>OZ024682.1:5850829-6363580 GCA_964016965.1 Diacarnus erythraeanus | reverse complement strand
CTAGCCCTAGCCCTAGCCCTAGCCCTAGCCCTAGCCCTAGCCCTAGCCCTAGCCCTAGCCCTAGCCCTAGCCCTAGCCCTAGCCCTAGCCCTAGCCCTAGCCCTAGCCCTAGCCCTAGCCCTAGCCCTAGCCCTAGCCCTAGCCCTAGCCCTAGCCCTAGCCCTAGCCCTAGCCCTAGCCCTAGCCCTAGCCCTAGCCCTAGCCCTAGCCCTAGCCCTAGCCCTAGCCCTAGCCCTAGCCCTAGCCCTAGCCCTAGCCCTAGCCCTAGCCCTAGCCCTAGCCCTAGCCCTAGCCCTAGCCCTAGCCCTAGCCCTAGCCCTAGCCCTAGCCCTAGCCCTAGCCCTAGCCCTAGCCCTAGCCCTAGCCCTAGCCCTAGCCCTAGCCCTAGCCCTAGCCCTAGCCCTAGCCCTAGCCCTAGCCCTAGCCCTAGCCCTAGCCCTAGCCCTAGCCCTAGCCCTAGCCCTAGCCCTAGCCCTAGCCCTAGCCCTAGCCCTAGCCCTAGCCCTAGCCCTAGCCCTAGCCCTAGCCCTAGCCCTAGCCCTAGCCCTAGCCCTAGCCCTAGCCCTAGCCCTAGCCCTAGCCCTAGCCCTAGCCCTAGCCCTAGCCCTAGCCCTAGCCCTAGCCCTAGCCCTAGCCCTAGCCCTAGCCCTAGCCCTAGCCCTAGCCCTAGCCCTAGCCCTAGCCCTAGCCCTAGCCCTAGCCCTAGCCCTAGCCCTAGCCCTAGCCCTAGCCCTAGCCCTAGCCCTAGCCCTAGCCCTAGCCCTAGCCCTAGCCCTAGCCCTAGCCCTAGCCCTAGCCCTAGCCCTAGCCCTAGCCCTAGCCCTAGCCCTAGCCCTAGCCCTAGCCCTAGCCCTAGCCCTAGCCCTAGCCCTAGCCCTAGCCCTAGCCCTAGCCCTAGCCCTAGCCCTAGCCCTAGCCCTAGCCCTAGCCCTAGCCCTAGCCCTAGCCCTAGCCCTAGCCCTAGCCCTAGCCCTAGCCCTAGCCCTAGCCCTAGCCCTAGCCCTAGCCCTAGCCCTAGCCCTAGCCCTAGCCCTAGCCCTAGCCCTAGCCCTAGCCCTAGCCCTAGCCCTAGCCCTAGCCCTAGCCCTAGCCCTAGCCCTAGCCCTAGCCCTAGCCCTAGCCCTAGCCCTAGCCCTAGCCCTAGCCCTAGCCCTAGCCCTAGCCCTAGCCCTAGCCCTAGCCCTAGCCCTAGCCCTAGCCCTAGCCCTAGCCCTAGCCCTAGCCCTAGCCCTAGCCCTAGCCCTAGCCCTAGCCCTAGCCCTAGCCCTAGCCCTAGCCCTAGCCCTAGCCCTAGCCCTAGCCCTAGCCCTAGCCCTAGCCCTAGCCCTAGCCCTAGCCCTAGCCCTAGCCCTAGCCCTAGCCCTAGCCCTAGCCCTAGCCCTAGCCCTAGCCCTAGCCCTAGCCCTAGCCCTAGCCCTAGCCCTAGCCCTAGCCCTAGCCCTAGCCCTAGCCCTAGCCCTAGCCCTAGCCCTAGCCCTAGCCCTAGCCCTAGCCCTAGCCCTAGCCCTAGCCCTAGCCCAACCCTAGCCATAACCCTAGCCCATGACAAGTCTGATCCCAAGAGCCTTCGCTCCACCCACTAAGAGTCTAACCTAAGACATAAGAGAAGCCTATCTCTGTCATAGCTATGGGGGGAGTGGCCAGCTAGTATAAGAACTGAATTCTAGCTCCAATGCCACTGGGTTCTCGGTAGCTCAGTGGTAAGAGCATCTGCCTAGACTGCAGGAGACCTAGGTTCGAATCCTGGCTGAGAACCGAGTTTTTTCTTCTCTCTCTGGAGATAAAAGCTTGGTCGGTTTAATTATACACTTTGAGCCTTGTAGAGATGATAGCAGAGTAATGGCTTTCTCATAGTAATAGATGATCTCAAAACTCTTTAACTCTCTCTGTCTAGTTCTCCTCTCTAATGCATACCTTAATAGTGGCACCCCAGCCTGGTGTGTACTTCTGTTCTGTTCACTCTCTTCTCTGAGATCACCCAGGCAACCATAGCTTGGAATCTATTACACAGAGGTGTGGGATCGACCATAGGTAGAGCCTACACCACCTAGGCCACACCCCTAGCTCTAGCCCAACCCTAGCCATAACCCTAGCCCATGATAAGTCTGATCCCGAGATCGATGTGTCCGCCCACCTAGAGTCTAACCTAAGACATAAGAGAAGCCTATCTCTGTCATAGCTATGGGGGGAGTGGCCAGCTAGTATAAGAACTGAATTCTAGCTCCAATGCCACTGGGTTCTCGGTAGCTCAGTGGTAAGAGCATCTGCCTAGACTGCAGGAGACCTAGGTTCGAATCCTGGCTGAGAACCGAGTTTTTTCTTCTCTCTCTGGAGATAAAAGCTTGGTCGGTTTAATTATACACTTTGAGCCTTGTAGAGATGATAGCAGAGTAATGGCTTTCTCATAGTAATAGATGATCTCAAAACTCTTTAACTCTCTCTGTCTAGTTCTCCTCTCTAATGCATACCTTAATAGTGGCACCCCAGCCTGGTGTGTACTTCTGTTCTGTTCACTCTCTTCTCTGAGATCACCCAGGCAACCATAGCTTGGAATCTATTACACAGAGGTGTGGGATCGACCATAGGTAGAGCCTACACCACCTAGGCCACACCCCTAGCTCTAGCCCAACCCTAGCCATAACCCTAGCCCATGATAAGTCTGATCCCGAGATCGATGTGTCCGCCCACCTAGAGTCTAACCTAAGACATAAGAGAAGCCTATCTCTGTCATAGCTATGGGGGGAGTGGCCAGCTAGTATAAGAACTGAATTCTAGCTCCAATGCCACTGGGTTCTCGGTAGCTCAGTGGTAAGAGCATCTGCCTAGACTGCAGGAGACCTAGGTTCGAATCCTGGCTGAGAACCGAGTTTTTTCTTCTCTCTCTGGAGATAAAAGCTTGGTCGGTTTAATTATACACTTTGAGCCTTGTAGAGATGATAGCAGAGTAATGGCTTTCTCATAGTAATAGATGATCTCAAAACTCTTTAACTCTCTCTGTCTAGTTCTCCTCTCTAATGCATACCTTAATAGTGGCACCCCAGCCTGGTGTGTACTTCTGTTCTGTTCACTCTCTTCTCTGAGATCACCCAGGCAACCATAGCTTGGAATCTATTACACAGAGGTGTGGGATCGACCATAGGTAGAGCCTACACCACCTAGGCCACACCCCTAGCTCTAGCCCAACCCTAGCCATAACCCTAGCCCATGATAAGTCTGATCCCGAGATCGATGTGTCCGCCCACCTAGAGTCTAACCTAAGACATAAGAGAAGCCTATCTCTGTCATAGCTATGGGGGGAGTGGCCAGCTAGTATAAGAACTGAATTCTAGCTCCAATGCCACTGGGTTCTCGGTAGCTCAGTGGTAAGAGCATCTGCCTAGACTGCAGGAGACCTAGGTTCGAATCCTGGCTGAGAACCGAGTTTTTTCTTCTCTCTCTGGAGATAAAAGCTTGGTCGGTTTAATTATACACTTTGAGCCTTGTAGAGATGATAGCAGAGTAATGGCTTTCTCATAGTAATAGATGATCTCAAAACTCTTTAACTCTCTCTGTCTAGTTCTCCTCTCTAATGCATACCTTAATAGTGGCACCCCAGCCTGGTGTGTACTTCTGTTCTGTTCACTCTCTTCTCTGAGATCACCCAGGCAACCATAGCTTGGAATCTATTACACAGAGGTGTGGGATCGACCATAGGTAGAGCCTACACCACCTAGGCCACACCCCTAGCTCTAGCCCAACCCTAGCCATAACCCTAGCCCATGATAAGTCTGATCCCGAGATCGATGTGTCCGCCCACCTAGAGTCTAACCTAAGACATAAGAGAAGCCTATCTCTGTCATAGCTATGGGGGGAGTGGCCAGCTAGTATAAGAACTGAATTCTAGCTCCAATGCCACTGGGTTCTCGGTAGCTCAGTGGTAAGAGCATCTGCCTAGACTGCAGGAGACCTAGGTTCGAATCCTGGCTGAGAACCGAGTTTTTTCTTCTCTCTCTGGAGATAAAAGCTTGGTCGGTTTAATTATACACTTTGAGCCTTGTAGAGATGATAGCAGAGTAATGGCTTTCTCATAGTAATAGATGATCTCAAAACTCTTTAACTCTCTCTGTCTAGTTCTCCTCTCTAATGCATACCTTAATAGTGGCACCCCAGCCTGGTGTGTACTTCTGTTCTGTTCACTCTCTTCTCTGAGATCACCCAGGCAACCATAGCTTGGAATCTATTACACAGAGGTGTGGGATCGACCATAGGTAGAGCCTACACCACCTAGGCCACACCCCTAGCTCTAGCCCAACCCTAGCCATAACCCTAGCCCATGATAAGTCTGATCCCGAGATCGATGTGTCCGCCCACCTAGAGTCTAACCTAAGACATAAGAGAAGCCTATCTCTGTCATAGCTATGGGGGGAGTGGCCAGCTAGTATAAGAACTGAATTCTAGCTCCAATGCCACTGGGTTCTCGGTAGCTCAGTGGTAAGAGCATCTGCCTAGACTGCAGGAGACCTAGGTTCGAATCCTGGCTGAGAACCGAGTTTTTTCTTCTCTCTCTGGAGATAAAAGCTTGGTCGGTTTAATTATACACTTTGAGCCTTGTAGAGATGATAGCAGAGTAATGGCTTTCTCATAGTAATAGATGATCTCAAAACTCTTTAACTCTCTCTGTCTAGTTCTCCTCTCTAATGCATACCTTAATAGTGGCACCCCAGCCTGGTGTGTACTTCTGTTCTGTTCACTCTCTTCTCTGAGATCACCCAGGCAACCATAGCTTGGAATCTATTACACAGAGGTGTGGGATCGACCATAGGTAGAGCCTACACCACCTAGGCCACACCCCTAGCTCTAGCCCAACCCTAGCCATAACCCTAGCCCATGATAAGTCTGATCCCGAGATCGATGTGTCCGCCCACCTAGAGTCTAACCTAAGACATAAGAGAAGCCTATCTCTGTCATAGCTATGGGGGGAGTGGCCAGCTAGTATAAGAACTGAATTCTAGCTCCAATGCCACTGGGTTCTCGGTAGCTCAGTGGTAAGAGCATCTGCCTAGACTGCAGGAGACCTAGGTTCGAATCCTGGCTGAGAACCGAGTTTTTTCTTCTCTCTCTGGAGATAAAAGCTTGGTCGGTTTAATTATACACTTTGAGCCTTGTAGAGATGATAGCAGAGTAATGGCTTTCTCATAGTAATAGATGATCTCAAAACTCTTTAACTCTCTCTGTCTAGTTCTCCTCTCTAATGCATACCTTAATAGTGGCACCCCAGCCTGGTGTGTACTTCTGTTCTGTTCACTCTCTTCTCTGAGATCACCCAGGCAACCATAGCTTGGAATCTATTACACAGAGGTGTGGGATCGACCATAGGTAGAGCCTACACCACCTAGGCCACACCCCTAGCTCTAGCCCAACCCTAGCCATAACCCTAGCCCATGATAAGTCTGATCCCGAGATCGATGTGTCCGCCCACCTAGAGTCTAACCTAAGACATAAGAGAAGCCTATCTCTGTCATAGCTATGGGGGGAGTGGCCAGCTAGTATAAGAACTGAATTCTAGCTCCAATGCCACTGGGTTCTCGGTAGCTCAGTGGTAAGAGCATCTGCCTAGACTGCAGGAGACCTAGGTTCGAATCCTGGCTGAGAACCGAGTTTTTTCTTCTCTCTCTGGAGATAAAAGCTTGGTCGGTTTAATTATACACTTTGAGCCTTGTAGAGATGATAGCAGAGTAATGGCTTTCTCATAGTAATAGATGATCTCAAAACTCTTTAACTCTCTCTGTCTAGTTCTCCTCTCTAATGCATACCTTAATAGTGGCACCCCAGCCTGGTGTGTACTTCTGTTCTGTTCACTCTCTTCTCTGAGATCACCCAGGCAACCATAGCTTGGAATCTATTACACAGAGGTGTGGGATCGACCATAGGTAGAGCCTACACCACCTAGGCCACACCCCTAGCTCTAGCCCAACCCTAGCCATAACCCTAGCCCTAGCCCTAGCCCTAGCCCTAGCCCTAGCCCTAGCCCTAGCCCTAGCCCTAGCCCTAGCCCTAGCCCTAGCCCTAGCCCTAGCCCTAGCCCTAGCCCTAGCCCTAGCCCTAGCCCTAGCCCTAGTATCCAACTAGTGGATCCTTAGAGTAAAGTCACTAGGCCTTGCTTACAGTTCATGCAGTAATCAGGGGAGCCACAGCACCAGTGCCACACCCCCACACACAACATTACATGAGAGCCACCCACAGGCCTCAGTGCCACTCACAGGCACCACCCCCCACTAGGAGCCACGCACCACACCCCCAAGGCAGGGAACGCCCCCTAGCAGATAATCTCTAAGTTGGCTGCCATTATAGGCTGAGGCCCAGCCCCAGCCCTAACCCCAACCCTAGCCCGTAAGACTGGACTCTGACTTGGCCATTGCAGAGATACAACTGGTGTCTCTGAACTTAGCCTCTACAAGAGGTAGTTTGTAGTGCTCCACTGCCGTAGGTCCCAATGGCCTATTGGTAAGAGCACCTGTCTAGTATACAGGAGGTCCTGGGTTCGATTCCCGGTTGGGACTTGGATTTTTTCCAAGTTTTTCTCTCAATGGTTCGTTAGTTCGGAGTCCTAAGATAATGGTCCAAGTAGTATCCAACTAGTGGATCCTTAGAGTAAAGTCACTAGGCCTTGCTTACAGTTCATGCAGTAATCAGGGGAGCCACAGCACCAGTGCCACACCCCCACACACAACATTACATGAGAGCCACCCACAGGCCTCAGTGCCACTCACAGGCACCACCCCCCACTAGGAGCCACGCACCACACCCCCAAGGCAGGGAACGCCCCCTAGCAGATAATCTCTAAGTTGGCTGCCATTATAGGCTGAGGCCCAGCCCCAGCCCTAACCCCAACCCTAGCCCGTAAGACTGGACTCTGACTTGGCCATTGCAGAGATACAACTGGTGTCTCTGAACTTAGCCTCTACAAGAGGTAGTTTGTAGTGCTCCACTGCCGTAGGTCCCAATGGCCTATTGGTAAGAGCACCTGTCTAGTATACAGGAGGTCCTGGGTTCGATTCCCGGTTGGGACTTGGATTTTTTCCAAGTTTTTCTCTCAATGGTTCGTTAGTTCGGAGTCCTAAGATAATGGTCCAAGTAGTATCCAACTAGTGGATCCTTAGAGTAAAGTCACTAGGCCTTGCTTACAGTTCATGCAGTAATCAGGGGAGCCACAGCACCAGTGCCACACCCCCACACACAACATTACATGAGAGCCACCCACAGGCCTCAGTGCCACTCACAGGCACCACCCCCCACTAGGAGCCACGCACCACACCCCCAAGGCAGGGAACGCCCCCTAGCAGATAATCTCTAAGTTGGCTGCCATTATAGGCTGAGGCCCAGCCCCAGCCCTAACCCCAACCCTAGCCCTAGCCCTAGCCCTAGCCCTAGCCCTAGCCCTAGCCCTAGCCCTAGCCCTAGCCCTAGCCCTAGCCCTAGCCCTAGACTGCAGGGGACCTAGGTTCGAATCCTGGCTGAGAACCGAGTTTTTTCTTCTCTCTCTGGAGAAAAAGCTTGGTCGGTTTAATTATACACTTTGAGCCTTGTAGAGATGATAGCAGAGTAATGGCTTTCTCATAGTAATAGATGATCTCAAAACTCTTTAACTCTCTCTGTCTAGTTCTCCTCTCTAATGCATACCTTAATAGTGGCACCCCAGCCTGGTGTGTACTTCTGTTCTGTTCACTCTCTTCTCTGAGATCACCCAGGCAACCATAGCTTGGAATCTATTACACAGAGGTGTGGGATCGACCATAGGTAGAGCCTACACCACCTAGGCCACACCCCTAGCTCTAGCCCAACCCTAGCCATAACCCTAGCCCATGACAAGTCTGATCCCAAGAGCCTTCGCTCCACCCACTAAGAGTCTAACCTAAGACATAAGAGAAGCCTATCTCTGTCATAGCTATGGGGGGAGTGGCCAGCTAGCATAAAGAACTGAATTCTAGCTCCAATGCCACTGGGTTCTCGGTAGCTCAGTGGTAAGAGCATCTGCCTAGACTGCAGGGGACCTAGGTTCGAATCCTGGCTGAGAACCGAGTTTTTTCTTCTCTCTCTGGAGAAAAAGCTTGGTCGGTTTAATTATACACTTTGAGCCTTGTAGAGATGATAGCAGAGTAATGGCTTTCTCATAGTAATAGATGATCTCAAAACTCTTTAACTCTCTCTGTCTAGTTCTCCTCTCTAATGCATACCTTAATAGTGGCACCCCAGCCTGGTGTGTACTTCTGTTCTGTTCACTCTCTTCTCTGAGATCACCCAGGCAACCATAGCTTGGAATCTATTACACAGAGGTGTGGGATCGACCATAGGTAGAGCCTACACCACCTAGGCCACACCCCTAGCTCTAGCCCAACCCTAGCCATAACCCTAGCCCTAGCCCTAGCCCTAGCCCTAGCCCTAGCCCCTAGCCCTAGCCCTAGCCCTAGCCCTAGCCCTAGCCCTCTCACATGGGACTACCTCACTATGCCCTGGCCCCGCAGCATCCATCGCTGTGGGGTCAGTGTGCATCCTTGGGCCAGCAGCATCCATCGCTGCCTGGCCTGGGGACAAATGGTCTGCCCCCCCAGCAACCTCAACTGAGGGGAGCGGGTCAGGATTTTTTAGCTATGGGCAGGCCCCTATAGAAGCAGCCCAGAGAAGAACCAAGTCAAATAGACTATTTAGACACAGAATTTGTTTTAATTATATTAATTCCAATAATAAAAAAAGATTTCTTAGATCAATGTATAAGAGGACAAATAATGCTATCGACGCCAACAGATATATCACTAACTTATCCTCTAAAACTTTGACTCATGAAGAGAACAAAATTCTAGCCTTAGGTCTAAAGTTCATTCCTAGTACAAGGAACAACCCCGAGAGCTTGGAAAAAGCCACATCAGAATTTATAAGATCAAACAGACTTAAACATTACTTTAGAAACTGGGCCCATCAGACACCACACCCCTTTCGTCAAAAGAGCAGTTGGCTGCCACCCAGAGCATCAACTCATATAGAGAAATACCTATGTAGAATAAAACAGAGCATTAATAAACTACAGCCTGTTGCATTCCATCCCAACCTCAGAAAAGAAGAGGCACGAGCCCTCAAATCATTATCTAAGGACCACACATTAGTCATTAAACAGGCAGACAAGGGTTCGGGCATAGTGATTGAGGACACTAAAAAATACATAGAGGATGGCCTACATCACTTAGCAGATCAAACAATATACAGAAAGATTGATCATGACCCAACTGAGCCATTAGCTAAGGGAATAAACCAGTATGTAAAATACATGTATAACAGAGGCATAATAGACAGCACCACTAAGAATCATCTTACCTTTCCATTAAACAATATGCCAAGAACACAGCAGTTATACTTTCTTAAAAAGATTCACAAAAACCCCATAGCAGTTAGACCCATAGTAAGTGGCTGTGGAGGTCCCACGGAAAAGATATCCCAATTGGTGGACCTCCACTTAAAGCCATTTGTCCCAAAGATAGAATCCTACATTAGAGACAGTGGCCATCTTATTAACATTCTACAAAAGACTAAAATACCCACCAACAGTATTTTGGCCACTATAGATGTTAAAGCCCTCTATCTAAATATCCCACATGAGGAAGGCATACTTGCAGTTAAGAACAGGGTATATTATAATAACAGGGAGTCTGACGACATACCCATACCATTTGGAACTATGTCAGACCTCCTCAACATTGTCCTAACTAAGAATTTCTTTCAGTTTGCTGACTGTATGTACCACCAAGTACAGGGCACGGCGATGGGGACTAAGATGGCTCCCTCTTACGCCAACCTTTTCATGGCAGAACTGGAGGAGAAACTGCTGCGACACTCTCCAACACATCCAATCCTGTGGAAGAGATACATAGATGATATACTCTGTATCTGGCCTGGCCCCAAACAGAGTCTGGATGCCTTCATGGGGTACTTGAACGAGGCCCACCCAACCATTAAATTCACTTGCGAAAGCTCCCCACACAGCGTTGACTTCCTTGACATCACAATCTTCAAGGGAGTTAGATACAGATCCACAGGTATACTTGATTTTAAACCATTTTTTAAACCTACAAATAAATTTCAATATTTGGAATATTCCTCGGCTCACCCTAGGAATACCTTTAAAAGCCTCATTAAAGGAGAATTAACCAGGTTACTGAGAGCCTGCTCGGATGAAACAGAATACAACAAAATAAAATCTAAACTTTACAGAGCCTTCAGAGACAGAGGATACCCACCCTCTCTGATAAAAAGAGTACAGGACTCAGTTCCATATTCATCCAGACAGCAGGCACTCAGTGACAAACAGGACGTACCTTGTCCCTACCAAACCTTCCTTGTAGTTGATTACACTCCAGACCTAGATGTCAGGGGACTTAATAACTTACTGAGACCAAGTACAGAGGAAGAACAATGGGTCCCCAAACCCTGTTTGAGCCTTAGGAAAACAAATGACCTGAGTAAAACTATAGTTCGAGCCAAATTAAAGGGAATGGGAAACCCACCAAAATCCACCGATCCTATAATTATCAGAATCACCCCCAACCTGGACGGACGATCAGTACCATGCGGCCACCAAGGCTGCAGATGCTGTCAGTCAATGTCCAGAAGAATAAGAATTATATCCAGTTCTAACCATAAATCCTTCCCAGTCTCAAAGCACACAAACTGCCTTACCAGATGTGTTATATACTTACTGGAATGCACAAAGTGCAATAAAGGAAACCAATATGTGGGACAGACTGAGAGAACCTTACAGGAAAGAATGGGAGGCCATAGACAAGCCACCAAAACTAAAATTAATTTGCCTCTCTACAAGCATTTTGCAGGGAAACATGACCATGACTTTGTAAGAGACACCAAAGTCACCATCCTAGAGAAGACTGCTAAAGACCTACTCCTGACTAGGGAGGCCCATTGGATCCTCACTCTGGACACGGTCTACCCTAAAGGATTAAACAGCAGATATGATAAACAACCCTCAACTAGCTAATTTTTAAGAAATTAATTTCCTAGCTAGTATTTGGGTCATACACTATTCATAGTCCAGACCCCAGCTTTAAGCTCCTAAATATAAATAATGTTTTACCCTTAGCCTCAATCCTAGACTTTAGGGCTCTAATCTTTCTGTCTTAGCGCTAACCCCTAAATACTAGACTAAATCTAACCCTTGCCCTAGCCCTTAACCCGGACTTCTAATTAGATCTAGACTACTAGCCTTGAAATCCCGACGGATTCTAGGCTTTAATCTAATTAAATGAGACTTAAAGTACTCACCGTATACTTGTCTCTTCTCTTTCTGCAGATAATATATTTTTTAGCTCCGGGAGGAGGTGCCTACACAGCTGCATTTCCTCTTTGGAGACTGCCTCCGTGCGTGCGTCCGTGCACGCACGTGAGGCAAAGGTGCCACACCCGTGCAACCACGCATGCGCGTGGCACCTTGGCGCCAACTTTCTTGTTGGCGCCAAATTCAAAAGTGGATGGACTAATCAGAAGCTGCTGCATCAGAACTGACCAACCAGAAGCTGCTGCATCAGAACTGGCCAATCAGAACACTTGTAGCATACATACTTAAGACACCAATACATATGTTCATGCTCACAAGTTATAACCTGAAGAAGGTCAAATATAGGACCGAAACGTAGTTATTGTTATTATTATTATTAATAATTTTCTCATCTACCGTCCACTATGCCAGCTACCAGAACGCAGAAGAAAAAGGACCTACTTACCTATGCCAGCGTTACCCTGAGCTGTGGAAAAAGCGTGGGTTCAGCCAATAAAAAAAGTGAACTGCCTACTCTAAAAAATCAAAAACAATTAAATTTACTAGCCCTAGCCCTAGCCCTAGCCCCTAGCCCTAGCCCTAGCCCTAGCCCTAGCCCTAGAGCCACGCACCACACCCCCAAGGCAGGGAACGCCCCCTAGCAGATAATCTCTAAGTTGGCTGCCATTATAGGCTGAGGCCCAGCCCCAGCCCTAACCCCAACCCTAGCCCGTAAGACTGGACTCTGACTTGGCCATTGCAGAGATACAACTGGTGTCTCTGAACTTAGCCTCTACAAGAGGTAGTTTGTAGTGCTCCACTGCCGTAGGTCCCAATGGCCTATTGGTAAGAGCACCTGTCTAGTATACAGGAGGTCCTGGGTTCGATTCCCGGTTGGGACTTGGATTTTTTCCAAGTTTTTCTCTCAATGGTTCGTTAGTTCAGAGTCCTAAGATAATGGTCCAAGTAGTATCCAACTAGTGGATCCTTAGAGTAAAGTCACTAGGCCTTGCTTACAGTTCATGCAGTAATCAGGGGAGCCACACCACCAGTGCCACACCCCCACACACAACATTACATGAGAGCCACCCACAGGCCTCAGTGCCACTCACAGGCACCACCCCCCATTAGGAGCCACGCACCACACCCCCAAGGCAGGGAACGCCCCCTAGCAGATAATCTCTAAGTTGGCTGCCATTATAGGCTGAGGCCCAGCCCCAGCCCTAACCCCAACCCTAGCCCGTAAGACTGGACTCTGACTTGGCCATTGCAGAGATACAACCGGTGTCTCTGAACTTAGCCTCTACAAGAGGTAGTTTGTAGTGCTCCACTGCCGTAGGTCCCAATGGCCTATTGGTAAGAGCACCTGTCTAGTATACAGGAGGTCCTGGGTTCGATTCCCGGTTGGGACTTGGATTTTTTCCAAGTTTTTCTCTCAATGGTTCGTTAGTTCAGAGTCCTAAGATAATGGTCCAAGTAGTATCCAACTAGTGGATCCTTAGAGTAAAGTCACTAGGCCTTGCTTACAGTTCATGCAGTAATCAGGGGAGCCACACCACCAGTGCCACACCCCCACACACAACATTACATGAGAGCCACCCACAGGCCTCAGTGCCACTCACAGGCACCACCCCCCATTAGGAGCCACGCACCACACCCCCAAGGCAGGGAACGCCCCCTAGCAGATAATCTCTAAGTTGGCTGCCATTATAGGCTGAGGCCCAGCCCCAGCCCTAACCCCAACCCTAGCCCGTAAGACTGGACTCTGACTTGGCCATTGCAGAGATACAACCGGTGTCTCTGAACTTAGCCTCTACAAGAGGTAGTTTGTAGTGCTCCACTGCCGTAGGTCCCAATGGCCTATTGGTAAGAGCACCTGTCTAGTATACAGGAGGTCCTGGGTTCGATTCCCGGTTGGGACTTGGATTTTTTCCAAGTTTTTCTCTCAATGGTTCGTTAGTTCAGAGTCCTAAGATAATGGTCCAAGTAGTATCCAACTAGTGGATCCTTAGAGTAAAGTCACTAGGCCTTGCTTACAGTTCATGCAGTAATCAGGGGAGCCACACCACCAGTGCCACACCCCCACACACAACATTACATGAGAGCCACCCACAGGCCTCAGTGCCACTCACAGGCACCACCCCCCATTAGGAGCCACGCACCACACCCCCAAGGCAGGGAACGCCCCCTAGCAGATAATCTCTAAGTTGGCTGCCATTATAGGCTGAGGCCCAGCCCCAGCCCTAACCCCAACCCTAGCCCGTAAGACTGGACTCTGACTTGGCCATTGCAGAGATACAACCGGTGTCTCTGAACTTAGCCTCTACAAGAGGTAGTTTGTAGTGCTCCACTGCCGTAGGTCCCAATGGCCTATTGGTAAGAGCACCTGTCTAGTATACAGGAGGTCCTGGGTTCGATTCCCGGTTGGGACTTGGATTTTTTCCAAGTTTTTCTCTCAATGGTTCGTTAGTTCAGAGTCCTAAGATAATGGTCCAAGTAGTATCCAACTAGTGGATCCTTAGAGTAAAGTCACTAGGCCTTGCTTACAGTTCATGCAGTAATCAGGGGAGCCACACCACCAGTGCCACACCCCCACACACAACATTACATGAGAGCCACCCACAGGCCTCAGTGCCACTCACAGGCACCACCCCCCATTAGGAGCCACGCACCACACCCCCAAGGCAGGGAACGCCCCCTAGCAGATAATCTCTAAGTTGGCTGCCATTATAGGCTGAGGCCCAGCCCCAGCCCTAACCCCAACCCTAGCCCGTAAGACTGGACTCTGACTTGGCCATTGCAGAGATACAACCGGTGTCTCTGAACTTAGCCTCTACAAGAGGTAGTTTGTAGTGCTCCACTGCCGTAGGTCCCAATGGCCTATTGGTAAGAGCACCTGTCTAGTATACAGGAGGTCCTGGGTTCGATTCCCGGTTGGGACTTGGATTTTTTCCAAGTTTTTCTCTCAATGGTTCGTTAGTTCAGAGTCCTAAGATAATGGTCCAAGTAGTATCCAACTAGTGGATCCTTAGAGTAAAGTCACTAGGCCTTGCTTACAGTTCATGCAGTAATCAGGGGAGCCACACCACCAGTGCCACACCCCCACACACAACATTACATGAGAGCCACCCACAGGCCTCAGTGCCACTCACAGGCACCACCCCCCATTAGGAGCCACGCACCACACCCCCAAGGCAGGGAACGCCCCCTAGCAGATAATCTCTAAGTTGGCTGCCATTATAGGCTGAGGCCCAGCCCCAGCCCTAACCCCAACCCTAGCCCTAGCCCTAGCCCTAGCCCTAGAGCCACGCACCACACCCCCAAGGCAGGGAACGCCCCCTAGCAGATAATCTCTAAGTTGGCTGCCATTATAGGCTGAGGCCCAGCCCCAGCCCTAACCCCAACCCTAGCCCGTAAGACTGGACTCTGACTTGGCCATTGCAGAGATACAACTGGTGTCTCTGAACTTAGCCTCTACAAGAGGTAGTTTGTAGTGCTCCACTGCCGTAGGTCCCAATGGCCTATTGGTAAGAGCACCTGTCTAGTATACAGGAGGTCCTGGGTTCGATTCCCGGTTGGGACTTGGATTTTTTCCAAGTTTTTCTCTCAATGGTTCGTTAGTTCAGAGTCCTAAGATAATGGTCCAAGTAGTATCCAACTAGTGGATCCTTAGAGTAAAGTCACTAGGCCTTGCTTACAGTTCATGCAGTAATCAGGGGAGCCACACCACCAGTGCCACACCCCCACACACAACATTACATGAGAGCCACCCACAGGCCTCAGTGCCACTCACAGGCACCACCCCCCACTAGGAGCCACGCACCACACCCCCAAGGCAGGGAACGCCCCCTAGCAGATAATCTCTAAGTTGGCTGCCATTATAGGCTGAGGCCCAGCCCCAGCCCTAACCCCAACCCTAGCCCGTAAGACTGGACTCTGACTTGGCCATTGCAGAGATACAACTGGTGTCTCTGAACTTAGCCTCTACAAGAGGTAGTTTGTAGTGCTCCACTGCCGTAGGTCCCAATGGCCTATTGGTAAGAGCACCTGTCTAGTATACAGGAGGTCCTGGGTTCGATTCCCGGTTGGGACTTGGATTTTTTCCAAGTTTTTCTCTCAATGGTTCGTTAGTTCAGAGTCCTAAGATAATGGTCCAAGTAGTATCCAACTAGTGGATCCTTAGAGTAAAGTCACTAGGCCTTGCTTACAGTTCATGCAGTAATCAGGGGAGCCACACCACCAGTGCCACACCCCCACACACAACATTACATGAGAGCCACCCACAGGCCTCAGTGCCACTCACAGGCACCACCCCCCACTAGGAGCCACGCACCACACCCCCAAGGCAGGGAACGCCCCCTAGCAGATAATCTCTAAGTTGGCTGCCATTATAGGCTGAGGCCCAGCCCCAGCCCTAACCCCAACCCTAGCCCGTAAGACTGGACTCTGACTTGGCCATTGCAGAGATACAACTGGTGTCTCTGAACTTAGCCTCTACAAGAGGTAGTTTGTAGTGCTCCACTGCCGTAGGTCCCAATGGCCTATTGGTAAGAGCACCTGTCTAGTATACAGGAGGTCCTGGGTTCGATTCCCGGTTGGGACTTGGATTTTTTCCAAGTTTTTCTCTCAATGGTTCGTTAGTTCAGAGTCCTAAGATAATGGTCCAAGTAGTATCCAACTAGTGGATCCTTAGAGTAAAGTCACTAGGCCTTGCTTACAGTTCATGCAGTAATCAGGGGAGCCACACCACCAGTGCCACACCCCCACACACAACATTACATGAGAGCCACCCACAGGCCTCAGTGCCACTCACAGGCACCACCCCCCACTAGGAGCCACGCACCACACCCCCAAGGCAGGGAACGCCCCCTAGCAGATAATCTCTAAGTTGGCTGCCATTATAGGCTGAGGC
Source organism: Diacarnus erythraeanus (assembly GCA_964016965.1). NCBI lineage: Eukaryota > Metazoa > Porifera > Demospongiae > Poecilosclerida > Podospongiidae > Diacarnus > Diacarnus erythraeanus. The sequence continues at coordinate 6,347,372 of OZ024682.1, read as the reverse complement.
CCAGCCCCAGCCCTAACCCCAACCCTAGCCCTAGCCCTAGCCCTAGCCCTAGCCCTAGCCCTTGGCAGCATGGTGAAGATGAACTGGAGGATTATATGAACAAGTTGAACAACTTCAGGCCCACCATTAAGTTTACATATACAAAATCCACTTCTTCGGTGGAATTCTTGGACTGTCTCATTTACAAGGGCCCTAGGTTCCTACAGAGTGGAATCTTGGATTTAAAACCCTTCTTTAAGGGCACTAACACTTTCCAATACCTTCATTTTAAATCCTGCCATCCCGTTTCTATCTTTAGAGCCGTCGTTAAGGGTGAGACGGTCAGAGTTCTCAGAGCCTGCACCGACGAGAATACCTTCAGGAACATTAAGAACAAGTTGCTCCATCACTTTGTGGCCAGAGGATACCCTGGATCCCTCGTCAAGAAGGCCTTCTCTGAGGTGCCGTTCGAAGGCAGATCCGTTCTGCTCGAAGAGAGCGCTGCCCACTCTACTCGGATCTGCGCATCCAACTCTGCGCAGAACAGCCCCACCCCTCCAGACAATAGAGGTGAAATAATATCTTTCATTGTAAAATACAATCCTAGAGTCTATAAGAGAGATCTGTACTCTGCCCTCCGGTCAGAACTGGACTTCCCTAGAGTCAGGCTGGTGTTCACAAAAAACAAAACTGTCTCTAATTATGTTGTCAGAGCAGGAGTTGGCTCTGAGGCTGGTGCTGTACCCCTGGCCTCTCCTACCCAACCATTCAGACTTGCTCTGTTCTCAATGGCCTCAAACTCTTCCCTCCCCTGCATGAAGCAGTTGTGTGGGTGTTGCAGTTTCATGTCTACCAAATGCAATATCATATCCACCTCAAATGGCAAACATTTTAAGCTACCTACAGGCACTGACTGTTCGACATCAAATGTCGTCTATTGCATAGAATGTAAGCTCTGTGACAGCAGGAGTCAATATGTCGGACAAACTAGGAGGACTCTCAGAGCCAGGATGGGGGGACATAGAGCTGCCTTTTCGGCCAAGAAGAAGAACCTTCCTTTATATGATCACTTTAGAAGGAGAGGACACACTTTGGACAGTGCCATAGTGTCAGTACTTGAGGTCACTGATAGACTCCTGGAGAGAGAGAGTCATTGGATTCATGCATTGGATACCAGGCTGCCAAGAGGTCTTAACTCAATCTACCATAATTGAAAGAAGAATGGATAACTTCAACCTTCTGTCTGAACTTTATCATAATGTTTTTTGTTTGGGGTGTAACCCGCAGGGGTTTGCATCTGTTTTGTCTCTTTTTGCATTTGAACTCACCTGATTGGTGGAAAATTGACTCTTATCCTTTTAAGGTAGCTTTTCAGTTTGTTTTCGACTCTGTCATCATCCTCACGTGCCCACAGGTTATTTAAGAACCTGGACACAGTCATATTTTCAGTTGTTGTTTCCATTTTTTTGCACTGAAGAAGCCTGGTTTGTACAGGTGAAATATTTGCTGGAAAAAAAAGTTTGGAAATACTGAAAGTTGAGTTTCTTTAATAAATAAATATCACTCTAACCTTGGAAAGTCTCTCCCGATGGCCTCCAGAACTACTGGCCCTTACTATCTCAGGTCCAACTCTGAGAAGGAGACTTATGTGGACGTCTTAGGTTCTCCCAACTCCAACCTAGAAGAAGACAGAGAGACTGTTAGAGATGTTCACTTACCTCCAAGGCAATCTTCTAGAGAGGATGAATTTGTTGTTCCTTCATCTATTGCAGGTGCCACTGGCGTTGGGTGCACTCTCCCTCCCGATCTTTCCGACCGGGTTTCTAGCCCTAGCCCTAGCCCTAGCCCTAGCCCAGCCCTAGCCCCAGCCCCAGCCCCAGCCCCAGCCCTAGCCCTTCATAAATTTAGGCAAAAATTACCATGAAGTGGACATGTTATGAGTTGGTGCAGAGTTTCTTCAGCAACCAATTTAGTCCTCAATGCTCTTTCCCATCTTGTGAGGAGCAACAAGGCCGAACAAAAATAGGGAATTAACTATTAATGCACACATAATGTGCACTTCTCTTTGGTCTGAATTCCGTAATAGACAAGTGCACTGGTCAACACATCAATACGGTGTGCTGGTCGCATCTCCTTGGTCATTCGTGAGAACCTACGTAGATATGACCAAAGACGTTCCATGGTCTCACCATCACTGAGGCCAATTCCTTCACATCTCAGGGGACCAAAGAGAACCTACCAGGGGACCAAAGAGAACCTACATTACATTATGGTTACACTGTATGTTTCCTGTGACAAAATTACCTGACAAGAAGTAGGCAGGCAAAGGTGAGTCTTATTAAGGATATCATATCTTTGTTGTGACTATACAAAAACAAGTGGCACACATTACATGTGCAGAGGTACATATAACCATCATCCCTCCTCCATGACAGACAAGCATATACATACCTTTAGATGGCTGAATAAAGTACAAGCGATGTCATACATAACAAACAAGTGAGATTGAGATGTACTTTGGGAATGTGATTGAAGAATGTTTTCTAACATCCACACAGCATACGCCAGCCTATTAATATGGCACAATAACGAGCCTCTGAATGAAGATTACTCCAGGATTACAGGTTTCACTACATGTACTCCCATTCATTACATATATAGACATACCTTTCTCCATGCTTCAGATTAATGTACTTCCCTGGAAACTCATGTTGACAGCAATACCCAAAAACAGCAGTTTCATCAAGGACCCTGTACCTATTAGCACTAGGAAGCATGCTACCAGCCAGAAAGTCATTACATGCCTATATAGATTGAAGTAAAAAAAGTAGACCTTATTTATCTGAATAGTTCTATACCAAGGTACAGTAGTACTTTCTGGATAAACTTCCTATTTATTATAAGGTACAATGAAGTGTTTGTTTGAGTATGGTTGCAAAATGGACAGTGGGAATCTACTTTGTGTTAAAACTTGTGGACAGTTAGTGGGGAACACAATAATATTCACTAACAATCAGAATGGTCAACTACAGTTTAAAATGTGGTCCTACATTTTAACTACAAGAGGGGGATAACAAAAAGAATATGTGCATGCCTGCAAACATGTTAACCAGCTAATTGAGCCAGTCCATGGTCTTTCTCACTTACATTGGGCATAGATGTTGACTGCTCACTATTCTCTACCACAGCTGACTGGTTGTTAAAAAACAAATCTCCATGAAGGGGTTCTCTATAGCTAACACCAGCAGCCTTTTTCCGTGGAAGCCCAAACAATGCATCCATTGAACAGATATATTATTTTCCATCATCCTGACAATCATGAACATAGCACATAATGATAAATGGTGAACAAACCTGTGGACATGCTGGGCAAATGCTTCCTGGGTCAAGATCTTCCAACAGATAATCTAGATGGCGAAGCTTATGCTTGAGAAATCTATCAATATAGACAATTGGGCATTAATTTTGTCAGGATGGTCTGGGCAGTATATATACCACCACTCTTTTTTTATACCTGGGTGGACAGAAATTGTTGGCAAGAAATGTTCCAAGTAGGACACCACTCCCCCCTAGGAAGTTAGGTTACTATTTGACATGTGGCAACTAGAACACCAAAGAGAATACCAAACACTAAACAACTCTGTGTCCACCTATTTGCAGGAACTATCAAAAGAATCAACTTGTGACCTACTAAGCTAGAAATTTGTTCACTGAAACTTATACTTGGTCAGGTCACCTTTAGATTGGTCGTCCCAGGTAATAACATTAACTCAGTCACACCATAATCACAATACTTTTTGTATCTCAAATATCTTTCCTCTGTTTTTAAAGGGGAGGGGGGAGGAATGACATTTTTACTATTAGCTATTATCATTAGTAGCTACCTTAAGAGTTTGAAATGGACTTTTAAACTTTAAACAGTTACAAAATCCTTTAAAGCAACTTGACACTCAAGCATCAAAGCTTCTGCCCAATCAAGAAGAGCAAAAGTAAATGCAAACTTAGGATTATGTGGTGTAGCAGGTCAAAGTTCAGCTCTTGCCAGAGTAACAGCAAGAGGCTCACAGCCACAAGCAGTAAAGAATATCTTATGTTCCATCCCTATATAAAAAAAAACTCGTTAAATTAGCCTATAGCCAATACCTTGGACTTACCAAATTCATCCACACAGTGAATATATACTTCTTTTTTTGTTGTGCATAGATGCTGTGGATGAACATCAACATGTTGATCAGCACGTATAAAGGGTACATAATGATTGTCCTGTAATAAAAGTGTAATATTACATAGCATTGACTAAATAAAATTCAGCCTCCCTTACAAACGAAGGAATAATTATGGATTTAAAAGCATAGCAATGGTCTACTATAGCTACAACTGCTTGTACTGTACCTCCCATTTCTCTGCAAGATATTAACCCTACTGTGACACTTCTGGAAACACACAAGACAATAAAAGCCAAGAGGTCCACAACAATGGCATCGCAGTGAAGCAGCTTCTTCACAAATGTGACATAGCTGTCCAATGGGCATCGCTGCAACTTCTGTCACAGCTCCAATAATTCCACTTCTAATACAATCCCATCCAGCAACTATAGATCTGCTCAAGTTCATGTCCTGTAGGTTCTACAAGATTATCTGTAATGGAACAGTGAGCAGTTGCAGTGTCCATTGGAGAATCAAGACGGGGGGGGGGGGGGGGGGGTGTAATCAGTATTGTCCTCTGGTTCCACAGGATTTTGAAGCTGGCTGAAAATGCCTCTATGAATAGATTCACTAGACTTCCTTCCAGCTGTAGGCCTATGGGTGAGCTTCAAAACTATATGCCATTATAGCAAAGAGCGTATGAAGGGGTTAAAAAAGGGAGGTGTGGTCATGCGTGAGGTACAAAATCACCAGTAGATTTACTGAGTGAGTTCCATTAATTTTCCAGTACACGTAGTGGAGAAAGATCCTGAACCGGGTGCGCACGCAAGTCATGGTGTTCAGAGGTCAAAGTTCACGGGGACGAGCAGCGCACGCCACATGAAATCACTTAGTTCACCGCTCTTCAAGCCTATTGTACTTTGACTTTTGATTCCTAGTCAATGGTGGAGTTTCGGCTAGTTACCCGAGTCTTTGGCTGTACAGCAAAATAAGTCCTATGAGGGTCAAAGGTCGAGGATATCTAGTAAGTAGCGCACGCAGTTCATAGTTTTCCGAGGTCAAAGTTCACGGTGACGAGCAGCTCATGCTACATGAAATCACTTAGTTTACCGCTCTTCAAGCCTATTGTACTTTGACCTTTGATTCCTTCTAGTCAATGGTGGAGTTTCAGCTAAGTCAGACCTCTCAACTTTCAAAATCGTTTAGAGTGAGATTTTTCGGATTTAGGCTTAAGATTAGGATTAGCCCCTCTTGGCATGAGATGTGTTGGTTGCTTCACTAAACTTTATATTGTTGTCAGTATTATATATTGTGAGGTTGTCCTTAACATTTGAAATAAAGTCAAACTCCTCTGTCCATGCTGCATTAAACTTGCTTTTGTAAGTTGTAAGGATTTCCTCTTAGAAGGACACTCTGAAGCACTGTCAGAGTCCAAATCGCTACAGTCAGCCATGATTACTTGGAAGTTTGAACTAACTTCTGGCTTAGTAGCCAAGACCACTGGAGGATCCCTCTCTTAGCTATTAGTCTACACACAATACTATATAGCTAGCTAGGAAGGTCACTTCACTTGAACTTTAGCAGTTGCTAGCAATGGTGTAAAGTACAGATCACAAGCCATCCATGCATGAAGTAAAAGCTTTTATCTGAAGGTTGACAGGTCTGCTAAGTGGAGGGAGATCTGTGATCTGTGGATCCAACAAGGAATTGTGGGTGGAAAAAGAATGTGTTCAAATAAAATGCATAGGTCCTAAACATAATCTGCTGCTATATTAAGTTGCATTTCAATTCAGAATCAGGTACCGTATAATTTTATCTTCAGCAAACAATAGCTAATTGCAGGCTTTCAGTTAATTGTGTACAATACTGTATCTAATTCTAGCCTATTGCACTATAATAAACATTACATTATCTTTAGGTCTGGGGCTAGGTATCATCATTGACACAATCTTCAGCAGCTAAATGTTACAAGAAGTCACTGTTTCTGCACATTAAGTTAATATATACATAATGGCAGCAGCATTATTTTTTGACACACCTCGTGTATATGTTGATCAAATGATTCAGATGTCTGTATATAAATTAGATGGTGGTATTGGTCTAGTTTTTCATTACTAACTGTGCTCTCAAAGAATTCAACAGCCGCTAATCAAAATATTACATCATAATATATATAGTTGTATGATTGAAATGAATTTAATATATGTAGTACACGTGTATAAACAATCTATAGTTTGGTCAAAGCTGGTGGCATGATCAGAGAATGTTGTATGTGTGTGTGAATGCTGTATAATGACATCATAAACGAATGCTGTATTGAAATCTTCACGAGTCTTCGTAATTTTAGTCTATAAAAGTCCTAAAATATCCAGATATGCATGAAAAGCCTGATACAAGTACATAAAAAATTTTTTGTAGAATCGGGACACAAAAATGTCCTCGGGACAAAATTGATACGGAAAAAACTCTAATGGGACTCGATTCCACGAATCGGGACGACTCATTTTGGGACACAATTTTCCGTTTTGGGACACAATTTCGACCGTTCATGGCCCTAGCCCTAGGCCACACCCCTAGCCCATACATAAGCTGGATCCCAAGAGCCTTCGCTCCACCCACTAATAAGAACTGAATTCTAGCTCCAATGCCACTGGGTTCTCGGTAGCTCAGTGGTAAGAGCATCTGCCTAGACTGCAGGAGACCTAGGTTAGAATCCTGGCTGAGAACTGAGTTTTTCTTCTGAAATTAACTGTCGGTTTAATATTACTGTCAAAGGCACCCAAAGCCTAGTAAAGTATGCCTTCTCTCCATTACAGAGAGGTGTGGGATCAGCCATAGTGAAGCCTAACCACCTAGGCCACAGCCCTAGCCCTAGCCCTAGTACCATACTCATCTAGACAGCAGGCTCTCAGTGACAAACAAGAAACACTCTGCCCATATCAAACCTTCCTTGTGGTTGATTACACCCCAGACCTAGATGTCAGGGGACTAAAAAATCTACCTAGACCAACCATAGAGGAAGAAGAATGGGTCCCCAAACCCTGTTTGAGCCTTAAAAAAACTAAAGACCTGGGAAAAACCCTCATAAGAGCTAAATTAAGGGAAATGGAAGACCCACCAAAATCTACCAACCCCATAATTATTAGAATCACCCCTAACTTGGATGGACGCTCGGCACCATGTGGTTATCCATTCTGCAAATGTTGCCGAGCTATGTCCAGAAAGATAAGAGCTATATCCACCTCTAATCACAAATCCTTCCCAGTCCCTAGATACACGAACTGTCACACATCCTGTGTCGTGTACCTACTGGAATGCACAAAATGCAACAAAGGAAATCAATATGTGGGTCAGACTGAAAGAACACTACAGGAAAGAATGGGAGGCCACAGACAGGCCGCCACAATTAAAATTAACTTGCCTCTCTATAAGCATTTTACAGGGAAACGAGATCATGACTTTGAAAAAGACGCCAAGGTCACCATCCTTGAAAAGACCACCACCAATCTACTCCTGACCAGAGAGGCCCACTGGATCCTTACTTTGGACACAGTCTACCCCAAGGGACTTAACAGCAGATTTGACACACACCTCATGTCGACTTCAGGAAGTGCAACTTAAACACCCTCTAAAAAATTAACCCATAAAAAATATTTACCAACACCTAACACAGGGCCTCTATGCTTACTATCGCTAGCCCTAGCCTCTAACCTATATACTAATTTTAACACTTAATCTCTATCCTAGCCCAGGCTCCTTAGTCCTGATTCAGTGCAATCTCTATCCCTAGCCCTAGCCTATAGATCCCTTAGATCCTAACCTAAGACCAACATATAACCCAAGATACTTACCTTTTTCTTGGTTTCTTTCTACAGATACACCAAACTTCGTCCTCAACTCTGGGGGGAGGTGCCGACCTTGCTGAACTCGTCTCCGCGCGTGTAACCATACACGCAAGTGAGACCTAGAGGCGACAAACTCACAATAGTTGGTGCCAAATTCAAACAGTGAATGAACTAATCAGAAGCTATCATGTCAGAACTGACCAATCAGAACACTTGTAGCATAGATACTTAAGTCACCATTGCACATATTCATGCTCACAAGTCACAATAGTTATCCCTGAAGGTCTGTCCTAAGACCGAAACGTTGGATTGTTTATTGTTATTAATATTATCTAAAAGTTATTCTCATTCACTATAACAGATGCCGACCACCAGAGGCACAAGACAGAAGAATGCCACCGCTACCACATATGCCAGCGTATGCTTGACAGCTGGCAGAGGCGTGGAGTCTGCTCCCAACAATAGAGAGGCTCGTAACTTACCTACATTAAAAACTCACCGAACAATACTAGCCCTAGCCCTAGCCCTAGGTTCGAATCCTAGCTGAGAACCGAGTTTTTTCTTCTCTCTCTGGAGAAAAAGCTTGGTCGGTTCAATTCTTGTAGAGACTCTCTGTCTAGTTCTCCTCTCTAATGCATACCTTAATAGTGGCACCCCAGCCTGGTGTGTACTTCTGTTCACTCTCGTCTCTGAGATCACCCAGGCAACCATAGCTTGGAATCTATTACACAGAGGTGTGGGATCGACCACAGGTAGAGCCTACACCACCTAGGCCACACCCCTAGCTCTAGCCCAACCCTAGCCCAACCCTAGCCCCAGCCCTAGCCTTGGCGAGTGCGGGTTTATGCCCACTAGATCTCCCAAACAGGTACAGGATAAGTGGAGAAATATCAGAGACAAGTGACTTCGAGCACAAAAATAAAAATAACATACTTTATTCACTATTAACACAATTTTCAACATCCAAATTCATGCACAGAAATGAAATTCCCTACAATAAGACAGATGCAGGTAAGACATATTTTATACCTTTACAGTGGTAGATACTACTACATTGTTCAAAATTCTGCCCTATTTTCTACCAAAACAGTGTAGGAAACGTGTTTCTATCATCTGGCTGATTGTAGGAATTTCATTTTTGAATTACTATTCCAAGAAGTCAATCAGTTTCTGTATAATATGCATATAGTGGTAACAGCATTATTACATCTAATCATGTTACTCAATGTATCAATGTATAAAAATTAGATGGAGGTATCGGTCTGGTTTTTCATTACTACATAAAATTAATGTGATGTCAAGGATTTCAACAGCTGTTAGTCAAAATTATATTACATATACAACAGAGTAGTGGTTGAAAGAATTCTTGAATATATTTATAAAACATTCACATATCAATGTTTAGTTTTGGTCAAAATTACTCTCATTGCAGAGATAATCAAGAAAAACTCCAAAATGTGAATGCTGTATTGAAATTTATAATCTTCATATATATGAAAGGCCTAAAAGACCCAGATATGCATGAAGGGCCAAGTACAAGGACAAAATTTTTTTGTAAATTTGGGACACAATAGTGTCCTTGGGATGGAACTATAATATGTAACAGGATCTGGGAAAACAGCCCACTTCATACAAGATATCAAATTTTTTGGTTTTAGGTTACAGTGTGGTAACTTACCTGCAGGGTGCAAGTTAAATGGTAGCTGGCACTATTGTCAAGATATAAAACTTCAAAGACAGAAAGCTATAACGAGTCTTTATTGAAAATTAGTTTACACATAATGTATGTTTCTCACATATAGAAAAAAACGCCGCCCTCGAATAGTCGCCGCTGCTTACTGCAGAGTGAAAAAATTAGCCGCGGCGGCTTCTGATCGAGGAAATACGGTAGGTCCTAAACATAATCTGCTGCTATCTTTCAGAAAATAAGTCGCATTCCGATTCAGAGTCAGGTACTGTATAATTTTATCTAGATCAATATTAACAATAGCTAATTGCAGGCTTTCAGTTAATTGTGTACAATACTGTATCTAATTCTAGCCCTAGGGCTAGCCTATATTATATGCTAGGGCTAGGGCTAGGCACTGGCTAATGTATCATCCTTGATACAATCTTCAGCAGCTAAATGTTACAAGTCACTCAGTTTCTGCACATTCTAGCAGCATTATTTTTTGACAAACCTTTTTACGTATTATGTTAATCAAGTGACTCAGATGTCTGTATAAAAATGGTGGTATTGGTCTAGTATAGTCAAAATTTTTCATTACTAACTGTGATGTCAAAGAATTTAACAGCCGCTAATCAAAATACTACATCATATATATAGTTGTGTGGTTGAAATGAATTTAATATAATATGTGGTAAACAATATATTTCGGTTACATTTATAAGCAATCTATAGTTTGGTCAAAGCTGGTAGCATGATCAGAGAATGTTGTATGTGTGTGTAAATGCTGTATAATGACATGAATGCTGTATTGAAATCTTCATGAGTAAAAATAAAGTGAATGCTGCATTGAAATCTTCGTAATTTGATACGAAAAAAACTTTAATGGGACTCGATTCCACGAATCGGGACAACTCAATTTGGGACACAATTGGGACACAGACTACGACTAGGGACACAATTTCGACCGTTTGGGACACAATCTGGGACAGTTTTCATGGCCCTAGCTATTACTATGTGAGACTTCAAAGACTGAAGCTATTTTGCAATTGCAATCAAGATTTACGAAGTTATCCCATTTCCAAAGTTATCTCAACATACCTTACTTGCAGGAAGCTTCATATAATACTGTACTCTCTTCCTAGCCCTAGCCCTAAGTTAGGAGTTCAATATAATATTATGTGGGAGAGTTTATACTGTAGGATACCTTAATGGCATTTAGGTAGTGCCTCTTAGTACAAGTCCCTGTGTACCTGATCAAAAATAGCTGGTATTGTTATGTTAGGCCAGAAAATCGGGCAGAACGTGGGGGTATCAAAATTTTTTTTGATCTTACCTGCGGGCTCTTAGAGCCTGAAGATAGCGTACTCCAAGTTTCAAGGCTGCTACTAGTACCGTTGTTGAGCTACAGCTCTGAACCCTGCCCATAACAAGTTAATTATTATTCATTAAAAACTTAGAAAATTGACGTCAAAGTCGTTGCTAGGGCGGGTCTGCAGCTTCTCTGTTTATTGTATAATTTTGTAAACGTACTATTGCACCTGGCTATCAGCAGCAGCTCCCGAGACGCCTACTATCCAGTCTTGCCCTTCTCTCTGCCCATAGTTGAAGGATATAGCAAACTTCTCTGCTTCTGACCTCGCTCAAGCGACAAGAGAGGAAAAGAGACTACAAGTTCGGTGAAGATCTTCAGCTGGCGTTTACGGCCACTAGTACATGGGCTAAAAGCATGCATAGCAACTGTCTGGACTAAGCCTGCAGCCAGCATGACCTCTCACTTCTGAGGCTTATAGTTCTTCTACTGAGTGCCTGGGCTTCAAACTAATGAACATTGATGACAAAAATGCTATGTAGCTAATTATTATGTGCGCCCGTTCTGCCCGATTTTCCTATATCCGGTCACAATTGAAACTCAAAATGATGGGTATACGTAAATCCTAGTCTCAAAAGTAATATTATTTCTGTGCATTTTCAGGTTGGTGCCAGTAGTTGCATAAATCGAGCACTTTCTTTTGTTCAATGGTTGGAAAACCCACTCAACAACATGCTGAGCAGTTATCTAAACTATTTCCTGCTTCTTCATCTAACCCTTCTACATCTAGTGCTTTTAACCCTACAGCACAGAGTATGAACTTTGACCAGAAATTAAAGAAAAAGGGGAGTATTCGTATAAAACCTTTTAAGTTATATGTTGTTGTGGGTGACAAAAGGTGGCATTAGGAGGAAGCTAAACCAAAACAACCGTATTACAAAAATAGAGTTCCGACGCACAATGTCTAGTGAAAAGGTTAAGAATTTAATAACTGAAGCATTTCCACATTTAAACCTAACAAACCCAGTATTCATGGAGTTTGATGGGTTTCCCAATGGATATGAAGTACAGAGCTGTGCATCCAAGGAAAGCCTCTACATTGTTGAGACTGCTTCAAAGGTAGTATGAAGGAGGGAGGTTTTAGTTGAAGTGTCAGTACTCAATATCAGTACAATAGAACCTCACTAACTTGAATAGCCCTGTACTAAGGATTACAATTTTTGTTTAAGTTAGTGAATTTTTATTTAAGTTAGTGAAGACTATGTACATGGCTATATATTTTTTACCAATGTACTTAAAAGCCATTTTCTAAGCTGAATAGCTACAGTATTTAGCTAGGTGCTAATGGCTTTACACCTTTTGTTGTAGGTGTGGCTGCTTTATCATTGTACATGTACATTGCTCTTATAGAGTTTGAACCTTGACCCCTTGCATGCCACTGTTCAACTTGGAGAGGGGTTTAACTTAGTGAAGTTTAAGTTAGCAAGGTTTCACTATACTAATCTTAATTTTATTTTTAGCCTTCTGTGTCTAGCATGGACTTGTCTACCATGGACTTGTCTACCAAGGACGGTGATGATGATTTTTTAGATGAACCAGCCCACAAAGTAATAAAAAGAGCAGATGGAATTGTTGCAAAACAGGTATTAATAAAATGGATTAGGACTAGGTAGCTAGCCTCTGTGCATCCAGATTCTAATTATGTGGTGGCAGAAAGGAGAGAGTGTTTGTGCATGTACCAAAAATTACCTCAAATCTGGTATAAATACAGTGGCAGCTCAGGCAATCACTGGAGTGAATGCAGAAATAAAAGAAAATGTGGTAAATTGAGTACCAGACTTTCTATCATAGAGACCGAGGCAAATGTGAAAAAAGTATATATACATGCTAAACAGTTAGTTCGTGTGCAAATGGAGGATCCAAGGCTTTCCTTTCTGCCCCTTCATAATTAGAGCCTGGGTGCAAGGCTAGGAATTGGGTAATCCCTTGTAGAAGTTCTATGTACTTCCCATAACCCAGTGATTTTTGTATACATAAATTATACCCTTTCATCTTAACTTTGGATTCCTAAACTCAGCCCAGGTTGGGGGGAAATATTGCCTCATGGAGCTATTGTTGGTCTTCTGTATATTTTAGCCTATTGCTTCTAAAAGAAGTGTGTAAGAATGATAATTCTTTGGAAGAATCTACCAGTGAAATATTGAAAAGAGCAGATGAAATTCTTGCTAAATTAAAGGTATGGTGAAGGAGAAGATGCAGAAGTGCCATAAATAACTAATTTCCTCCATAATGCAGTTCTGTAGTGCATTGGAGGCAATTCCAAGAAGTGTAGTAGAAAAGCTTCAGCATAGTATAAGTGCAGTGCCAAGATCATGTATTTATCAATAATGTAAAGGAGTAAGTGTCATCTTGCTTGGCTCTGCATTTAATTGCAGTGTACAATAATTATGGGATATTTTAACTGTGGCAAAATGATCTGAACATAGCCAGTAAAATTTTGCACACTGAAAGTGCTACCTCTTCCTCCAGACCCCTGCTGATACTGATGTCATTACTCTGTCTGATTCAAGTGATACAGAGCTAGAATTTTTGGAGCTTGACAGTTATAGGTAAAAGAACTAGAAAAATGGCCAGTGGTGATAGAAAAAGGTATTGTGTATAATTGTAGAGGTAAAGTCTTGCATGTGTGTACCTTGATGTTGGGACTATATATGGAGGAATCTTCTCCATACCACACTGGTAACCATGAATCAGATTTTGCTACTGCAAGACAGCTCTTGTATAATAATATTATATTATGGTCTCGGTTATAGTCATGGTTTACCAAATTAGACCTTTAATAATGGTATTTTTTGTTGGTGAGAAATTGCAAGTTATAAAGATGTCATGAACAATTTCCGATTGAAATTGAATTGGCATTGATGCAGGGATTGTCTCATGGCTTTCTGGTGTGTGGATTTATTCCAACTCGTATTGCTTTCCCAGTTCTTTGCTACGCTCTTCTAGGGGCATCAGTGAACATACCACAAAATCTTATTGTGCAGTTTGACTACAGTGGACCAAGAGTGTATCTCTAAAGCATTGGTAGAGAAAAACTTTCAAGAGGAGTTGCAAACAGATGTAGGGATATTCCTACCCCCAATAACTTGTGTAAAATCTTGATGAGCGTAGCAAACTATGAGTTTAGGAGTAAACCCTTTGTAGCATTGACCACAATGAATGCTGGAATTCCAGATAGTCACAAAGTTTATTGGGAAAGTACAAGTGTACATGATTTGTACTCTCTATCACTTAGTGCTAGTCCCCAAAAAGTGTTGGAGAAGATACAGGAGCCAATGTTTACCACTGGTCTCCTTACTGAGTTAAATAGGGTGTATGAAAATAAGGCTAGCACATCATTCACTGATGCGCTGATGAACTCCTCTGATCTAGAAAAGAAGGGTAAAAAGGATAAGAGGAGGGAAGGACAAATTACAAGGTGAATGACCTCTTTGCTGAAAAAGCTGCTATCTCCATGCTGACTGAGTGCAAATCCAAGCGAAAATACTACCGCAAGTGCATGTCTCAGTCTTTTCATTCACCTCAGGAGCAACCACCTGCAAAAAAAAGAGAAGTTGAAAGATACAATTGAGAAGTGGGCAGGGAGCATGGGATTCCTGGTAATAATGCTGGGCAGGTGGTCAAAGAGTTTACTGCAAAGCAAGGAATTGACACCTCACATATATCTCCTCACCCTAGGAGATGAATGTGCACCCTACACTATAACAAAGTACACACTTGACTCCACATGAGCTGCAAATACAGGGGCGGAAAGTACCTCTTATATCGGCAGCGGTTGTTCAGGGGTGGCGGAGCCTAGGGCCAATAGGGCCATGGCCTGACCAATATTTCAGACAATTTTCTAAATAATGCACACATGACCTGGTCATATTAATGCACACCACACATGGCAGCTTAACCTCAGATTTTTGTTATCTGATCATCATGGCGGCTGGTTGTGGTAGTAAAATTTGGAAACAGAGAAAGATAGCTAAATACTAGCCTACATGATGATGTACTAGTTATATAACTATGATTCCTTTCTCTTGTACACTTCTTAGCCTGAACTAATAGGTCGTCATTAAACTTTGTTACTAACAATTACATGTTTTGTTAAAATGACAGGTAAGCAGAGATGATACAGTCTCAGATGCGAGAGATGATCGGAATTCAGTTTTTATTCGTCCAACAAGACTAAATGCTCTTTCACTATCAGCATTAGAGGTGGGAAGTGAAAGTAAATTTAATGCTAGAGCAGAAAGATTACAGTATTCCATTGGTGATTTTAATTGGCTCATAATAGTAGTAACTTCACTATCAATCATGAATTCTCGATGTTCCAATTTCGTAGCACTTTTGTCAAAACAAATGCAAATAGCTTCTTCAACTCTGTCAAATATGGTTGATGAAACATGCTGACCCTAGCAGGATCAATGAAGGAAAGTGTAGACAAAAGCTGAGATTTAAAATCAAAAACTTTGATAAGTTTTGCAATGAATCTTTGATAAACATGTTCATAAAATTTTTTCACAAGTTCTCAGACAAATGAGTAATGAAGGCAAGTGTGTCATCTCCAATGTAAACTTCATCCTTTGACAAGTGGTTAGAAGCTGGTTGAGCTAATTGGTCACCCAGAACCATACTAACTGTTCTTACTTTGCCTGGCTTTTCTACATCAGTGGCTATGGAAGTAAGAGTATAGAGGGTCCCACATTTGAAGTGTCCGTACAATAGCTCGTCTTAGTGAGAGCCACCTGGTTTCAGTGACTCAAAACTGCTTTGTACTCAACACTACAAAAATTGGCATAATCTTGCAATGAAGATACCCTTTTCACACTATTTCGAAAGTGATAATAGATATCCACAAGTAGATCATCTACCTTAATAGGTAATGCTTTAATAGCTGCCTTCACACAAAGATTTACTAAATGACATATACAATGTATATCAATGACCTTAGGTTGAAGTGCACGTAGTTTAGCAATTACACCTTTTCTAAATCCTTTCATTACATTGCACGTGTCAGAAGTGAAGCTCATAAGGTTACAAAAAGGAATAGAATATTTCTTCAGAGTTTCCTCTATAGCTACAAAAATGCCGTCAGCAGTGAAATCTTGGATGGCATCACGAGGTTCATAAATACGTACAAGTATTGTGAGGAGTTTTACTGAATCTCCTCTTTCATTTGACTCGTCACATAATAAATTGTTCTTACTATATTAATGACTGGCTGGAAAGGAAGATTGTGCTGGGCGATAAAGTGAGCCATCACTTTCGAGGCATGAGCCATACTTGGTTCTCCAAAAAAAGTAACAATGTTGATTGTTTCAATCGTCGTTGATGGTTCAAACCTTCAACATGCCGCTTAATGTCATTAAAACCTCCATGAGTGATGGAAAAATCACTAGAGCACAGTTTACAAAGTGAAAACTTAAACCTTCCCATACCACTTCCATGTTTACGCCATCCATCGGAAGCATCCTAGAATCGTAGCAGCTGCTACTGGTGTCAGTCGTAGTGTCTCCCCGACTGCTGCTGATGCTTTAAAGCTCAGTCCCACTCTCAGACTCTTCTGCCATCATTCTCGATCTCAGCTCATGATCTGACAATTACATGGATGTTTTGAGCTTGGTTATTGCTGAGTCAGCACTCCAGTAATTGCTTAGTCAGTGGGGCGGGCTTTTATCTCAGAATAGTGTCTAGAACAGTAAGGTTGGTAAGTAAATCTTTAGCTAAACAAGTGGATGCACAGGAGTCTGACTCTGTTCCGTATTATGTAACTTCATTTCCGTATTCCGTATTTATCATCTTTCCGTTAAATTACGGAAGAATCCGTACAGTTGGAGGCTCTGATATTGCTATTATGTATGCAAGCATTTCAGGAAAAGAAGTTTTTGGTAAGCACAAAGCTACAGCCTTCTTTTGTTAGTAAAGGATTCAACAACTGGAAAGAAGCAACAGTGGCCTTTAGTAGACACCAAGCTAGTGTATGCCATCAAGAAGCCTGTGAAGCTAGCTATCTTATCTCTTCCCAATCAAATTCTTGGAAATGTACAAGAGCTTCTTAGTAATGAAGTAAAAGAACAAAAAGCAGGGAAACGTAAAATTTTTCTTAAAATCCTGGAAATTGCTCGGCAAGGACTACCTCTAAGGGGATATGTAGAGATTTATTGCTTCTCCTGAAATATGTGACTGGATTGGCAAGAAGACGGATAGGTACATGTCTCACGATATTCAAAATGAGTGCCTTAAAATTATGGCTTTACATATAGTTCGAGACTAGCTAAGTCAATGGCTGATGAGTGTACCGATCTGGCCAATAAGGAACAGTTTACTATTTGTATTAGGTGGGTAAGTCATGATAAGATTATGAACACTTCATTGGTGTCTGAAGTAAACAGTATAGGTGCCGATACTCTTACTCATGTTATCAAGGATACACTACTTCGCATGAATATTAGTTTATCTAACTGCCGTAGCCAATGTTATGATGGTGCATCTAACATGAGTGGCAGCAGGACTGGAATAGTGACCAGGATTTGTACTGAAGAAAAGCGTGCTATTTATGTTCACTGCTATGCTCATGCACTAAATCCAGCTGTTGGTACTACCCTCAAACAATCAAAGATTTGCAGTGACTCAATGGATGTAGCATTTGAAATAAGTAAATTGATCAACTTTTCTCCAAAAGATCACTCTGATGATGATTCATTGTCAAAAAGGGGTATCAGGACATTTTGTCCAACCAGTATTTTGGATAACTATAACATTTTGAAAGAAGTATGGGATGAATGTCTGGGCTAGGGCTAGGGCTAGAATGACCTTTGTACTCAGCTAGAAATTTTTGGTGTAAACTTGAAAGCTTATCTTCAAAAGCTTTCGGACAGTCAGCGTACATTTTACAAACAAGTCTGTCGTATTGCCCAATTGATTCTAGTCTCACCAGCTACTAATGCTGCAAGTGAACGGTCTTTCTCGTGTATGAACTACGGAGCACAATGAAACAGAGCCGTCTAAATCACTTGATGACCTTGAACATATACAAAGATATGGCTAAAGACCTTAACCTTAGAGCTAATCTAAAATTGCTTCCGCCGCCACTGTTGTTACGTAAACAATTAAAATACATGAGGTTGACTTACTAGTAGGCTAAATATGAATTGTGATGGTAAATCTAACTCCGTAAGCTTATGTGTCAGGCTCAGAAATCCAGATCTCTCTGCATGTGGCATGACCATGCCACCATCCTGAAGATGGGCTTCATCATGGTCACTGTCCATGTAATTTATGACCCTGTAGTATTTTCCACTGATGAAGGTATCCAGGAGCTAATGTGAATATACAGGCTGAAGTAGAACAACCTGTGGTTCATCTAGTGTAGAAGACCAGGTTGCACTGATTGGGGACCGCCTCACTTGCCTTCGTGAGCTTTCTAAACCTGTAAAAACTGAAACAGGAATGGAAATCACAGATACGGTGACCACCCTGCAACTCAATTTGAACAAGGGTCAAAGCAGGGTGGTAATTACAAATGTGGTGTGTGTGGCTGCCAAGAACACTTGTTTGATGACCAGGCACATACCTTGCAGTACAAGTGGCGTACTCCACAACAGCTGCAAACAACCATAGCTACGAGTGGGAGATTTGGGAGACAAGCTGGGGTTCTTAAACCATTTGATCTGAAAGTAAAGGAACTTCGGATGGAATTAGAAGCTAGGAAAATTTATGTTCATAAAGAAATGACTTGTCTTAAGAGTACCTGCCCTGCTTCTTGAAGACCCCACACAAGAGTTGGCATCACTTAACCTGGAGAAGTATGAGATCGTGGCTAGTGAACCCCTGCATGACATCAAGGGCCACTTGATCAATCTCATTACTGAAATACCCAATATTCTCCCACCAGGTGAGACCAAATCCAAATGCATTCACCTAATAGACAGCTCCCTTGCTAAGGAAAAGAAATCTGGAGCTGACATGCGAAGAGTGGCAATTCAGTTCCTCCTGTTGAAAGACACTGATTGTTCTCCTTTTTTTATTCCATCATAAAAATAGGTGAGATTGCATACTCACGTGACATGACAGCTGCTACAGCTGTACTGTACAACATGTGCTGGATTCACATGGAGCTGTGTAGGGACCTCAAGTACACCTAAGAATATGAGTAAGACAAAAATGTTTGGGCATTATGTACATGCATTAACAGCACACCTCCCTACCCAGCTAGAACTAGCTTGCCTACGCTCCCTTAACACAAAGTGAAGAGGGGCTCTTTGGACAAGCTAGGACAACTGCAGAGTCATGCACAAATCACCACCCAGACAATGTTATTCCACAGATCATGCTTCGTTTACAAGCTAAGCAAGAACAGCATGAGGTCTTGACATCTCTCAAGTGGCTAAGGATCTCCCCCCACATCCTGGCACTAGGGTGAAGACCTCTTTTATTAAGCAGAGGGAAGGATTAGTCCATTTCTTGTAGCTGGTGTGGATGTTTGGTGGTCCTACACATCCAATGGGTTTCTTTTCCATGATGGAGATACTGACCCAGCCAACCCTGGTGATGCCTTCTCACTGCATCATCGGTACCACTCTGTCATGGATGTAGATGCAGATGCTCTAAGTTTGTATACTAGCATCAACTGTGCACTATTTGTATCCTGTTGACACTCCAAGTACTTGATGCAAGTATCAAATGCATCCACTGCAGCTGAATGGTAGCTCTCCAGCCACCTAGACAGCAGCTGTAAAAACTAATATGGGAGGGTCTGTTGGTGGTAGTCATGGCAATATGACTGCGCACGCCAATTGTAGCTTTCTTTCTAATGTTCTTGTAATCATTGCAGGTCAAAATCTCGATCACTGCTGGAGTATATTATTAAGTTTAAGTACACTCATGCAAATAATTATAATGGTGCTTTTGCATTTTCATAAACTAATCAAAAATCTGATATTATGGGTAAAAACATGTATAATCAAAAGCTGAAGATAGCATAGATCAGGTAGAGAGGGAAGAAATTGAAAGGGAGGAGAGGGAAAAGGAGAAGAGGGAGGAGAGGAAAAGGAAAAAAGGTAATGTCTTGTGTTAATTACAATGTCTATTCAAGTAGAGATTACTCTATAGTTTGTTGGTTCTTCAAAAAGAAGAAGTGCAGGAGGGAGAACTGCCCATACCTCCATGTAGGTGATATTTAGTGAACTGAGTTACTTCCAGCTTGAATATTACACACCTGAACATATAGTCTCTTTGGCATAAGGTAGTCCCTCCATCCATTCTAAATCACCTTTTTATGAAAAAAATTTTTTTTTAGTCTCCACCACTCCACCACTGTTATCTCTTCAATACAGATCCCTCCCAGCCTAGGCCACAGCGAAAAAGAAAACCGTAAGTAACTAACTAGCAATACAGTAATGAAATGTTTACTTGCTGTTTCAGAAACCTTATTATTATAATTATCTATTATTGTTATTGATTGGTATCCAGTTTTCAGGGATGGTTCCACTGTATTAAAAACTCTAGACCAGCAAACACACCTATCTGTGAAATAAATACCACACCACCCACTGCCTCACAACTTAGCTCACAAACCTGCATACTTGTAATGGGAATTAAAAAATTAGTTAGAGTGAGTGCACTTTAAATGAGATACAGTAGACTAAACTGCATGGGACAGAACTTATAAAGTGATTTGAATATGTAATCCAAAAGTTCAGATCTACCTCACAAGCTCTTTTTTAAAAGGCTACAGTACAAAAGACTACACTGAATGTGTTGAAAAACTTGAGGAATGTACTGTGAAGAGCTATCACTGGTACTTCAGTATAGCCATAGCTTTGCAAACAGCTGTAGCTTGTGTAGGCCAGCTGCAGGACATTTATGGTAGGCAGTTAGGGTTTACTGTACTAGAATCAAACCGGAACACCTTACATGTATGGTTAATTAGTGTAAAATGTGTGGTCAAAGGTCAAGATTGATGTCCTGAAAATTGACTCCCTACCTGCAAACTTAGTTCCTTTCCACGCATCCACTCACGCCCAGCAATAGCTCCACGCATTATTGTCCCAGCCGCAATCTTTTTTTGTCTAGTCAGCAGAGTTGCTATAAACCAGCCGACAGGAATGTCTCAGGCAAAAAGAATTAAGAATGACTGGGTGGAGAAGTATGGCAATGAAATAAGGATCCCTAGTAACATCTATGCCTTCTTTTGTGTCATCTGTGACAAGGCTGTTTCTTGTG
The DNA here is from genome assembly GCA_964016965.1 of Diacarnus erythraeanus. Taxonomy (NCBI): domain Eukaryota; kingdom Metazoa; phylum Porifera; class Demospongiae; order Poecilosclerida; family Podospongiidae; genus Diacarnus; species Diacarnus erythraeanus. The sequence continues at coordinate 6,326,153 of OZ024682.1, read as the reverse complement.
AGCATATGGGTGAATCTGATGTGACCAGGCACACTCAAAAATTCAAGGTTCGTCGTGCTGAAGTGAAGTTTAGCATGTTTATTGCAGAGCACCACATTCCAATTGCAGTAATGGATCACTTAGTAGCCCAATGTTTTCCAGATTCCAAAATAGCATCATTTGCTTCTCGCCGTACCAAAACATGTATTATAAATGATGCTGTTGCCCCATCACTTAAAATCAAAACCATTCTCTTTATCAGTGGATGGTTCGAATGATTCTGGACTGAAAAAAATGAACCCTGTAGCTGTTAAATATTTTGATGTTCAGCGACAGAAGGTGGTGTTTAATCTCCTTGATATGTGTACCACATCTGGGGAAAATGCTGCCACTGCTGAATCCATTACTTTGGCAATTAATGGTGTTATTGAGAAACATTTTATCATGGACTAATGTTGTTGCTATTTCAATGGACAATACCTCAGTGAATTTTGGTAGACGCAGTGGTATTTTGACCGTTTACAAAGGGAATTTTGCCCACACTTGTATGGAATGGGCTGTCCTTGCCATATTCATAATACTGCTGAACAAGGATATAAGGCTTTCTCAAAATCATCAGGTTTTGATGTATTTGTGCTACTGGTTCGATAAGTCAACCAAGAGAAAGGCCGAAGTCAATTGGTTCTTTAGCCGATGAAGGCCTGCAAGCACTATTAGAAAGTGGAGATATCAGTGACCAGAAAAAATCAAAGTTTATTTCAGCAGTAAAAACATTTTGGACTAGAGTTCACAAGTATGCTACTGCTAAATTACCGTACAAGGATGATTTACTTGAGAATTGTCAATGGATTGACTATTTTAGAAGGGGTGAACTAAGTTTGCTCAGGTAAAATATTTTTTGAATCATTTTCCAACTTTATCTTTTACATCAGTTGAAACTGACTCTTTACGTGAAGAATTTGATGACTATAAAACATTGACAGATGAAGAAGTGAACATTGAGAGTTGTTCTCTAGATATTGAATACAAAGATTCACTAGGAAATTCAGTTAAAAAGGACTACAGGATGGATAAGATCTGGGGAAACATTGGACAACTACGATCCCCAGGATCTGTCTGCTCAACGCTTCCTCCTCACCAAAGTAGCATCTATTCCTTTGGCTATTCCACATTCCAATGCAGATGAAGAAAGGATCTTCTCATCTGTAAGAAAAGACAAAACAGATTTCCGATCAAGTATGGAATTGGATCGAACTTTATCTAGTCTTCTTATCTGTCAGTTAAACAATGATGGAGACTGTTTGAGACCATTCAAAGAAAAAGGACTAAAATGTACCTTTTCCAAGCATTTTTGGTCTTAATATTCATCTTTTCCAAGCCTTTATGACACAATGGTTGGCAGGTCTGTGACTCCTACAATTATGTATTATATACACTCAAGCCCCACCCCCTTTTAGAAGCTTCAACTTATAAATTTTTGCAGTGGCAAGTAAAAATTTAATATCATGCACTAGTGTACAAATAAGCATTACAATAAACTTATTCCATACATAGCTAGCTAACCATAACAAAGCAAAACAATAATTCATCATTACAAAAACCTAACTCCACTAATTTTAAAAAATTAATAAATAGTAGCAGTGTTGCCATTGCATGCTGCAAAGCTACTGAAAGCCACTGAAATAATGCCTTTACCTCTCCAGTTTCCTTTTATCCAATTCCTAGAAAAAGAGCAATGCTTCCTTCAAAATACCACTACATAAAATGCTTCAATTTGTCTTATAGCTATAGCTCATAACAGCCAATTATGTATATGGTGAATCAAGGTCATTGATTATGATTTTGTAATGTAAGCACAAGACTTGGGAGGTAAACAAAGATCATAATAATAATGCACAATAATAACTATTAAGACTTGTCAAACATTACGGTATACAGCTAACACATTTTCTTCAGTGTCTGACAATTTAAAATAAGAGTGAACACACTGACAAAGGTACATATTGTCTAGTGACAGAAAAGAATGACTTTCAAATAGGTCTAGACACCACAGTTGCACTGGTTTTCCCAGCAAGAAACGAGATGGGTGCTCACGGTACCAGGATAAAAGAATATGACACTTTCATAAAGTGATTAACTTTACAAGCTCGAAGTAAAGGATCACCAGGAATGATGAAGTGTCTTGGAAGAACAGCTGAAGTACGATCAGAATCTGAATTGGCCATAGAGGTAGAACTTGTCAGCTTTGATTTGTTGACAGGTACAAATTTGTATCTATAGTGCAATGAATTGACTTCAATGTTTTCAGAATGAAATTTACACAAACTCATTATGAAATTCAGCAGGAGGTTGAAATGCATATGCTATATTGTCTTGCAGAAATCGCCTCATAATTTGAACCTCAACACAACGATTACTAGTTGGTTGGTGCTGTAAAATACCATTATAACAATTGTAGAAGTAGTCCATCAGCAAGATTTACATCAGTTAAAGTGAGAATTTGTTGGCAAAGAATTCTGCAAGCAAGCACAAAATGTCTCCAACATTCAAGGTCATCACAACCAATCACTCTGTATAAGCATGGCACAGAATATATAGTCACCCAGTTCTTGTACTGATCAGCAGTCCTGAGAATCCAGTTTCAATCTTAAGGGGAATTCACAGACTTTTTTTGTCAGAGAGGTCAAGGACATTGTTTGTACTCAACACCTTAACAATGCGTTTCGCAGAACCCATGAAAAGGTTGTGCATGGGATCTATTACTAGCATCCTAACTGGGTCAAAATAAGACAGCTCCAGTAAAACGCTGTATCATTTTAGTTTTGGCTTTCTGGATAAGTTTAACTGCTGATTGGTGATCAGAATTTGTCCTCAATCTCCAGTTGTCTCTACCAAATCCAGAATAATCCATGGAACCAACTGAACCTGGAAATATAGCTCCAACAGAAGATTGGGTGAGTTTGAATGGCTGAAACCAATCGATGTTAAGCATCACAGCGTACGTGTAACGAGCTGCTAAACATGGCTGGCCATTTAGATGTTCTTGAAGTGTGTCATTACTGTTTGTTCTAGAGCGCCAATCAGTATACTTTGAAAGGATAGAGCTTGATTTTATCACCCAACAATCGAACTGTTTTCAAGAGGAGAGTATGACAGTCAGAAGAAGAGTTTGGATGGGTGCGATGAGAACTACACAATCATCAATTTAAACACTATAGCACTTTTGGCATACGACAAACCTTGTGAACTCTTCCTTAAGTTTAAAGAAATTCTGTAGGTGATACGTTTTTGGAAATCTTTGTCCTTCCATACTTCTTCATCTACATCTTCATCACTATCATTTTCTGAATTAGAAAAGAAAATAGGAGTGTTTACAATCCCTGGTGCCTACTTGTCAAAAGTGAGTATATGCATACAGACTAAATACCCCCCCCCCCCCCCCCATAACTACAGGCAGTAGATTTGTGTTGTATACTAAAAATAACACTGTCCCTTATAGTTAGGCTAAAGAAAATATTTCAAGCTGATCCTGCTTGTTAATAGGTGACATGTGCACATTTCGGTCTATTCCAGTGTTCATAGTAATTGTCCAGACAATTATATATGCAAAAAATTAACCACTATCAAAAGCACACATCTGAACAATTTCTTGCTATGACAGATCATTCTGAATTTGTCCTGAAATCATGTCTTACTATGAACCCCAATATCCAGCACTGTTAAAAAGCTGAGACAAAAAAGCATTAGTCTTACCTTCTGAGTCACTGGATATAAAATTGACTGTCTCATCTCCACGTTCTTGAAATTCAAATCCTCTCTCTGCATATATGTAAAATTTCACTGTATATACCAACCTTGGCTAAGTAAGTTTCATCTTCAAAGTCTACTAAGTGGAGTGGTTCATCTTCTTAATGCCACCAGGATCCCTGCTTGGCATAAGAAAGTAGTGAACGCAACTTTGAATGCACCACAAAGAGGTTCTTTCTCTCTCTTCACACCTGAACACCTGGAAAAGGGTGTGATGACTGATGCAGTAGTGGAGACACCCCAGGGGTTCAATCTAAGAATAATAGTAGAAAATCACAACCCATTTCCCATACACCTCAAGAAAGGAAGCATTGTCATGTTCAATTGAAGTACCCGGCCTCTCTACTTCCCTGGATGCTAACACAGGAAGATCCTTCTACTTCTGTTGCTGCCATATCCACAGATGCTAATCGATCTCAGAAGTTGATGGAGATGTTTCCACTGAAACTTAGCCACTTGCCACAAGAAGAGAAAGTTAAACTGTTGGACTGCATTAAGGAAAATTTGGATGTGTTTGCACTAGATTCGAGTGAGTTAGGTACTACAAACGTGGTTACCCATACCATCGATACTGGAGAGAAAAACCAATTCGGCAAGGACCTCGACGTACTCCCTTTGCTTTAAGGAAGAAAGTTGATCAGATGGTGAAAGAGATGTTGGCTCAAGGTGTGATAAAAGAGTCCATGGGCTAGTCCAATTGTATTAGTGAAGAAGAAGGATGGTGATATCCGTTTTTGTGTGGATTATCGCCAATTGAATCATGTGACAAAGTCTGATGTTTTTCCATGGAACCAGAGTCACAGGAAAAGACTGCAAATGCCATTTGGCCTTGTCAATGCACCAGCAACATTCCAACGACTGATGGAACAAATTCTTGCTGGACTAGTGAGAGATGGATGTTGTCTTGTGTATTTAGATGACATCATTGTTCTGGGAAAAACAATGGCTGAGCACAACACAAATCTAAGGAAAGTTTTTATGATGTTAAAACCAAAGTGTCACTTTGCACAGCTGGAAGTCGAACATAGTGTCTGTTGATGGAATTAAGACTGATTTAAAGAAGCTCGTAGCTGTGCAGAAATTTCCAACACCTAAGGTCTTTCATTGGTTTAGCATCCCATTAAATTCCCATTCATGCTGGAGACTGATGCATCTATACTAGGGCTTGGAGCAGTGCTAGCTCAAAGACAGGAAGATGGATCTGTCAAACCTGTGGCCTATGCAAGCAGAAGTCTCAATGAGAAAAATTATGGGATTACTGACCTGGAAGGACTAGGTGTGGTCTGGGCTCTGAAGCATTTTCGTCCTTACTTGTATGGTCATCATTGTGATGTCTACACTGACCACCAGGCACTAAAAGCATTACTTAACCCTTTGAGTACAATTTTTTTTTTTTTTTTTTGGCATTGGTCGTCACTAGGCAATGCGCAGTGCTAGCTAGGTAGCGCGCGCCCCCGAGCCAGAAGGTTTGTGTGCATGCGCAAGGTCGGTGGATGGCGGCAGAGATCAAGGCTGAATGGATGAGCTCCTTGGAGACTCTTGCTGCCCTGATTATGGCCTCTCTCACACCGACGATGCTGTACGGCACTGCCCCATGCACTATGCCACCCTCCTTTTCTTTTCATTTTTTTTTTTTTTTTTTTGTAAAAGGTTGGCTGGAGGACGTCCTGGTGCCGACGGGGTCCGAGTAACGGACGGTTAAAAAGTGTGTAAAATTACACTCTTTTGGGAGCGAAAGGGTTAGTCTAGTCACTGCAAGGTCAAGAGTTCACTGCTGAATGAAATTCACCCATATCTCTACACAAATCCCAGACCACATCTTCATTTCTTGCACCATTACAGACAATGCTACAAGCTTCAGACCACACACCCTTAATAACAGGTCAAACTTTGATGTAACATTGTTTTAGCCAACTAAAACTAACATATTTAGTACTAGGTATTGTTAGACACCCTGTACTCATCCTCAAGTAGCTCCAAGAAATGTGCAATCAGCTACATACACAGCTGCCCAGGGATCACCACGAGGAGGCGCTGATTGCATGTAGTACTGATTCCCACACACACACACACACACACACACACACACTTTCATCACTATTTCATCACTATTTCATCATCAATATTAAACAACAACAACAATGAACAAAGAAACAAAAATGAATAGAGAAAATAGTCTATTGTCGGTGCCCTTCCATGTGGAATTCAGCAAAGCAGGTGGTCTTGCACAGCCGAACACCACAGAAGGAACAGCCAAAGGTGGTGTGCTTCTTCTTCCGGAGGCACTGCAGGCACCTACCCCTGGGCATTTGCATCTGCGAAAGATGCACCAATTGGCAGCCACCCACACCCCTAACATCAATGCCAAAGCTAGACCTAGTATTACCTCTTGTTGGACTTAATAGAAGGCGGACTAACCCCAGCCTAAATTTCAAAAGATCCTTAGGTTGAATCCCCTGCCGCTTACAGTCATGCATGTAAAGGATATGGGCATTGTTGACCGCATAGTCGAAAAACTGAAAGAAAGGCCTGATCCAATAACGCTTTGACTTCCTATCGAAGCCATAATTTCTCCTAACTTGACTGAGTCGGTCAATAGCACCCATAAACTTGTAAGTGGGCAAAAGGGGAGGAACTGATTGATACCTAATGACCCCATCAGGGTGGACCCTAGCCACTTTGCCTTCCATCTCTTCTGGGAAGGCATTTGTGACAAAGGACACCAGGTTATAGTAGCAAATGTTACCAACCCTTTCCACGACATAACTCCCCCTGGCTGGCCTGGTGTCCTTTAAGTTATTAGGAAACCCAGCTGCCCTCTGTTGAATGGTCCCCGCTACGTAGATTTCTTTATAAAGCTCACTAACAAGAGGCCCACTGGTAAAAAAATTATCTAGGTAAAGAACATGGTTCAAACCAGAGAAAGGGCTCGCAAGTTCCATAACCACTCTCTTGACCATTCCCTTCTCTGGTACCTGCTTTCCTATGGATGGATCCGTGGGCTACACCTGAAATGTACAGAGGTACCCACAACAGGAGCAGCAGCAGCACCAGGTCTTAAATCATCTTAATTGGCTTTTTGGGCATGCGGACCTTTCCCTTGATGTGACCCTTATACTTCACCATTGCCTCGTCTAAACACATCTCCTGCCCGGGGTTATAATGAAGAAAAAAGCTTTCACTGAGGACGTCTAAAACGGGTTTGAATTTACGACTAAGGCCCTCACTAGGGGACAACCTACTGTTGTCCACAACATGCAAATTGGTCCAAATTTCCCAAAATCGGTTCCTACACATGTACCTTTTCAAGGCAGGTATGCCAAGCAAACCGTCCCTGCTCCAATAGTTGCTAATCCTAGGTAACCTATGAATACCCATCAAAATATTAATACCCATAAAAGTCCACATTTCTTCCCTATCCACATCAGCCCAGTTACCCTTCTTCCTAAGCCTGGCATACCTGTTGGTCTCAGCCACAATTAAGTCACATAGTGACTGAGGCCACAGCATATAAAGGTACTCGTCCCAGTCTGTACATTGGGGATCTTTGGGCTCAGTGGGTCCCTCAATGCCAAGGTATGGTGGGTATTTCCCAGAGTTGAGGGAAAGCCTTAATGCCCGCTCACTTTTGAGCCTAAGAACTTTAGGGGTAGGTGCCAGCACTACCTCTTTCTCTTCCTCCTCCTCCTCCTCTTCACTGTCATCCACACCTACGATACATAGAACACAAAGCGATAATGAAGAGACACACCTTAATTCATTCCCTGGATCACATGAGACTCACAAACCCCTCCCACCTTCTTAATTCATTCCCTGGATCACATGGGACTTCACAACCCCCTCCCACCTTCTTAACGAACACCCTGGATCACATGGGACTTCACAAACCCCCTCCCACCTTCTTAATTCATTCCCTGGATCACATAGGACTTCACAAACACCTTCCATCTTCTTAATGAACACCCTGGATCACACGGGACTTCACAAACCCCTCCCACCTTCTTAATGAACACCCGGGACTTCACAAACCCCTCCCACCTTCTTAATGAACACCCTGGATCACATGGGACTTCACAAACCCCTCCCACCTTCTTAACGAACACCCTGGATCACACGGGACTTCACAAACCCCCTCCCACCTTCTTAATTCATTCCCTGGATCACACGGGACTTCACAAACCCCCTCCCACCTTCTTAATTCATTCCCTGGATCACATGGGACTTCACAAACACCTTCCACCTTAATGAACACCCTGGATCACACGGGACTTCACAAACCCCCTCCCACCTTCTTAATTCATTCCCTGGATCACATGGGACTTCACAAACCCCTCCCACCTTCTTAACGAACACCCTGGATCACATGGGACTTCACAAACACCTCCCACCTTCTTAATTCATTCCCTGGATCACATGGGACTTCACAAACCCCTTCCCACCTTCTTAATTCATTCCCTGGATCACATGGGACTTCACAACCCCCTCCCACCTTCTTAACGAACACCCTGGATCACACGGGACTTCACAAACACCTTCCACCTTAATGAACACCCTGGATCACACGGGACTTCACAAACACCTCCCACCTTCTTAATTCATTCCCTGGATCACATGGGACTTCACAAACACCTTCCACCTTAATGAACACCCTGGATCACACGGGACTTCACAAACCCCCTCCCACCTTCTTAATTCATTCCCTGGATCACATGGGACTTCACAACCCCCTCCCACCTTCTTAACGAACACCCTGGATCACATGGGACTTCACAAACCCCCTCCCACCTTCTTAATTCATTCCCTGGATCACATGGGACTTCACAAACACCTTCCACCTTCTTACACGGGTGTTTCAATTTAATTAGTTTCTCGCGTAATAATTCCGGTATCTAATCTAGGTTCAACCTGCAGCCATAGCAACCAGACCTACTGGTTGCCTAGAGCTTTAGTGACCTTTCGAGAGCCACAGAATTCCCTAGAGCACTGCTAAAAGGTCAAACATGGCCTGCCCATTAATATATGCCAAGCTGCGCACAAAATCTGAGCGGCTAAAATAACTGAGCACCATGGTAACGCTAATTGTAAATAATTGAATTCATCTTTGGAGAGCAACTAGGCCTACTATCCTTTGTGGTTTAGCTGAATAGAAGCAATTTAAGAGGTAAAATTCATTGCAATCAATAGTATAATGGGAGAGCTATATAGCTCTCTAAATATCAATTCACTTCTCATTTTTTTGTAGACATGGAAAACCATCAAAATATACTAAAATTATTGTGCAGGGTGTGTGGAAAAAAACCAAAAACATACACACATAAAAAGAACAGTGATGCTTGCAATTCTCTGCTGATCACTGCCTTTGGAATTGATGTCAGAAGTGAGTCCCAGGAGGTTTATCCCACTTTAGTGTGCAATAACTGCTACTTATCCATGAAACGAATAAAGATTTCAAAGGAAAGTGGGGTAGCGTTGAAGAGCCAACTAAGTCTTTCCCATTGGTTCCCCCACTCTAATGAATCCTGCCCTGTGTGTGATGGTGGAGGTAGTAACAATCAAAAAAAATCAGTGGTTAAGACTGGAAGGCCTCCAAACAATGACATAGTCCACCTAAGCAGGGAAATCATGAGGGAAATAAACAAGATTAATCCCCGGAAGTATAGTGACCTTCCCTTACAGAGACTTCACTTTATCCCAACACCAATCCTCCCTACCTGATTTGCATTTCATGCATATCAAAGATAACAGAGACTCAAATCCTCACCTGCCCATGCACTGAATCATCTGAAAGGCCACAAGTTGTAGGACCCCACCCAGTTGTCAGCCAGTTATTAGATAGTCTTAAACTGAGTTGTCCTAAAGGATGTGGTCAAGTAATCACGCTTCAAGATCTGCAAGAACACAGTTGTGCTAGGAGGAACCTCACACCACTCCTGTCACAAATTACAGTGCAGGAGCTCCTGGATTCTGAACCAGGTAGTGCAGTGGAACAGTACGCCATGGGACTTCTGACAGAGAGGTTCTTAACAAGGGGTACTGTGACATAAGGGTCACTACACCCCGAGTGGAGTCCAGCTCTGCATCTTACCGGACACTCAAGCGGAGATCAAATGAAATGGAACAGGTCCGTGAAGTCATTAGTAAGGGGGCATCCATGGGCCAGCTACAACATGAACTCATGGTACTTAACAAGGAAGACAGACTATCCCTTCTGGACCAGGCTGGTGTCTCTGATGCCAAAGCCACAATATCTCCAGCTGATGTGCTGGCCATGAAGTCTGACTTGTGCATCCCATGGAATCAGTTCAGGATTCTAAGAAGGTATTTCCCTCACACTTTTGTCTCAAACCACAGCTAAAGTAAACAACCTAGAGGTGTGTGCTTGTGGTGAGGATAACAATCAGTGACCTTTAACCAAAGCTGTGTAATACTTGTTGATCTTACCACATGGTATAGATGGATGCATTCTTGGAATATCAGCTTGAGCACAGAGAGCAAGGTTCGCACCTTAGCACGTGATCTGGTGGGACCAAATCTTGCCTCAGAAGTGGTTCCCTTCACCTTCTCGATGGTGGAGGAGAAGAGGTCCGAAAAGCACCAATGGCATACATTCCTGATTTGGGTGAAAAGGTCAAACAACTCCTGGACCAAAATGAACGGTAAAATGTTACACTCTTCTATACTGCAATAAGAACCACCCAATATACAACAATACACAGATTGGGTAGAATGGATGCCAACACCACTATCATCCCAGAAGGGAAGATATGGCTCAAGATTGGGGGCGACAAAGGAGGAGGATCCATGAAAATGAATTTTCAGATTCTAAACACCCCACACCCAAATTCCATTGCTAACACCTGTGTGTTTTTGGCCTATGAGGCCCCTGATAGCAAGACCAACCTGTATGTGGCACTTGCAAGGTATAGGTCACAGGTAGAAGAGCTAAAGGAATTACAGTGGAAGTATGTGGACAATTACACAAAGTGCATGGCTGTATCATAGCTACATTATCTTTTAGTACAGATTCTTCAGAGATTGCAAGTGGCATAACCGGGTCTGAGGTCACAAGATCTGGTTCATCTCTATAATTGCAAACATAATATCAAGGCAAAATCATTAACACTGATGACCATAATAAAGAGAAACAACTTACATAGACTCAAATTGATTCTCCCCTTGATTGCCCATAGTAATGTCACCAGCAGGGATTTCTTGAGATTCAAGACTATAATAATAATTATTACAACTTGAACCACTACATAAGTTTTAGCCCAATGACAAACCCTATCCCAGAAGCTATACTTGGAGATCTTAGTGGTAATAATAATAAACAGCTAGGTACTTACTTGGTTGACATTGATTCTTCTTGATATGTGCTTTTTCTTTTTTCTGTTCCATAAAGTTGTTCTTGGTATAGGAATGTTAGGGTCCTTCAAGTATTTTTTGTACTTCCCCCTGGTCCTACTTGTAGTAGCTTCCGAAGAACAAGCCATCAGTCAAGCTAGTTAGCTAGCTAGCAAAACAGTAAACAGAAGGAGGGGACACAATGAACATAATAATTGCAATGTACATGCATATACATGCAGCTGCATGTCACATGTGCATGCAAAAGCACAATCATATGTTCCTAAATCCATTAAAACAGCAGCTGTGTAGTCTGTTTCTGGAGAGAACTTCAAAGAGATTTTAATAGTCAAAAAGTAGCTAGCTACCTTAAATATGAGTGACAGTAGCAGTGAAGAAGACAACTTCCCTCCACCAAAGAAAGTCTGGAAAAGGACCTCAAAAGTTCATCATCTGCTGGACTATGTTGAAGTTTCACAGTCAGAAAAGGGAAACAATGGTAACTTGGTAATAGCTTTATACCAATTGATTGCATAATGTTAAATGTTTACAGACAAAGTACATCTAAAATGTTCCCAAACTGGGGACAAATTTGTTGCCCCCATTGATGATGTCCTGCCTGGGCTTAATGTTATAGCAAATGTTGAAGGAGCATATCCAGCTGAAATAATCTCTTTAGATGGTATACCTACATATCTAATCAAGCTTAGACAGCATTACTATGACTATAAATGTTACAGAGGGTCCTAAGAAAGGTAAAAGTGGTCCAAAAGGAAAGCCTAAGCCTAAAACTGGAAGTACAAGCAATAATGTCGCTAAAAGAAATCTTCTGGAAGCTGCTGCAAGGAATGAGGTAGCTAGCTGTTACATTAGATAGTTATCTAAACTTCTTATACAGAGCATTGTCAAAAAGCCTAGAAGTGAAGAAACTAAAAGTGATGATAAAGTCAGAGTATTATATGTGTTCACATGCAAATTCATTCATAAGTGACAATATTGCAGGTTTTTATAATTAATGGTGGAAGCTCCCGAAGTATTCAGTTTACTGAAGAGGATAGGGTACGCTCAAGCATTAAGTATCAACTTGATTATACACTGTTTTTATGTTACAGGACTTGATGATAAGGATTGATAAGAAGGTTGATGCAATATTGGCCAGCTTATCTTCTAAGTGCAACCAGAGCTAATGTATGCCAGTAAACTGAGTATTCTGCTGTAAATCTACTTCATCTTTGCAGGATTCTGATTCACAAGTGAAACAAGAAGAGTCTTCACAATATGTGACTGGATTTAGGAAAAGGGACCACTTCGCGCATGATATCAATTTCAGGAATAGCCAAAATAAACTAGACCATAATTTTTTACTCTAAATTTTTTTTTTTTATCTCAGGTGAATCTCCAGTCTTTGTTCTACCTCCTGGCCAAATTTTAGGGGGTGGAAGCCTTTAGAAAGTAGTAAGCGTGCAGAAGATGGGTACTAAAAAAATCACACCGCTTGCGTGATTAAATTACGGAGTAGTAACAGGCCACACCCAGAAAATGCCCTTACATGGTTGCTAGGTTACCACTTAATTTTATTAAACAGTATTCTATAAGCAATGGCAACCTGTAGTTCAGCGTCTGAAGCTGCTAAAGCAGTCAATAAGATCCTCAGATTCGATACTGAGGAAGACCAAGAAGCCCTCCTTGAGGTGCTTGATAGCTATTTCTATCCTCCCAACAACAGACCTGACTCTGAGGCAGATGAGGACATGGAGACTTCAATGGAGGAAAGAGGTGTAATACATTAACATGTATATAGTACAAAAATGTGGAACCCCTCAGTGTGATAGAAATAGCTTATAAGTTTCACACTGAGGAACTCCACTCAACAGTGTGTGCAGGCTAGAATGTGTCTTGTTTCTTGTTATTAGTAGTTATCACATCTTTTCATTGAAGATGAGAGATCTAAAAAAAAATTAAGGTTAGACCTTTAAAGACTACCCATAACATGCTATGGGTGGTAAGGAAAAATTACCTCAAAGGCCATTGATTATTTCTCCCTCCCAATGTCAAGTTTTATACTTAATACTCAAAAAGTAGAACCATGGGAATACAAGCATTTCACTACCAGGGTGTTGTAGAACCACTACATGTCTGTACCACAACTACCATCATACACTCCTCCCCCTCTTAACCATAAATTACATGCACTCATATCACCTTTACCCTAGTTCAAGTTAGGTCCCTACCCCCTACCCTAGAAACCAGGGATACAAAGCAATGTTAGCCTAACTTAGAGAGTTCAAGCTGGGTTCCTACCTTAGAACCATGGGATGTAAAGCTGAGTTCATAAACAACCCTATAATTAGTTAAATGTCATTCAATCAAAGGTCACCTCTTCTTTAAGTTTCTCCCCTCATGCCTTATAAAAATTCACTGAAAGGTTACTTCTCTCCCCAAGCTTTAACCTTTCCTTACTTGATAACCTTTCATTAAAAGGTCACCCAGTAGTTTACTTACCATAATTTTAACTTTTCCTCATCCTAAAGGGGATAGTATTACAGCATCTATAAGCATGTTATGTATGTACAGAGATAGCTGACCTTGAGCAAGATGATTATGGTGGTGGCGAAGACGACCTCGTGAGTGAGGATCATGATGGGGATGAGTTTGAGGAGTATTATGGCAGGAATGAGGTGGATTTTGGTAGAGATGAAGACTCTGGTGGGGCTGGTATAGAGAATGAGGTAGAGACAGTCACTGACACTCAGGAGCTAGTCAATGAGGCACTGAGAAGAGTGCCTTCGGACGTATTGATTGAGCTAAGACCATGTGACATTGAGGAAGACAAGGTGGTGGAAGACTTCATGAGTAAAGGTTGTGGATGTAAAAAATGGAATGGGAAGGCCTGCAGTGAGCAATTTAGCATTGATTATGTTAAACAATTGAGGGTTAACATTAGGGAACTAACCACAAGTGAGCTAGATCTTGTCATAATGGGACAATTGATGGCCAATTCAAACACCAGCGCCACAAGTCAACAGAGAGGAAAAAGCCATACACCTGCCATTTACATCAGAGCAAGGTCATCTGCCAAGTGATGTTTATGTTTTTTCATGGCATTGGAACAAAACGGTTAAAGAACATAGTGCATTCAGTGAAGGTGCATGGCATTACTCCACGAACACATGGCAACAAAAAGCGGTTACCAAAGAATGCCTTGTCCATGAAGTCCATGGAAAATGTCGTCAGGTTTCTTCTTAATTATGTAGAGCAGCACGGTCTTCTGTTACCTGGCAGAATACCTGGATACAGCAGGGATGATATCAAACTACTACCCTCAAGTGTCTCAAAGAAGGGGATATGGAGTACATACTTTCAGGCTGCCCAACAAGATCCCGAGGTTCATGCAGTTGCATATACTACATTTTGTCATCTGTGGAGGCAGTTACTTCCATCAATACGCCTCATGAAACCGATGACGGACCTTTGTTGGACATGTCAAAAGAACAGCACAGCCATATTGAGGTCAGCGAATTTTCCTGACAAGGAAAAATCTGCTAATAAAAAATGCCCAGGAACATCTCCAGATAGTTCAGATTGAAAGGTCATATTACAAGACCAAATGCGATGATTGTAGGCGTGACATCATCTCCCACTTCTCCTCTGGCGACGAGTTCCAACCACCCCCCCTTGCTTCACATACACCTGCCAACTCCAGGGATATCACTGCTCACTATTCCTTTGATTATGCCCAACAGGTCCATTACCCCTCAGATCCCATGCAACCTGGTCCCATTTATTTCCTCACCCCCAGGAACACTGCCTATAGCTTTCCTGTAAAGCTAATCTGAGCCTCAAAAAATTCACACCCAGAGACTTGTTTATAATTAAATTTAACATTGTTTCTAGGTGGGAAAAGACAACAGGCCACACACACCATAGTCTGTCCTTGTTTTTTTTTTCTAGCTTGACATGCTTAGATATAACTTACCAGGTGAGTTCTCTTTCAAATAATTTCATTCCCTCAACTGAAAAAGAAATTTATTTTAAGAGTGCATGATTTTACTAGCAAACTACATTAACTAACTAAAACTACATTGAGCTACCTAGCTAAAACTGTAGCTAAAAGTGTAGCTACTTTAAGTTAGCTAAAACTGTACGTAGCTTAAGTAGTTAGCTAGTAAACAATACTTTTAGCTAACTAAAACTATTTCTGCTTTAGCTTAGTTAAACTAGACTTGGTCTTAAACTATCATACAGCTAAAGTTTACCTAGATAGTATGCCCCAGAGCTAACCTTTTGACTTCACGGTCCCAGAGTAGTGAAACGCATGAGTTAGAAAGAAAATAACTTCAAATACAACTGCAGAGAATCCGCCCCTTCTCTGCCAAACTTTGCACGTGTTTACTTTTAATGAATGACATCATTAGTGATACGAACTTACGTAAAGATTACGGAGATTTTTATTGCAAACAGGAAGTTTAACGCTTCAAGCGTTTTTCTCTGACGCTATTTCAAAGGCGCTTAGCTTGGTAGTGGTTGGAGATTTTGCCTCAAAGCATAGGCCATTAGATACCCCCAGGTGAGAGATATACTGGAGTGCTAATAATCCAATTTTGAATTTTTGCGCGAAGTGGTCCCTTTTCCTAAATCCGGTCACATATATGGTGAGGGGGGAGGAGGGTATTTCTAAAGGGATCTGTGCTAAAAATGATTGACTTCTAAATTCAGTGGTATAGCTAGCTACATAGGGTCCTTTAGGGCACATGCCCTACCAAACTCTCTTAGTGGCCTACCACTATCTGCCATAATTTTAGCTGAATCAGGTAAAAGATTCAGTAGTCTATATAGGTCATTGCCCTACTGGTGTCCTACCACATGTTTAATCCTGGCTACGCCACTGCTTCTAATACTTCTGCAATCTGCTGTCTTAATCATTGTCTACAGATGAATGATTCCGGCTAGAGATGCCTATGCCTACACTCTGGCGCTGATGGAAATAATGTTTACGCCAGAGGAAATGTCCTCATCTCTATTATTTGCCAGCAAACGAAGTTTAAAACCTGCTTTAGACCAGGCTAGAGTTGAAAAATTATTGAGTAAGTAGATCTATGCATTCAGTGTACACTATATTGAAATGTTATTGTGTTTTACTCAGATTTGGTGGAGCTTCGTTATAAAGAAAAGTACGACTATAAAGTATTAAGACAGAAATGTAACCAGAAATGTCAAGACTCTAAAAAACTTAAACTTTGAAACTGAATTTTTGTGTTAACTTTTGTATCTTGCAAGATCTTTGTAGAATCTGACAACATCAAAAGTCTTACCATGGCTGACAAGATCTTATCAGAAAAATGAGCGGATCACGCTAATAAGATCATGTCAGAAGCTGATCAGAAATGTCTGATTAGTATTCAGATCTAGTTACAGAATCTTAAAAAGATTATGACTGGATCTGATTAGAATCTTCATTAATTTTGAACACAGAAACTGGTCAAGACTGTTTCAGAATACATGAAAGATTCTGATAAGAATCCGATCAATTCTTCTCTGTTTTGTTCCAAAATCTGACTAGATTCTGATAAAAAATCTTTTCAGATTCTTGTCAAAAAATTTGTCAGATCTTATCAGATATTTTAAACCCCTCCCACCTTCTTAATGAACACCCTGGATAACATGGGACTTCACAAACCCCCTCCCACCTTCTGAACACCCTGGATAACATGGGACTTCACAAACCCCCTCCCACCTTCTTAATTCATTCCCTGGATCACATGAGACTCACAAACCACCTTCTTAATGAACACCCTGGATCACATGGGACTTCACAAACCCCTCCCACCTTCTTAATGATCTCATTGGACTTACAGCTGCTATCCATGTCGCTGTCCACTTCTTCCCATCCACCATCTTCGAAGCTGGGCGTTTCCTGCGAACTCACCAGTTCTCCAGAAGCCCAGTCCATGTTGCTCGGTCCTTCCAAGGGGTCCATCACTCTTGAAAGATCGTTGCCGGCTTGTAACTTGTAACTTGCTTGCTTGCTTGCTTGATAGTCTGAGACTAACCCTTTGAGTACGTCGTCACTAGGCAATGCGCAGTGTAGCTAGGTAGCGTGCGCCCCCGAGCCAGAAGGTTTGTGTGCATGCGCAAGGTCGGTAGATGGCGGCAGAGATCAAGGCTGAATGGATGAGCTCCTTGGAGACTCTTGCTGCCCTGATTATGGCCTCTCTCACACCGACGATGCTGTACGGCACTGCCCCATGCACTATGCCACTCTCCTTTTCTTTTCATTTTTTTTTTTAAGTCCATATAAAGCAAACATCAAAGAAACATCATCTGAGAACTGATGGACCACAATCTATTGTTCTGACTTCCGATGCCGACAGTCAAAGGTTGGCGGCAGGAGGATGTCCTGGTGCCGAGTAACGGACGGTTAAAAAGTGTAAATTACACTCTTTTGGGAGCGAAAGGGTTAATACACCCCAACCCTCTGGCAAGTTGGCTAGATGGGGGGGAATGGCCATCAGGAACTTGATGTGAAGATCCTCCATTGCCCTGTCACGATCACCACTTCCTGGTACAGAATAGTGCTCCTTTCAGGATAATAGCAGCAATTGGAGTTGACAATTAAGAGGGACTCAAAGATCACTATGCTGGAAGCAGATGTTTTACCTGATGACCAGAGAAAAGCTAGACGACTAGCTTTGACAAAGTCACAGTATACATTGCAAAGATCTATAGTGAGTTAAAGCGCCACTATTGGTGGCCTGGAATGAGAGCAGATGTGGGACGGTGGAGCAGAGCTTGTCTAACCTGTGCTACCCACAGAAAAACGGTCATGCTTGAGAATACTAGAGAAGTTTTTGCTGCATTAGAACTGACCAATAGAAACACTTGTAGCATACATATTTAAGACACCAACACATGTTAATGCTCACAAGTTATAACCCCAGAGGAAGGTCTATATTCAACGGAAAGAATATCCCAACTAATGCGCTGCAGCAGGTTTCCATCACAGCATCAGTTCAGCCCTAGCCCTTCTATGCTACAGCATTTTTACCTCCTCATGGAAGCTGTACACAGTTCAAGGTACTTGCCCTCCAACCCAGAGTTTTTATTAGAATATTTTGATGCTGTGCCAAGCGATGAATCTGACGACGGCTATGTACATGACACAATTAACGATGACAACGATATTTATAACAGAGGAAGCCAGCCTACACACCACTTCCACCGGAACATTGTTTACTACCTGTTCCACACCTCCCACAGAAACTCCAGTAACTCCAGTTTTACAAGGGTTACAACCCTTACAAGGTAATGTAACTAAACTAGTTATCCCTCCCAAACACACAAACAAATAATATTATAACATCACATTTTCATTTAACATATTAATTACTACATAGATTCCAACTTCACCGCCAACCCAGGCCTCAACATCCAGATGGTAAGGAATGACCCAGTCGACTTCTTTCGACTCTTCTTCAGTCCTGAAGTGATTGATAATATCTACATTCAAAGTTCTTTGTATGCTGAACAACAGCATCACACCCACAAAGACCACTTAGACCATCACCCCCATGCACGTGCCCACGACTGGGTCAGGAACCCCCTCAAGAGATATGAAATTGAACCCTTGATAGCCATTCTAGTCCTACTTGCACCTAAATGACACTTCTCAAATGCCAGATCGATCAGACCCAAACCATGACAAACTATATTCCAAAATTATGCCATTAAAAATACATAGGCAAAGAAGATGGCACATAGAGTGGTACTGTCACTTATTACAGGACTGGAGGGGAAGGGATATCACATCTATATGGATAACTTTTATACATCACCAGCTCTCTTCACAGATCTGATGATACCACTGTAAATAAAAGGAGGAGGACAAGATCAGCATCTGGAGGTGTCGAAGAGATAATGAAGCCACAGATGGTAGTGGATTATAATGCCAATATGTGGGGTGGACCGGTCAGACCAGCTGATTTTATATTATGGCTATGCCCACCGCTGCAAGAAGTGGTGGAAGAGAGTTTTCTTCCACCTCTTGGACCTTGCAGTGGTGAATTCGAACATATTATATAATCAAGTGGCAGAGAAGCCGCTAAATCAGCTGGATTTCCGTTTGGCATTGATATCTGGACTACTAGATGGTCATGCCAAACGGACTGACCGGCGCCACCTCGCCTCTCCCCAGAGCACCTTCCCCTCCGATTAAAAGAAAGACCATTCCCCGAACCCATCCCCACAGATACTCTGTACGGAGGTCGACCTCAGTGTGAAGTGTGTAGGGCAAAAAAGAAAAAAAGATCACAAACAAAATATCAATGTAAAATATGTAAAACACCATTACACCTAATATCCCTGTTTTGAAATTTATCATACTAAACTACATTACAATCACAATTAATATCACACACCTTTACCTCTACATTTTATCTCTATTTCTTACTTACTTTGTTTTTTTTTCACCCTCTATAGTTCACTCTTTCTCTATTTGTTCCATCTTCTCCATTTTTCACTTTCTCTATATATCATCCTCTTTCCTAGTTTCTTCCCTCCCCTATTTCTGATAACTAGAAAAAAAGAAAAAAACCTTGGGGGTAGATATTTACCTGGCCAGGTACTAACTAGCTAGCTACATAAATTATGGTTATATCTCCATGTACTTAGCTATCTAATTCATCTAGCTACCTACCAAATCTAGTCACCTAGTTAGCTAGCTAAACTAGCGATCTTATCTACCTGGTTAGCTAGCTATACTATTATATACCTCAATTTTGAAGTGAAGCTGTTCAGGTGTTTGAAGAAGCAAACAGTGATAGTCAAACTATAGTAGACAAATTAGCAAAGCATTTGAGAGCAAAGACAAGCTGCAAGTTGGTCTTCCTCAACTATTTATTCACCATGTGGTTCCCTTCTCCGTGCTTCAATTAGAATTTTTATGAGTCATCAATGGTGGGTATGACTTAGAGTTACGAGCGGCTGCGAGACGTGTGACTGCTTGGATACTTCGATTTGTGCAAAGATGTCTCAACAAAAAACCTCTCACACAGTATCCTTGTTATTTGTCTACTATGGAACTTCAAGCAGCTGATACCTACTGGTCATCTGTTGTACAAGGTGCTTCGTTTTCTTCACCCTATTATTGATTCATCTGGTTTACTTCGGGTTGGTGGCAGAATTCAATGAGCAAGTGGATCCAATGACAAGCGTTATCCCATCATCTTATGTCTTAGACCTCAAACCCAGATGTTTGGTCAATTGCCTTTGAAGAGTGTCTCAAGATCTTGTTTTTGACAAAGTTGGAGTGGATTATGCTGGACCATTTCATGTGAAATATGGACCTGTACGCAAACCCAGCTATCCACTTAGAGCTGGCTTCAGACCTCTCTACTGAAGCATTCATTGCTTGCCTTCGGAGATTCATATCTCGGAGAGGTAAACCTACTGTCATATGGAGTGACCATGGTGTGGAAATTTATACCGGAATGCGCTCCTCATTTTGGAGGGATTTGGGAAGCAGCAGTAAAATCGATGAAGACCCACCTAAAACGCATAGTTGGTAGCGTAAAGTTGACATATGAAGATCTCAATACTATGCTCACACAAGTAGAAGCTTGTCTAAATAGTCGTCCCCTCGTTCCCTTAGCTCCAGATGATGAGGGAATAGAAGCATTAACTCCAGGACATTTTCTCATTGGGAGACCGTTAGAAGCTCTACCTGACCCTTCACTCTCATATCGTGCTCTCTCTCTTCTCCGACGTTGGCACTTGGAAATCTGAAGTTTTTTGGCTTCAAGTTGGGGATATTGTCCTGCTGCAAGGGGACATATAACTCCCACAAGATGGCCCCTCGCGAGAGTGATCGAAGTGCACCCAGGCAGTGATGGCCTGGTCCGTGTTGTGTCCGTAAAAACAAGTTCCGGTAGTTTTAAGAGACCTATTACCAAAGTAGTATTGTTGTTACATCCTGATCCTGAGACCACACTTGAACATTAAAAGAACCATCGGGTCTTTTGGCCGGCGGAATAAATAATAATTATCTCTAATCCTTTCGAATCGGGAGAGAACTCGACCCAACAGATGCGCAAACGAGTTCTGCGCAACCCAGCCCCTCCCACAATCACCATTACTGAATTTATCTCAAAATCGACTAAAATATTCCATCTCCCGAATGGCCTCTCTCATCTTCACCAGGAACAAACTGTGGGTGACCATCTAGTTAGAGCACAAGTCTGACTCTGGCAGGCCTAGAGAAGAATGAAAGGGGCACATGATCTTAGTGACGTAGTCCAAGGGAAGAGAAATGACCAAAAAATAAAAAATAAATATTCTGTTTGTGGTACTGAAGAAGTCAGTCCTATTTGCTGATGAAATATTCTCCCTTTTAAATCTGCAACTAAAAGAGAGAAGACTTGGGGGACTATTACTCTCCCCTACTCAAAATGGCCCAGAGCCATAGAAATAGGTACTCTCTAAGATCTAGACAGGTCACTAATGTCAGGCGTTGGGAGCATTCCCACCTCATCTACAGCCCTAGCCCTAGCCCAGGCAACGTCTAGAATGACTAGACTCACAGATGATGCGGGTTCTCCTCACCAAATATCAGAACATCCAGATTCAGAACAGACCAAATCCCTGTTAGACCTCAGAAAGACTTTCAAACGGAAGTCATCACTATTCTCAGAACCACCAACTTTCTTGGAAAAAAGATATTTAGAGGGACCTGATTCTGAACAGTTTGAATGCAGAGCCATAAAAGTCCAACTAAGTATTACACATGTACTGGCAAAATAAACCATAAACCTGGGAAGTCGCCCATGCATCAGCTAGCTGCAGCGAAGCGCGGGATTTGCATGTGTGTACTAATGTACTGTAGAAGTGAGATGGGAAACAAAAAGAATAAGATTAATAAGAAGTACAGTAGGCATAAATGCAGAGGCATTTTTATTAAGAAGATACCAATCACAAAAAAGAAGACAAGACACAACCAAGAAACAATGGACAAACAGTACTACAGGTATTGGACAAGGAAGCAGGATTGTAAATGTAGACAAACTGCAACAATATACTAATGACGTGACTGAGCATACTACACACTGTGGGGGTTCAATCAAACTAATGGGTGAGAGTAGGGGCTTAGCATCAACCTTTACTGGGGAATTGTGTGTGTGTGTGACGGGGGGGGGGCGGAGGGGGGTTTGTAAGGGTAAGGTGATGACAAAATGACTTTAGGTGGGAGTGCAATCTCGCAGCAGTGTGGGGACAGATGTCGACAGGTGGAGGTCATAGTCAACTGGAGGAAACCATGAGTGTGGTGGGAGTACCCGTTATGACAAAAACCAGCTTTTTAGATACTGAGGGCCATTAGTGAAGCATGGAAGCAGGAGCTGATGAAATCTATGGCTGATGCAGGGAGAGGAGAGACAGTAATTGAGAGAAGTGAATATCACTGCGATCACAGTTATTGTGGATGGTGGCTCGTTCACACAAACATTCATATAATGCCAATTCTGGTATGGGCATCATTTTGGGCAAGGAGACAGGCAAACTGCTCTACCTTGGTGTGTGGAACAAGTTTTGTTCTGCATGTGCCCGTGGTATCTCCCGAGACAAACACCACTGTTACCTCAACTGGACTGCTTCATCATCAGAGATGGAGACTGACATCATCTTGGAGGGGTTTCTGGAGGCTGAGCAGGTACATGGAGTTAGATACATGAAGTTTATTGGTGATGGGGATAGCTCTGTGTATCCGACTCTCCTCCAGAATGTTCCTGAATGGGGCTATGACATCAAAAAAATCGAGTGTGCCAACCATGCATGCAAGTGCTATAGAGGCGCACTCAAGAAGCTCGTCCAGGACAACCCCTACTACATTTAGGTATTTTGATTGATCAAGAGAGATTATGGGTGGAAACAGTGGCAGATGATCCTGCAAGAACAAAAGAAGCACGACAAGGTGGACTTACACCAACCACTATGGACCAACAACTTTACTGACTGATTGAGAAAGCAGAGCAGCTAATAGGAAATGTGATGACAAATCTAGCAGAATCGTGTATGCATATAAGAACCAAGTTTGACGGAGGGAAAGTCATATCATAAACAGGTCACAGGGTGGATCCTGGGAACATCCCTGTATGGGGGCTGGCTTACGGCAGAACATGGGCAGGAATGGGGTCCACAAACCTGGAGACATAATGAAGTCTTCTCCCAACAAAGTTTACACTAGCACAGCAGAACATTCTGCTAAGAAATTGGTAAAGGACAAGAGAAAGGCAACTGAGGAAGCAAAGCAAAACAGACGACGAAGCAAATATGCTCGGAAAGGTGACACAGCTGCAGCTCGCAGTGCTTATAGCCGACATGACGGAGGTATTCAACCTGACCAAGTTAGTTTAGAGGAACTAAAATCTAGTTTCTATCAGACAAGAGTAGCTGTCACATGAAGGAGCTTTATTATACAGCACATTTAGAGGCAACAAGGCCACACGTTATGGCTCAGAAATGGAAGGCTTAACTAGAGAACTATACACATCATACCAATGAATGAATCATCATCCAGGATTAAAAGTTGACAATTGCGGTCTGTTCATCTCAGAAAATAACTGGTTAGCAGCCACCAGATGGGCTTGTACATGACCCAAGTGACACTGCCAAGCCTATAGGATTACTTGAAATTAAAAACCCCTGAAAGTAATTGAATAATAAAGTCATGACGTGTGCTCCTCCATGTGAAATTAAAAGAAAAAAGCAGAAGAGCATGTCTTCTCCATGGTCCGAAAAAAAGTTAGCATGCAGTGGACAATGGTAGATGAGGCCACTTGTGAAGGACTTGTGGACAATGGTAGATGAGGCCACTTGTGAAGGACTTGTATAAGCTCACATTACAATAGCAAGTTTAATGCAGCATAGACAGAGGAGTTTGACTTTATATATAATAACCGACACATCTTACGCCAAGAGGGGCTCTTAAATCCCAAATCTCACTCTAAACAATTTTGAAAGTTGAAAGGTCTGACTTCATTTAAGGGGTCATCTTACCAAGCTTCTAAATATATCTCCATAATTACTTCCTACACACCTGTTGAAATATAGAAGTGCAGAGGTGTCTTGATTACAAGTGGAATAAAATTATGGCAACATTTCAAATGACCATACTCCATTATCAAATCATCAGTTAGATGAATTAAACCATCCCAATGATAGTGAAGTACTTGCGTATGAATACCAGTCTTAAATACTAACACAAATTATTAATGATTTATTATAATACCCCTCATACCATAGATGATGTACGGATTGACTGTGATCCAGAAGTAGCTTGCTGTATGGCCAGAGCACTAAAATCCCATGCAAACACAAAGTTCAAAGTTTCATTTAACTGTGCCCATCCATAATGTCAAAATAGCAGTATTCCCAAACCTGACATTGGAATTTTGTTTAAAAATCCTTCATATCGGAGACATTCTCTCTTTATCTTCTGAGAACCAGGAATCTTTTCTATTTGTGATAGAACTACCCATCTCATTGCTTCCTTCCTAGGTCAGGGTCTCTAGCTCGGTCTAAGACTCTCCGTCCAGGGGTCCTACTTTCAGGTGATTCTGGGTGAGGATTCGGGTCTCTATTATCTTTGATATGCAAACCAGGTGCAGTGTCTGGTCTCTTCGATGTAGTGATTTGCAAGTCGTCGGGACTGATCTATTTGAACTTAATGAGAACTATCTCCTAACAGTTGATTATTTCTCAAGGTACCCAGAGGTGACTCAACTTAAAACCTCCACTACATCAGCTACAGTGATTGAAAACCTGAAACGAGTATCATGGGATTCCAGAAAAGTTCGAAGTGATAATGGGCCACAATTTTAATCAAATGAATTTGCTCAATTTGCAAGCTCATATAAAGCCCAAGGTTTCCTCAGAGCAATGGTCAAGTCGAACGTACTCTCAAGACTATGTATGAAGCACATGTTACAAACATCTCAGGATCCATACTTGGCTCTGTTGAGCTACAGAGCAACACCCTTACCTTGGTGTGGCTTATTGCACCAGCCCAATAACCGAGATCCTATATAGTTGACACATCATATGGACAAGTACAAAGGAATAGAAACCATCTGAACATTGTTCCTGATCCTGCTGAAATTCCAGAGACACCAGCTGAGGAAACCCAAACCCAGACTCATTCACCTAAAGTGATCATGACTAGATCACGAACTGGTACAGCCATAAGTATGTGATTTATGTCAATGATCAGTTAATACTTCCACAATACTCACCTAGAGGAGATCAATGTCTGAATCCCTCAGAACTCCATTGATCCGTTTCTCATTTTGATAGACGATCGAGACACGACACACACATGCACTTGCAGCTTGCACCGTTGCAAAAACGGCAGTTTCATATCACGTGACACGTGCAGCACCGCACCACACCACGCGCTCCCTGGACTAATTTAGCATGCACAGTGTGGACGATTGAGAGAACAAACATTATTATAATCACAATTATTATACACTATCAATGTTACGTTTTCGCATGTGTATTAGCTACCTTGGAGATTAATAGTGTTAATAACTTATTTTACTGCTCTTGATTGTCGGGTGGTTAAGTTCTTCACATTTGGTGGCAGCGGTGGGATATTATCGCTAAACAGTTGGAGCGAAACTCACCTTGTATGCCGACAAGAAAAAGAGTGAATACAAAAGTCAACAGCAGAAAGCTACAGAGAACTCAATGGCAGAGCAACAAGTAGTAACTGAGAGACTCCTACAAATGCTGTTAGACGAGCGACAGCGGCGAGACGAGTTGGAAGAAATGCGGGAATGGATGGAGCGAAGTCAAGCTAGAGAAAACGAGAGGCAGCGACGAACGTCGAAAATGACAAAACTGAAGTTGACAAAACTGGCAGAGTTGGAAGATATTGAGTCGTATCTTACTACTTCGCTTAGCTCAGAGGATGCTGCAGACTACCCAATGCTGAAGGAAGCTATTCTGCGACGTTATGACATAAATGAGGAAACCCACTGTTGGTTGAGCAGCTTCTGGGACAAATTAATCCCATATGTGTTGTTTGCATACAGAGAAGTACCTCAGGAATCTACTGGGTTCTCCCCATTTGAACTTCTATATGGACGGGAGGTTCGAGGACCCTTGGAAAGCTGGTGGGAAAGAAGATGATGTTAGTGTTCTGTCATATGTTTCTCAGCAAGGCTCAGAATGCACAGAAAATGTGGTATGGCAGGAGTGCCAGGCAACGGTAGGTTTCAAGCAGGAGACTACGTGAATTATTTAGTTGACATGGGAAATAGGAAGAAGAGTTAAGCGGATTTTTCATGTAAACATGTTAAAGAAATGGCAAGTACAAGAGAGTACTGGATATCTGATGAAATAAGTGGGAGAAGAAGAAATCCAGGAGCAGGAGTTGAATGTTCTGTTGAAGAAATATGAAGGAGTGCTACAGACGCTAGGGCAAACAAAGTTGACAGAACATACTTATCGTGTGAAGGTAGAGGAAGAGATGCTTGCACATAAGATCATTATACGGCAGCACCAATGGTGATTGTTAAAAAAAAAAGATGGTTCATTACGTGTGTTGACTATCGGAGACTGAATTCAAGGAAACGGCATTATTCCAACATATGATGGACAAGCTCTTGGAAAGTTGCCGATCATTTGCCAATACTTATTTGGATGATCTAATCATATTCAGCAAAACATGGGAAGAACATATGCAACACCTTACAGTAATTTTGAAGCGGATTCAAGAAGCTGGGTTAACAGTAAAACCTAAGAAGTGTAATTTCGGAGCAAAATATTGCAGCTACCTGGGCCATATCGTAGGGGGAGGAGAAGTTCGTATGGAAATCGCAAAGTTGGAAGCAGTACAAAATTTCCCAATTCCAACAACAAAAAAAAGAAGTGAGAGCATTTTTGGGAATCACTGGATCTTATCGTATTTTATTCCACAATTTGCATCGATTGCAGCAGCCTTGACCCGGAAAATCCAGTCCATGTGACTTAAGCAACTTCTCTGTGATTCTACAAACAGATGCTTCAGACCGAGGAGTGGGGGCAGTGCTGAGCCAGTTGGATGATAAAGGAATGGACCACCCTGTGGCATACTATAGTCGGAAATTGTTGCCCAGGGAAGAAAAATACTCAACAGTTGAGAAAGAATGTTTGGCAGTGTAACTTGGAGTGGAGGCTTTTCGGGTGTATCTATTGGGTTGGCCATTTGTAGTGGAGACAGATCACAGAGCATTGGAGTGGCTGGACGCTCTTTCTCGGGCTGTGTCTAACAAGTTTGACACAGGGGAAGGAGTGTGGAGGATTGAGAGAACAAACACATTATTATAAGTTAAAGTCATACGTATTCCTCGGTTGAACATAAGATAAATTGAAAGCGGTTATAATGCCGTTACTTTCAGATAATTAGGTTGCTAGTCTTCGAACTTCTGTTGCTGATGAGGTTAGTACATTCATCTGTAGCTACTTACTCATGTAGTCTGTGATGGAAACATTAACTAATTCTCTTAGTGTTCCTTCAGCTGTGAATAATACTTTATGCTTACTGACCTACTCAATATTGTGGTAAGTTGCATAGCCAACAGGTCAGCAAAAAGTAGTGAAAAAATCAACAAGCAGCAGAAATTTCTGTGGATACTATCCTTGGTGTCAAGAACTGCTCTACTCCAACCCTCTAGTCTTTCCCCCATATTTGTGTATCAACCTGGGCAAACAAACTGGAATTGAAATGGAAGTATTCTTTATGCCTACTGGAGCGCTACACGAGCAGCACTCTACAGACGATATGTCTGTTGCTGGAGAAGAGGAAAGGTTGTTACTATTATCAACAGACATTTGTTTATTTTCTAAAAGTAGCTAGCTATTGGAGAGACATTCATCATCTGTAGAGAGGTTTAACTAACTTGACCATTCCCTACCACATGTCCAAACTGACACTTCTTTGCTCATTCGGTGTAGAAAATGCTGTCTTCTCTCTGTCAGCCTCTGCCATTGGTACCTGTACCCTCGAGCTTTTGTAATCATGCTCCTCAAGTACATGAGGTCTAGCCCTTTCCATCTCCTTTTTTTCCTGAGTAGCTCTAGTGGTAACAGCATAGGCTTCTCCTTTAGTACTGTTTCCCACCATTCCTGTCTTTTCACTCTTCCTAGTATCCTCTCTTTGGCCATCACTTGACCGAGCTAACAAAAAATCATTTGCCAGTTTTGCTGCTTCCTTAGCATTCTCTGGCTTTCTCTTACTTCACTGGCAGTCTTACACGACTCCAGCCACTTGGATGCCAAGTCACCCAACCATTTCTCGACCTGATTCTCCAGACTTCCTTCGAGCTCCTCGAAACCGCTGTCGATAGCTCTCATCTGAAATGTCATATCGCTGTAGAACAGCTGATATGATGCAGCATCTTCCTCCGACCGATAACTTTGTCACTTAACTTCTTTGTCTTTTTCAGTTCTTCTTGCTGCTGCTTCACCCTGCAAATGCACTCCCTCGACCAGGGACTGCAGCACCTCCATCTGTTGGCGATTGTATTCCTCCTTTCATTTCTTCATCCCTTTGTCGTCTCTCTTCTTCATAATGTCTCTCCCGCAGCTCCACCTCCCTTTGTCTTTAGCTGTCAAAGACCACTTGTAACATTTCTGTTAGAACTTTGATAATGGTAAAGGATCATCACACACTAACTTATTTGCATTATATAATCATATCATGATCACGTGATTAACCTTCATAACGTGGAGGGCATGTTTATCTGCATGTTTATATAACACCTTGGGGAGGCGGGACCAAGATATAAGCTGACGGAAATGGGTTAGTTAATCATACATGCAGCTGTTAATAATCAGTAAGAGTACATCTCTAGGACTACTGGATGAAGAATGATTTTGAAGGATATGCTGATAATGAAGAAATACACTTATAATATGGATGAATGTAATGAAAATGATTCTTCACTTTACCTTTGTCATGATTCATGTCCACTGACCTATACACCTCCAATTTTAGCTCACATCTAGGGCTAATTTGCTTCTTGTTTCAAGATTAACTAGCAAATTTTCTGACCAAGAAGGTTTTTTAAGCTTTTGATAAAGGCATCCAATTTAGGCAGCACAGCCCTTATGTTTAGCTCACGCTAGCCTGTCTAGTTAGTTCACCCGACAAAATTAGCTAGCTAAAGCTTACCTTAGAGTTTTCTGGTTGCTAGGATCTGTTTTCAATGGCCTGCCTTCCCACATCTACCAAAATCACTCGTGGGTATAGACAAAGAGCCTAAAGATCAGGTAACTTTAATTAAAGCCTACTGTGCGTGAGTGTAATTAGTAACGCGGTATGAGAGTTAAACAGTTGTGCCATGTGGTAATTTAGAGTTGAAATGAAGTTTGTGAACTCTTTGATGTTTATCTGACAGCTACAGCTCTAGGCAGCAGCAAAACAGGCACAACTCAAACTGAGTTTAGAAGAAAACTCTAGACCTTGAACCTGACTGGTGAAGACGACCAGATGAAATATTTGCAGCGATCGTCAAGCTGAGATTTACAGCACTTGCTCCGACGCTTAGCACCACCGCCACTACAACAATGGACCCTGCTCCATCAGCTGATAGCCGAATCAGTTTGCCGAAGTTGATCCCATCGTTTGAAGGAGACATCACAAAGTGGACTCTCTTTTGGGATTCGTACGAATCAGCGATCCATCACAACACTGGACTCACAGCCATTGATAAGTTCTATTATCTTCGATCACTGCTGAAGGGAGCTGCACGGGAGGCAGTTTCTGGTCTCATGCTGATAGCAGCAAACTATACTGAAGCTGTGGAGATCCTGACAAAGCACTAGCTATTATCACGACATATGGAGAACCTTACCAGACCCTGTAACTTCGAACAATACAAAGGCCCTCCTCCGTCACCTCTATGATGTGGTGGAGTCTAACGTACAAAGTCTCAAGAGTCTTGGAGTGGCAGCAGAACCTATGGCAGTCTCCTCTGTCCTGTCTTAGTCAAGAAGCTATTAAATGAACTCTGATCATTGGGAGAAAGCTTGGAGATGAAGAATGGAAGGTGGAAACCCATCAGTGTCCCATAATGCTTTTTTTGGATTTACATGAAACTCTTAATCACTTCTTAAAAATAGAAACCCTAGCCTAATAAACAATATGGTCCTTAGATATTAGAGACAATACTGGTTAGGTATGAGGAATATTGTACCTTTTTCCATCCAGACGGCCATCTAAGGAACTAGGGACTACAGCAACCTTGTTTACCAAAGGCACCACACTCCAATGTTGTTTCTGCAACATCCATCAGAGAAGTGACAAGTGGTAAAGTGGTCTGAAGAACGCAAGCTGTTCTCTGGTAAGGACAGCTCACTGTTTTGTTTGCATGGCTAGGGGTCACATTGTCGAAACTGCCGGTCGAAGACTCGTGCTGCCTGCAACGGAATGCATATCGCGCCATCTGTGGTGAAAGGACAGAGTCGAAGTGTTCACAGGAAACACCACCATCATCTAGAGCCTCTGACTCAACAGCATCCTTGCTGAATCCAGGAGGAAAACCCTTTCAACATCCCAGTGCCTCATTGCTCGTGGGCGCAAAGGGGGCAATTCTACTTCAGACAGCCAGTGTACACAGGGGCGGCACAGTATTATTGATTGTGATTATAATGTAGGTGCTCCAAAAGTTTGTATGCGTTCTATCTTGATGAATATAAATCATCATAAGGTGATTTAGCCTCTCTTGCTTCATGGTAGTTCGCAAATAGGTTTTAGTGAGGAAAATTTTGTATGTGCACACCTCTTTCAGAGCAGCAAGTGAATTCACCCTTTGCAACTGACAGTAATAAATTTTCAATATCAGTATATAGAGAAAAAGATGGTGATTCAAATCGTC
The DNA here is from genome assembly GCA_964016965.1 of Diacarnus erythraeanus. Classification (NCBI taxonomy): domain Eukaryota; kingdom Metazoa; phylum Porifera; class Demospongiae; order Poecilosclerida; family Podospongiidae; genus Diacarnus; species Diacarnus erythraeanus. The sequence continues at coordinate 6,295,113 of OZ024682.1, read as the reverse complement.
GTTCTATTTAGTGCCACTTGCTTCATCTAGCAATTGTGTTGCTTTCTCTTGCAGTTGGTGCCAAAACACATCAAAGTTGGCATCTATATCGCTTAGCTTTCAATACTAAACACTTTCTCTGATACTAAAACTCCAAACAGAAAGGAAATTTTTCCCATAGTAGCAAGTATACCTTTAGCTACACTACTTGCTTCAGGATTGGAACTGTAGTCTTCCACTACCTCTTCCAAAAAAGACAAAATTACATCATAATTTAGTAAAACAGACCGGATTCTGTTCTGACTGTCCATCGTGTGGGGCATAGAGGCTTGATGCCAGGACAATCAGGTGCAAGCTCGCTTGGTTTTACCAAACTTTTTCTGTGGAAACTATGCATGGTTCAGTGGCATCAATGTTAATACCAGATTCATCAACATCTGAATCACTATCAGTTGAACTTTTTAACAGTCTCCACATAAGATATATAATTAGAACATGCGAGTAAGCCTATTAATATCTCAGTTCCTGCCTAGCCTCTTTCTCACACTCTCACAAACATTTTAGTAGCTATTGATAACTAGATAGCTAGCAGCTGCTCAGTTAGATAGCCTGCCTAGCTAACAACTATGATGGAGGACAGTAGCAGTATTTTTGAATTGGAGCACACTTGTCATCTGAATCTGATGATAAATCAGTTAGCGATCTGGCTACTCCTGTCTCAAAGAAAATAAAGCTGACTGCCATCCGAGGTGCTGCTACATACAAGACTTATACAGTCCAGATTGGGAGAAGCAATACCCGATAAGTATGTTTTATTGTATCCCATGTAAAAAGAATATTTCATGTTCTCAGATGGGTAAGGCATATGTGAAACAACACTGTGAAACTGCCACACACAAAAAAATGGAGGAAGCCATAAAATCGTCTAAGCTACCCTCCAAGAAAAAACCATTAAGGCCGAAGTACTTCATACTAATTTTATTGTCCAGCACAATTTATCATTTCTTACTGCTGACCATCTATCACCTTTGTACTCAAAAATGTTTCCGGATTTACAGATTACACAGAATTTCAAATGTTGCAGGACGAAAACAACTAGATACTAAATGAAGCTATTCATCCACACTTAAGGCAGGCCTGTCAAGTCACACTCATTGAGTGTGTGACTCACTCATTCACCCCCTTTCACACTCTCACACTCCAGAATTGCTAAGTTACCTAGAGTCACACTCAATTTTATTTAGTGTAATCTCATGACCAGCATGTAGAGTCCATGTGGTGGCTTTAAGCTAGCACTAGTTTTTAGAATCATGGATCATCCAGATGGGTACAGTTCTGATAGCTCTGAATAATCCTGCTAGAGCAATAGCTGGTGCTGCTACTTACCTGACATCCTTTCAACAAGGATGGTCTGATTGGCCTTTTAGTATCTGTAGAGTTGAAAGGTCTTGTGGGCATCAGGGAAAGAAGGACATCGAAAGGTATGTACTATCTGAGAGCCACACGAAGAAAACCAAAGATGTGCGTTCTAGTGGAAGAATCACTACCTTTTTTAACCAAACTTCTTCAGTTGGTTCAATGACTCAGCTGGAAATGAAGGTTAGTTACGAATAGAATAAGTATAATTTGTCACGTGCATTATAATTCTAATCCGTAACAATAGGTTAGAAAAGCAATCATAATATCCCATTAGCTTTTGCGGAACATCTTAGTCCTTTATTCGTGAAATATTTCCAGACTCAGATATTGCTAAATCCTATGCCTCAGCAAAGACTAAAACTACCTGCATAATAAATGGAGCTCTCAAGCCTTACTAGCTAAGTAAACTTGTGCAGTTGATGAAGAACTATACTGGAAGAGATAAGATGAATCCAATGACCGTGAAAATATTTGACACTGATAGAGTAAAGCACAGGTTTCTTGATATGTGCACTACATCAGGTAAAGATGCAGGCACTGCTGAAACAATCTTCAATAAAATGGAGGAAGTTTTAGTCAAACACAGCATTCCGTGGAGTAATTGTGTATCTCTGTCTGTGGATAATACATCTGTGAATTTAGGTAGGAGAAATTCTCTGAAGTCTAGAATTCTTGAAAAAAATAGTCAAGTGTATGTGATTGGTTGTTTTGCATAACACATCATCTAAAGCAGCTGCAGCCCTAAATGAAACAACTGGATTTGATGTAGAAGAAGTAGCTGTAGATATTTCATACTGGTTCGACAAAAGTACTAAAAGAAGAGTTTTGTATCTTTTGTGACACAGCTTATAAAGAGGTAATTTCACACGTATCAACCAGGTGGCTGAGTCTTGAGAAAGCTGTTAATCGTATATTGGAACTGTATGACAGTTTAAGTAGCTACTTCAAGTCCAATAGTGAGTCCCAAGCAAGATTCCGAAGGCTTCATGACATATTTGCTAATCCTATGAGTGAAATATATCATGAGATTGAATATGTTGCTTCAGCGTGAGGATCCTATGATGTGAAGAATCTTATGTGCAAGTTTGTCTGTCCAGAGCACATAATCAATGCTGGTGAGGATGACTGCCCAAGTAACCAACTAGATAATGATAATGTGTATATTGGCATGTTTACAAGAAGCAAGCTAAGAAAGCTCCTTGATGATGGTGACCTTTTAGAGTGATGTGCGCAAGTTTATTACAGGAGTAAGGGCATTTTATGAGAATGCTACATCTTATGCACTTAGTCATCTCCCTTTTGAAGATGCACTTCTTAAAAATGCTCAGTTTGTGGACATTATGAGAAGAACCGATAGTTATTTTGAACAAGTACAGTACTTTGTTGAGTGTTTTAGTGATTTTCTGCCGTATTCTGCTGTAACAGATCAAGAGTTGCTGTTTGGTGAGTTCACTGACTTCCAAACCATGCAAGACACCGAAATTCCATCCTACATCTGGGCAGACGCCAAAGTAAGAGAAAAGGATGAAGGTGGTGATGTTGTGGAGTACCATAGGATGGATGTATTATGGTCTTATTTGGGTACTGTTAAAGACATTGTTACTGGTCAACTTCGCTTTTCTCGATTAGCAAAAATAGCTAAACTTGTACTTACTATTCCCCACTCAAACGTAGATGAAGAACGTGTTTTCTCTCTAGTAAGACAGAATAAAACCGATTTCCGGAGTTCGTTATCTCTTGATGGCACACTTGCAAGTATTTTAACTGTAAATATGTCTAGTGAGGAACCTTGTTACAAGTTTGAACCAGCACCTGAAGTGATCATGCAATCAAAGTCATCAAAAAAAGTCAACTTAATTATATTGTTTTGTTGGTGTTACATTCTAATGAGCTTTTTTACAGAAGTTGGGGGCGTGGCAACCCCAAAATATTTTCCGGCACTTACGTGCCGGGTCCTATCTCACTCATTTAGGATTTCAAAACTTGACACCCCTGCTTAAGGGCACAATTGGTTTCACACATGAGAGAGAATCCATTTTCCTTTTGCCATGGCGGATCAAGTGACACTAGTATAAAGAAGATGAATCCAGTATGTGTTACTATTTTTGATATCAACAATAGCAAGCATGTAGAAAGTAAGTTTTGTGATATGTGTGACCCACAGGGGAGGACTGTGGAAAGGCTGAAGTATTATTTCAGGCCATTAATAATAATTTTATTCGTGACTCTATTGACTGGAAGAATGTCATAGCTGTTGGCTTAGAAAACACTAATTAATATGGGGTGTAATAACTCGATTAAAACATGTGTATTGGAGAAGAACCCAAATAGCTTTATAGCAGGTTGCAATTGCTGCAGCTAATATTTACTACTACTTCTATAGGCCATCGGGTGTATCCAGCAACAACCCATCTAGTTAAGAAAGTAGCAACTCGCTTTATTAAAACTAGTATTTTGCAGGAAGAATGCTAATTACCTGCCACTCTCAGAAGTATTTATTGGTTTGAGTACATATTCTTGAGCATGAATTTGAGTGGTACCTTATGGGAGTATCCAATATGGGTATGGATCAACTTTTTTGAACGTAGTAATGCAAACTGGTCAAATGTTGAACATTTTTGCGAGAAATTTAATATTTTGAAATTTGATGAATCCTTGCATGAAGAGTTCCTTGACTACAAGTCATTTCGTGAGGAAGAGCTGCCTGCGAAGAGGCATTCCTACCAGAAAAATTGAACAGTGTATTTGGTATCATTTACAACAGCTAAAAACCCTGTGGCTTCAAATCTGCGTTTCTTGCTACCTAACTCAAATGCTGGCATAGAAAGAGTTTTTTCTTTAGTTAATGAAGGATCTCTGAAAGACCAGAATCTGTAACAAAGTACTGAAAGATGCAGATATTACTTTATTTTTGAAAAAATAATGTTTTATACTAGCTGGCTACTAACCTTAGTTAGCTATATATTATACTAGGCACTATGGCTCAGGAAAGACCAAAACAACTATGATTTTAAAAGGTGCTTTAGCCCCTGAGAAGACTGACTACGTTACGAAGTTGTGTCAAAATGGCTTATTTTCGTTGATGTGTGATGGTGGTGCTGATCAAGGAGTTACTAATCATTCTAGTCAGGCTTTTTGATGAAAGCTACGAGCAAGTCAAGACTTTCTTTTTGGATATGCCAACTTGCAATCATGCAACAGGGCAAAATTGTTTACCTGAACAGTGATACGGCAAATGTGATGTTTGGTAGGAATAATTCTGTTGTATCTAGATAAAACAAGTTCAACCTAGACTTATTGATTTAGGGTGTATATGTCACCTGGAAAGTTTGTGTGTGGTTTCAGCAGTCAAGAGCTTGCCTTTAGATGTTGATACTTTATCTGTGGATATATTTTATCACTTCAACTACAGTGTAAAACATAAAGAAATATTGAAATGCAGAAGGTAATAAAACATGTAAGTACCAGATGGCTGAGTCTTCAGAAGTGGCTGGTAGGACTATCAGCCAGTGGCAGGCCTTATGTTATTTCTGCATTATATTCTCGGGCACCTTAACAAATTTAACACTATTTCAGAGTGAAATACCTAACATTTCGGCACTTCACAGTGAAATGTCAAAGTTTGTTAAAGCAAGGGTTATTAAGGATAAATCGGACATAACTAAAGTTCCTTTTCAATGTATGGAAAACAGAAATCAGCACACTAGCAAAGCAAATCATACAACAATGTCAGTCACTTATAAAAGGGGGTGTGCATGGCAGCCTTTTTCAAATCTATCATACACTACACTTGGAATAAAAATAGAGCGTGTTACATGTAGCTAAACAAACAAGAACATGAAACAGTGCTGTTTCTCTTTTTCCACCACATCCATGCCTCCTTAATAGCTGTTGTGGCGATCGAAATAGTGTGTCATATCTCCTCGGTACAAGTGTTTGCGTAGCTCTTGCAGAGCTCCAGTTGACTGCAATTTTCAAAATTTATTTTTGCAAGCACCATCTTTGCCAGGCACACCTTGCTTATAACATAGCTTAAAACCGGCTATAACAGGCTATAGGAATATTTTACTACATGGATTATTACTAGCATAATTTCACTAGTTTTAAACTAGTGGAGTCTAGCTTATAACACAGTTATTCATGCTGTTCGTTTTAATCCAGCTTATAACATGCTTATTGTACAGTACCATAATTATGGGGCAAGCAAATATCCTTCAGCATGTGTATGGGTTTAACATGACCAGTTTCAATAGTCCATAACACTCATTTGAGTAGTAATATGTCTCACTAACATCAGAGTCTCCAGAAGTAACTATATCAATATCATCATCACTAGGTTCTGGTGAACCTAATTCTGCTGGCTATGTCCTGCTTTCTTTTTGAACCATCCAAGATTTTACATTAGATGGAATCGGTTGTTTACTTGGTGATCCAAGTTCTTGGCTAAACGTTTGTCTAATTTATTAATGAAGTCATTTAACTTTGTGGATCGATCTGCTGGAGGATGCCTGTCATAATTACAGCCAACTTTTCCTCATCCGACATGTCAGCCGTAACCTCACTCCAAAACTTATCTTTGCCTTGTCGTACTGCTCGTCCTCTCCTCTCAAATGACTACAAGCCATAATATACATACAGTACATTAATGCACATGTGGTAGTTCGTTCATTATTACAGGGCCGTATTTGGCAGCTTGCTGATAACTTCAGCCTGCTTCATGCAAAAGTGGGTATGGTTTCAAACTGGGTGTGTCACCCTAATTGAGGTACCAGTCCTTGATTATTTGCTATAATAACTGCAGATCATGCTACCAGGGCATTAGAAAATTTGTTGGGGGGATGGGTGGGTGCAATAATTATATGAACCACCAAGAAAGCTTTCCTGCTTGTCCTACCATTTTATGCCTGTATACTTTTTGGTGCCTACTGTAAAAGGTCCACATGTCAGTATTTCAACACTGCATATATACCACTAACAGAAAAGGCCACACATCAGTGACTTAAAAACACTCCACACCAGTAATTAGAAGTATCAGCTATTTACTTCATATCAGTAATTGAAAGGGACCTGTCAATAATTTCAAATACAGTTATGGCTCACCCTTTGTTTTAATGATCTCAGGTATTTTTTTCTTCCACTAGTAAAAATTGTGAATTTCCTTGCCACACACGCCTTTCCTACATACAGTACAGATCATAGTTTCCTGTACTCTTACTCCAAAACTTAATCAAAACTAGACTGAGGTTTTCCAAACTTGGTTCTAATTTATAATCTGAAATCCATTCCAGAAAACAAAACAACACCTTCATTTGCCTCCTGGTTACCACTGCGCAGCAATAACCTAAACTACCTAGCAATGCGCAGCCAACCTTGACAACCAATAAACAGATCACCGTTCAAAGGCGGGTGACACCTCTTGCGGTTTAGCTGTCTTACCATTAACAGGAAGTGCTTAAGGGCAGGAAATCAAGGTCAGACAAGGCACAATGAATAGATATAATTAAATAAACAATAGATAAGATGGTACTATTTTTTTCTTATTCACAAAAACCATAACAAATACACCAACAGTCAGTGAAAAATGGAGTTCCACTTGCAGCAGTTGGTGAAACACTGTAGAGTGTGTGGTAAAAGACTCTGCAAAGCCAAGGGAAGAGCTACTATATTTGATTGTGTCCATTTCAAGGAAGATCTGTTAAGTACCTTTGGTGTAGATGTGAGCTCGGATGATAACCAAGTCTCTCCCACCAAATTTTGTAATCCTTGCTACGCCATCATGAAACGGACTGCAAAGGCTAGTGAGAAGGGAATGCCCTACACTCATACCATTATCCCAATGATCTGGACATCACATACACCTGACTGTTCGGTAATAAACCAATCCATTATAATAGCTCAATTGAAAATAAATTAAATGAAGCACAAAGGCAGACCACCAGGAGAAACACCGAAGGTTCTGCTACAGTACTTACAGAGTATGGCATCACCTCATTCATCAGAACAATCAACTCCTCAATCCGACACATCGGATTTTTTAGCGGAAAGGCTCCACTGTCCTATTTGCACATTTATCTTAAACAGACCAGTTGAGATTTCCTGTGGTGCTGTGGTGTGTCTGGATTGCTGCTGCAAATGGATTCAGTTTACTCCATCTCTCTCCTGTCCTTGCTGTTATAGTCATTCCCTCAATAGCTCAACTATTCATCCAGCATCACCTCTTATAGTTTCTATAGTAGAAGGTCTCTTGACCAACTGTAGGAGGAAACAATATCTTGGTGAATCAACTTTAAATATGACTATCCAGGATGTACTATCCAAACCAACTACATCACCAGCTACACCAGCTGAACTTAAAGTAACAGGACATCTGGTACGGAAAATAATCACTAGCGACACCAAACACCAGGGGGTAGTAAAAGTCCCAACTGGGGGTCAGGTAAGTGAAATAACACTAATAAAATATGTGTAAGTTAATGACTCACAATATAGCCAATCACCTTAGTGCCGGTCACTGGCTGCCGAGTACCAAGTTCGGATGCCTCCAGCAGAACTCTGAAACGTAGGAGTGACGAGATTGGCAGGGTACGCTCCATAGCTAGTGGAGGAGACAGCACTGTTCAGTTACAAGCTGAAATAAAATCACTCACCAAGGAGGAAAGAGATGAACTGCTCTATCAAGCACAACTCCCTATTGTGATCCCCAGTGACCATGCATTGGCAATGAAAGCAGATCTTGGGTTGCCTTGGAATAAACTCAGGATCCTGAGGAGGTAGAACATGTTGATATAAAAAAAAATAATAATAATAAATCACAGCATAATTCAATAAACCATAGGTGGTTCAAGTCCCTGAATGTTTCAATAGCCAGTGAGAAACAACAAAGGGTGATGGCACGTGAAATAGTAGGTGACAATCTGGTGGCTGAAAGGGGTGCGTTCACCTTTTCACGGGACAGAGGAGGAGAGGAAATCAGGGATGTCCCCTTTGTCTACTGCCCAAATTTAATAGCAAAAGTGGCAGACATAATCCAGCAACACAAAAGGCAAGTGTCAGGAACAACTCATAAATACTAATTAACAATCTACATACCCTAGATCTCCAGTTGGTCTCACATACCACAGTGGTGCCATCCCAGAGGATGAGCTGTGGATTAAATTAGGAGGAGACAAGGGGCATGGCAGCTTTAAGTTCCATCTGCAGTTGATGAATACCCTAACCCCTAACTCCACAAAAAGTACAGTTCTGATATCAGTATTCAAGGCTGGAGACAGTACAACCAACCTCCATACAGCCCTGGACATGTACAAAGAACACATCACTGAGACACAGGGGATGAAAATCAAGTAAAATAGAAAATAAAATTATTAAAATAAAAAATTACTTAACTTAATTAATATTCAGTGGAAGTACTCTTCGTGTCTTTCTGTCTGGAGATTATGAATTCCTCTGCAGGATGTATGGTCTCAGTGGTGCCAGTGGTATGCACTAATACACGTCTCTCTGCTGGTATCCACATATCTCCTCCTTTAGGTCGTCATAACTGCTTATGGTGTCACATCACTAGCAGCTGTTTGGCGAAGCCACTGGCAGAGAGAGGGAGGTACAAGGAGCGGACCCTTGAGACGCTACAAAGTGACCACAAGAAGTTCATTTCCATAGCTGGTGGGAACCTTAAGAAAGCCAAGGAATTCAACAATGTGATTGGGGACTACTTCTTTGATATACCATTGGAAAATGTATGAGTACAACAGTGTGAAAGTAAACAAGCATTATAATAATATTAATAGGTATGCATACCTGGCTTGCACCTGTCCCTCGGTATCTTTGACCAAATTTGGACATTGTTAGAAGAGAATTGTACAGAACTTGACCTCAAGCTTGCTGAATCAAGTGGTAGTGACTTGGGTGGAAGCACTTTCAGTGACTACTCTGGAGCTCTTAAAGAACGATCACTCCTGCTATTGGAGTTGAATAACCAGAAAAGTTTTGCTGCACTGACAGACCAATTGGCCACATACTTTACCTTAAGCTTGGCTAATCCTCAAACCAGTGACCGTTTGTCCGAAATGAAGAAAACAGCAGCTGCTACTCACAAAAGAATTTCTGAGATGGTATGAATATTAAAATAGGATAACCTTACAGGTAATTAATTACCTCCATCCATGACTTCATAGTCCACAGAGTTGTCCAGGTTAGACAACAAAATCAGGAAGAAGTTTGAACCCAGCGATGGTCCCTTCTTTTCTACGTTGGAAAAAAGCTTGAAAGAGCTTAATGTTTCAAGACAAGCTTATCAAGGTGGGACCTTCATTGGGAACCATATACACAAGCTTCTAAAGGTAAGGTACACATGTACTCGAACAGCCATATCATCACTCAATATCTAACAGCCCAAAAGCATCAAAGTTCTCTGTGGGAACATCACTAAGGCTGCCCAGAACTATACTGGTCTCCAAGCCCATGCAGAAGAAGTGGAAAGGAAATTTACCACTCTTTTACAGGGGTTTGCTAAGTGCCATAATGGCTATAACTCAGCTCTTTACATGGATGATGGCAAAATCAAAGAGCTGGGTAAGTGCAACAACCACATAGAGCAATAATCTGAATAATATTTGCATTCATAGAGAAGGACATTGAAAGCTTCATGGCCTATTATAGAGCTACATTCCCTACTGCCTCTGTGATACCAAAAATGCACATCCTAGAAGATCATACTATTCCTTGGCTCCAAAGATGGCACTTGGGGGCTGGCTTAATGGGAGAGCAGGGAGCTGAGTCCATCCATGCACACCTAATGAAATTAGAAAGAATTTATCAGGGAGTAGCCAATGAAGTTGATCGGCTTGAATATATTGTCAAAGAACATATGCTCGAATCAGCCCCTTCTTTGACTACACTTAGACCCCCAACCAAGAAGAGACCCAGAAAGAGGAGACTGGAAGAGGATGAAGATGATATCACTGCTCCATAATTTTCTACTATCATAATGATATGGTTAACTAGATGTTCATGCTACACATTCACAAAAAATAGTACCACTCTATGTTGCATACCTTGGGCTTTAGTAGAAGTCTAGCTGCATGTCACAATTGATCTTTGGCTCAGGAGCACTTCTGAAAAATTGTTACAGCAGCCAACACACCTCTGTCTTTTCGACCTTGTAGCGCTTCAACCGCGCACTGGTTTTTTAGCTCGCTTTCAAGATCTAGTTTCTCTGACCTTTCTTTTCCTTCATAGACTGACCACATGGCTTTATTTGCATTAAAAGTGCTTAAAAGGTCAATTACATTCCAAGGAGTCACTGTTGTCAAGGTTGTTACTAAGAAAATTCCAGGGCAGGAAATTATTTTTTGGGGTGTGTCTAAATGTCCATGCGCAAATGAGACGGAAACACCTGTGCCTTATGTACAGTACTGATCATTATTAACTATTATCACTTCTCTGATGCTAGAAAATATTATTCTATGTAGCTTTGTCAGTAACAATTTCCTGTTATCTGAAATTCTCTTTATATATTTTATTCTCTTTATATTATAGTATTGACTAGGTCGCTATTGCCTCCTATGTTCAAAAAATGCAAGAACACAATTCCCATCTATAAACATGAACCAAAAACAACAATACACAGGAAGATTATAATAATAAGGAAAAGATGAAAACAGTAAAATTAATATTCACTAGAAATTAAATGATTCAACAAGTGGTACAATAACTAAACAATCCTCTCCTCCAAGTTGTAATATTGTATGAATACATCTACAGGACAAGGAATGTAATGGTAAAAATGAATGTAGGCCTTCCGATTCAAATGCACCTTTGCACCATACTTGTGCAGGTTTACCAAGGATGAGGCTGGAACCAAGGTTCAGAAACAATAAAACTCAGTTTGAAAAAATAGTTTATTCTAACTGGACGTAAAGTACCATCAATGGGATTTACAAATAGTTGTGGCAAAACTGTTGAAGAACCAAATATATTTTCATCCCATTTAGCCATAGCGATTTTGTTGTTGATGACAGCAATTTGATGTTTATAGTAGGTGGAATTCAGCCGACAATCTTGGCCATTGGATAGTACATTTAACTTTACCATCACATGCTTTAAAAGGTCTAATTCAGTTTCTCCAAAAACATGGCGTGTGCATGTAGTTGGAAAAGTACGTATAGCCTACAAGTAAACTTGCATGAGCCATAAGAACAGAGCCTGTAAGGCATGATCGAAAGGTCAAGATCATTTAGCTCATCTCTGTAGACATCAGGAGGTTGGATGGCGTATGAATTATTGTCACGAATAAACCTACTCATAAGTTGAATCTCTATAGATCGGTTATTTGTGGGTTGATGCTCCAGTATGCCATTGTATCGCTCATATCTTTAAGATGCAAATGCATGTGCATATTGGGAGTAATGGCTTTTTTCCCATACAAAGATTGTACATGTTCACAAGTAGCCGGCATGCAAGAACAAAAGAACGCCAGCATTCCAGGTGCTCTCCTTCAAGAACATCATATAAACAAGGAATTGAGTACAACATAACCCAGTTCTTATATTAATCTGCTGTAAATCCAGCAAATTTTGTTTCAATTTTTCGAGGGAGTCTGCCAATATCTGTTGGTACATTTATATTAATTATTTACACAATCTTGCATGTTTTGAAGCTGGTTTGGTGTAATAAAAGGTTTATCATCATTTAACCAAATATTTTTCATGTGCTTAGCTGAACCAAGAAAGATATTATGCATGGGATCAATAATTAACATGCATATAGGATCAAAATAAGGAAGCTGTAGAAGTACAGAATATCTACAGCCAAACTCAGATTCTAGCTTGTTTCTCTCTGTTTTATTTTTTGCCTGCTGTATTAAATGGATGCTACACTGATGATCAGCCAAAGATCTTGGCTTCCAGTTGTTTCTGTCAAACCCAGAGTAGTCCTTACAACCAACAGAACCAGGAAATACTTTACAACATTTAGTACAGCCTAGTAGAGCATTGTCACCCAAAAAACCACATGCCTTTCTACCAGCTGGCATATCGCAAGGAACTCCGATTAAAGCACATCTTACTTTGGTCCACTTTCACCATACACTGTCATATTTACACCACTAAGCAATTCAAGTAATTCCTTCACTAAGGGTTTCAGATATTGATTAATGTCCCTTGGTGGTTCACAAGGGCCAGGAATAATACCTAGTAGTATTATATTCTCACGTCTAAATCTTTGATCATACGGTAAATTCATAATTGTTAAATAAAGTGCTCCAACAGAAGACTGAGTAAGCTTATATGGCTGGAACCAATCCAGATTTAACATTACAACGTATGTAAGCTAGATTTCCCATTTAGTAGCTGTACAGTCTTCAACAAAATAGTGCCACAAGATTTCCTTGAAGCATGATGATCACGATAACTACAAATCTTACTAACAAGTTGTGTGCCATGCTTTTCAGTGGTAAGATCTTTCTCATAGACACTGTAACACTTACAACAAACTACATATCTCACAAATTCAACTTTTTCACCCCAATATTTATGTAAACAGTGAAGGGAAGGAGGAAAGCACCTAGCCATATTTGCAACAAGGTCACTACTCCTACCAATAAGAACAAGAGTAGCCAAGAAACAAGGCAGTTTTTAACTTCTTTATCTTCTTGAAGAGGAAAATTTGGACTATCTTCATATTCATTTTCAAAATCTTGACTCAAATTTCTTTCTGCTTCTTCACCTTCCCAAACTTCTTCTATTTCTGAATAATAATACAGCAATATAGATGTTAGCCATTAAAGTATATTTATAAAAATCAATGCATTTGCATTAAATTTACTATGTAGGCAGGCTAGGGCTAAGACTAAGACAAGTGTCAGGGGCTAGGGCTAGGGGTGGATGCTATAGATTAACTAAATAGCGTGTTCAGGCAAGTTGTCTTTACAGTGATCCATGTACATTGAAGCTGGAGTAGTTAATTGCTTGAATAGCTCCTTAATGTTACGGTATAGACCTTGCTTATAAATACTCATGAGATACTTTCAAAGTTTATACTATACAACACATTTATTTTTGTATTCCAATACTATACTCATATTGTAAAAAGTTATAATTTCTTCAGCAATCAATGACTAGTAGCTAGCTAGTAGAGAGCTCCTGATCTTGTACCCAAGTTAATGCATCAAAATTATAATTATGGAAAGACCAGATAGTGTAGCGTTTACCTCTGGACATTTCTGAATGGACTGTTACTTACTGAAGAGTGGCTCGAAGATTATTATGTGAATATTTATGAGCAATGTCTATATCATAACCTTACCAGTACACAAGATTATGTTATTAAAGTAACCATTGGCAAATTGATCATGATATCACTAGCTATATGGGGGTAGGGATTAAGAAAGTAACACCTTGACAGAATTTACACTACCTGAACTAGAGCTTTCATCTATTTGAGTGGTAAAATCACTTTCATCATTCTCTTCCTGGATGTTAACTTCATCAGCTGCAATGTCCATATTCTGTGGCATAATGTCACATGAAGTGCATTCTTCAATAGGTAAAGCTGGTGACAATGGCTCTTCAGATTCTAAGAAGACAGTAAGTACCATGTAAAGTGCCACCCTAATTTAAGAAGCACCACCAATCTACATAATTGCTAGTGCCACTTCTACAATATGACACAGAAGCATGAGCTAGCTTGATCCGATCTAGAGTTACTAACCTGAAGAAAGTAATTCTACTTCATTTACTGTCCAACTATCGTTGTCAGCATTGTAGTACAGAGCTTTATGCTTCTTGAAGGTCTTTAAGCACACAAACAAGTCACAGTGAGGACAGAAAACGCTTCTCTTTTCAGCATGTTTCCTCTTTTTAATTGAATCTACCCTGGCACTAAGAATAGACCTTTTCTTTGATGCGATAGACTGCACATCCATACTGCCAGCCGTATAATAAATAATAATAATAAAATAATAATAATAATAGAACATAAGTACGCATGCGTTGAAAAGCATGAGGCGACAATTATTAACTCGATCATAGAGCGATTATGGATTCTTCAGAAGATGAGAGCAGTCCGGGTTCACCAGAAATTCCAGACCAGTCTTATGATAACAGTGTGGTGAGTTTGTACATTTACTGTGGTATGTATTTACGTAGTGCCACTTCAATCTTAAGTGCCCTTGTAGCGTTTTGGGTTAGAACGGGCTTGCCAGATTTTGCCAGAATTTTTACCCATTTTACTTTTTGGCAATGCTCCAAATTATGCCCTATTCTGCCCCAAACTTTAACCTATTTTGCTACTATTACCATTATTACTGACATAATAATATTATTATTCATGATTATTAACTTCTACATATAATGGAATCGAGTGAGATGCAATTAAAACTCACATGCATGTTATGTCATTTATGTGCCTTTGAATTAGCTAGCTAATTAACAAATGGGAATACACAGGTTACAGCCTATACAGTATACGCCCTACATACATGAGCAATCTATGTAATTATCTTTAAAATCTAGTCACAATGATTTTGCCAGCAAAATGCTCATTGCTTTCATCTATTATGCTCAAAATTCAACTGTCAGAATCTGGCAGGCCCTAGAGAGGCTATATAAACATTACAGCTGTGGTTAACTAGCTATTTACCATGTGAGGCCAAGTGTACTTTGATGTCTTTGCAAATTCACTTTTACATTATTGTCAAGCCATTAGCTATCATGCCCACTTGTGACTAGGCATTTTAATTGGGAGAGGAGAACACCCTCCCAGAATAGCCAGCTACTTTCTAATCTTATCCTGAACTAATTATCACATTCCACACAGATAAGTGCAAGAGAACCTACCATATTGAGTATAGTGACTTAATTACAAGTATGGTCATGTGGCCGTTTTTTCAAGTAATAACATTATACCTGATGATCATGAAGATTATTATAGATGTAATAAGTTTTAGCATTTATCTATCTAATTATTATTGTGAATCTCTATTATTGCAGTATGCCCAGAACAGTGATGATAATTTATGGAAAGAAATAGATGGAGCAGAGCACCATTCTAGTATATCTGAGTGTGATGTTTTCACTGACTTAACTAATAACATGACATCTAACCAACCGAACAATTTGCAGCTTAATTTCATTGTTCATACCCTAGATGAAACAAATAAACTTTTAAACAGTGTAGTTGAATGTATGGACAAACAAGAACAGAGAATGAAAGAAATTGAAAATAAGATGGATTCTAATGGTAGTAGTTCCTCATCGACACCTGTCAGGAATAGGCATAAGGAAGTACCTCTCCAAGTTCGTGTAAGTTTGTAACTATAATGTACATCTAGATTTCATAATAACCAGGATGAAGTAGAGATCTTTTAAATGACCTTTCAAAAAATATTTACATGACTTCACTTTAAGGTATTGAGGTATGAGTTATAGCCAGCTAGCTGTGAAGTAGGCAGTGCCTATTCTGTGTAATTGTTGAATGCCATTCTATCTAGTCATAGTTCTTTAGGACATCTCTACTTTTTTTTATTACGTAGCGTGAAACTCGGAGAGTATATGCCATACTTGAAGAAGAGAATCCTGACCACTTCAAAGGATGGTCTATTGGAAATGGGTATGTGGCATTGTCATGTGTGTTTTCTTCATCACAGCTAGCTAATTTGATTTTGTTCATGAAGAAAGTTTTATGATATTTTTTTCAGATTTACTTATAAAAGTCCTGAAAACCAGCATATTTTATCAAAGCTTATAGATGAAGTCAGAGGACTAAATCCCAATTTTCTTACTCGGCATATAAGAGGTATGCCAATTATCATGGATTCTGTATGTATATGAATACTATATTGAGTAATTTTTCATCCATTTTACAACTGTAAACATGGGTACTTGATCATGATGACCTTTCTTCATCTCAATTGACAGAACAAAAAGTCATGATGACTGGATATAGATAGCTATATTTGGCATGAACTAATGACATTGGTGATTCTAGTCCAAAATTTTCCACAACTGCCTGATTTAAAATTAGCCAAATATTTCAAAGCTAGCAGCTATATGCTGTATATACGTAGACCATATCAGTTTGATAAAATGTCTATATTTCTTCATTTTAGATGCAGCTTATCGGTTTTACCTATCTAGATGTGAAGAACGATCACTTGCTAGGAGAGGTTTGAGTGCTGAAAAGCAAAAACAAAAAAGGAGGCATGAACGTCTAGCAAGAGTATGTTAGCTATTGCTAATAGCTAGCTAGTTAGCAATACACATGGCTACTCCTCATATCCCCCTAAATGCTGAGACCTATAGTAGTGTGTCTGTATTGAGAGGTTGATTATTGTGTCCTTGCCTTGTCTTGTATAAGTAGTTCTTATAGTCACAGGTCAGTATTTTTGTGTGATTAAGTTGTTAGCTACTTCTAGCTTTTAAAGTATGAGAAACCTGTGCTTCTCTAAGTTTTTGACATCTAAACATGTAGTGTTCTCTGTAACCAATAGCTATAGCTACATGCTATGAGGCTAGCTAAAGTTATTCAATTTTGCTCTTTGTAAAAACGTCGCATGTGTGTTGTTATTAAAGAAGTTGTTTTTTTTTTTTATAAAGTAAGGTTATTATAATAATAATGTTATGTTCTACATTAACTTGCATTGTTGATTATTATTATGACTATATGTTAACTACAGTCATGTAGACACACCTTTTATAGATCTCTTTCTTATTCTAGAAATTGGTCGATCGTCGTGCAGCACTTAAAGTACAAAAATTTAAGAAGAAATCTGACATGTGTAATTGGGAAAATAGAATTTATGTCTAGTGAGGAAAGCGAGGTGGATGGGGATGAAGATGTACTGTCAGTTCACAATTTACCATGGAGGAAGGCTGCTGTAAAGAAAATGTTTGACACGCTAGATGCTGTAATAGCAAAAACTAAAACTCCACAATCAAGACGACAGTTGAAGCGTCGAATTGATGGAAGCAGCTCTACCAGAAGTCAACCAAGCTCTGCTCCAAAGTGGGCTACTGCTTGAACTCTTGAACTGCAGTTGACTATTTATATACTTTTGCAAGACTGCTTGGACTGCTTATTATTGTTGTTGTTGTTGTTATTTATCTGAATTGAATAATAATATTATTATGGATGGCTATATTATTTTAAACAAAATGCGAATAATACTGTACAGTACATTTCATCTGATATGCGAATAATACTGTATAGTACATTTCATCTGATATGCGAATAATACTGTATAGTACATTTCATCTGATATGTTTCAAAAACTTCATGCAGTAAATATGAAATGACTTGGTTTCTATACTTGTAGTGTCCACACCACATTTACTGCTGTCGAAATGTGAAGGATTGTGTACAGGAAATTGTGCTCTATCCTGCTACAGTGCTTATACAAGTTCACATGGCATTTCCTAATGTAAGGAAATTATTCTTATAGTTGATAAATCCTTCACCTAAACTGTACATAACCTGGAGCAGGAAATACAATATTTTTACTAGTGTTCCTTATAGGAGTGGAACTTTGTTTTTCCCTTGAGGCTAAGGTTTTCTTATACGTCTGACATCCCTCTGAAATATTGATCATAATAACGAGCTTCAATGACTGCAAAAAGAGCTTACTTTGTATTAGATCTGCGGAATACTCAGTAGTGCCAATAGCTTCCATGATTTTTCTTACAGTTTGGACATCATGAGCACTGGAAATGCTGTGGGATAAGGGACTGAGGTGATTATAACTTTTTGAGAAAGCTACATATAATACTTATATATTAGTGCTCACCAGAAACTCATTTCCAACAAACAGCATAATTATTATAATAATATGCCATAATAATAATACAACAATGCATGAGTACATTGGTGACCTAGCTAATACTGGTTATGAAGCAATGACATGAGATAGCCATATATTCTTTGTAATATGCCAGGATATAACAAGCTTAAAAATGGATTAAAACTGATCAGTTACAGTTATAGTACTAACTTATAACATGATTATATACATTGTGACCTATAATAATGAAAGAGGGGTATAGTTACATGGTGACCTATAATAATAATAGAGGAATATAGTTACATGGTGACCTTTAATAATAGAGGGGTATATACATGGTTGCCTATAATAATGATAGAGGGGCATAGTTACATGGTAACCTATAATAATAGAGGGGTATATACATGGTGATCTATAATAATAATAAAGGGGTATATACATGGTTGCCTATAATAATGATAGAGGGATATATACATGGTGACCTACAATAATGATAAAAGGGTATAAGTGATGGTGGTCTATAATAATGATAGAGGGATATATACATTGTGACCTATAATAATGAAAGAGGGGTATAGTTACATGGTGACCTATAATAATAATAGAGGGGTATAGTTACATGGTGACCTATAATAATAATAGAGGGGTATATACATGGTTGCCTATAATAATGATAGAGGGGTATAGTTACATGGTAACCTATATTAATGATAGAGGGGTATAGTTACATGGTGACCTATAATAATAGAGGGGTATATACATGGTGACCTATAACAATGATAGAGGGGTATAGTTACATAGTGACCTATAATAATATAGAGGGGTATATACATGGTGACCTATAATAATGATAGAGGGGACATGGTTACCTATAATAATAGAGGGTTATATACATGGTGACCTATAACAATGATAGAGAGGGGTATAGTTACATGGTGACCTTTAATAATAGAGGGGTATATACATGGTGACCTATAATAATGATAGAGGGGTATATACAGGTTGCCTATGTGACCTACAATAATGATAAAAGGGTATAAGTGATGGTGGTCTACAATAATGATAGAGGGATATATACATTGTGACCTATAATAATGAAAGAGGGGTATAGTTACATGGTGACCTATAATAATAATAGAGGAGTATAGTTACATGGTGACCTATAATAATAATAGAGGGGTATATACATGGTTGCCTATAATAATGATAGAGGGGTATAGTTACATGGTAACCTATAATAATGATAGAGGGTATAGTTACATGGTTACCTATAATAATAGAGGGGTATATACATGGTGACCTATAACAATGATAGAGGGGTATAGTTACATAGTGACCTATAATAATATAGAGTGGTATATACATAGTGACCTATAATAATGATAGAGGGGTATGGTTACATGGTGATCTATAATAATAATAAAGGGGTATATACATGGTTGCCTATAATAATGATAGAGGGATATATACATGGTGACCTACAATAATGATAAAAGGGTATAAGTGATGGTGGTCTATAATAATAATAGAGGGATATATACATTGTGACCTATAATAATGATAGAGGGGTATAGTTACATGGTGACCTATAATAATAATAGAGGGGTATATACATGGTTGTATAATAATGATAGAGGGGTATATGTGATGGTGGCCCATAATAATGATAGAGGGTAGAGTTTACATGGTTACCTATAATAATAGAGGGTTATATACATGGTGACCTATAATAATGATAGAGGGGTATAGTTACATGGTGACCTTTAATAATAGAGGGGTATATACATGGTGACCTATAATAATGATAGAGGAATATATGTGATGGTGGCCTACAATAATGATAGAGGGTATAGTTACATGGTTACCTATAATAATAAAAGGGTATATACATGGTGACCTATAACAATGATAGAGGGGTATAGTTACATAGTGAGCTATATTAATATAGAGGGGTATATACATGGTGACCTATAATAATGATAGAGGGATATATACATGGTGACCTACAATAATGATAAAAGGGTATAAGTGATGGTGGTCTATAATAATAATAGAGGGATATATACATTGTGACCTATAATAATGATAGAGGGGTATAGTTACATGGTGACCTATAATAATAATAGAGGGGTATATACATGGTTGTATAATAATGATAGAGGGGTATATGTGATGGTGGCCCATAATAATGATAGAGGGTAGAGTTTACATGGTTACCTATAATAATAGAGGGTTATATACATGGTGGCCTACAATAATGATAGAGGGTATAGTTACATGGTTACCTATAATAATAAAAGGGTATATACATGGTGACCTATAACAATGATAGAGGGGTATAGTTACATAGTGAGCTATATTAATATAGAGGGGTATATACATGGTGACCTATAATAATGATAGAGGGATATATACATGGTGACCTACAATAATGATAAAAGGGTATAAGTGATGGTGGTCTATAATAATAATAGAGGGATATATACATTGTGACCTATAATAATGATAGAGGGGTATAGTTACATGGTGACCTATAATAATAATAGAGGGGTATATACATGGTTGTATAATAATGATAGAGGGGTATATGTGATGGTGGCCCATAATAATGATAGAGGGTAGAGTTTACATGGTTACCTATAATAATAGAGGGTTATATACATGGTGACCTATAATAATGATAGAGGGGTATAGTTACATGGTGACCTTTAATAATAGAGGGGTATATACATGGTGACCTATAATAATGATAGAGGGGTATATACATGGTTGTATAATAATGATAGAGGGGTATATGTGATGGTGGCCCATAATAATGATAGAGGGTAGAGTTTACATGGTTACCTATAATAATAGAGGGTTATATACATGGTGACCTATAATAATGATAGAGGGGTATAGTTACATGGTGACCTTTAATAATAGAGGGGTATATACATGGTGACCTATAATAATGAAAGAGGGGTATAGTTACATGGTGACCTATAATAATAATAGAGGGGTATAGTTACATGGTGACCTATAATAATAATAGAGGGGTATATACATGGTTGCCTATAATAATGATAGAGGGGTATAGTTACATGGTAACCTATATTAATGATAGAGGGGTATAGTTACATGGTGACCTATAATAATAGAGGGGTATATACATGGTGACCTATAACAATGATAGAGGGGTATAGTTACATAGTGACCTATAATAATATAGAGGGGTATATACATGGTGACCTATAATAATGATAGAGGGGACATGGTTACCTATAATAATAGAGGGTTATATACATGGTGACCTATAACAATGATAGAGAGGGGTATAGTTACATGGTGACCTTTAATAATAGAGGGGTATATACATGGTGACCTATAATAATGATAGAGGGGTATATACAGGTTGCCTATGTGACCTACAATAATGATAAAAGGGTATAAGTGATGGTGGTCTACAATAATGATAGAGGGATATATACATTGTGACCTATAATAATGAAAGAGGGGTATAGTTACATGGTGACCTATAATAATAATAGAGGAGTATAGTTACATGGTGACCTATAATAATAATAGAGGGGTATATACATGGTTGCCTATAATAATGATAGAGGGGTATAGTTACATGGTAACCTATAATAATGATAGAGGGTATAGTTACATGGTTACCTATAATAATAGAGGGGTATATACATGGTGACCTATAACAATGATAGAGGGGTATAGTTACATAGTGACCTATAATAATATAGAGTGGTATATACATAGTGACCTATAATAATGATAGAGGGGTATGGTTACATGGTGATCTATAATAATAATAAAGGGGTATATACATGGTTGCCTATAATAATGATAGAGGGATATATACATGGTGACCTACAATAATGATAAAAGGGTATAAGTGATGGTGGTCTATAATAATAATAGAGGGATATATACATTGTGACCTATAATAATGATAGAGGGGTATAGTTACATGGTGACCTATAATAATAATAGAGGGGTATATACATGGTTGTATAATAATGATAGAGGGGTATATGTGATGGTGGCCCATAATAATGATAGAGGGTAGAGTTTACATGGTTACCTATAATAATAGAGGGTTATATACATGGTGACCTATAATAATGATAGAGGGGTATAGTTACATGGTGACCTTTAATAATAGAGGGGTATATACATGGTGACCTATAATAATGATAGAGGAATATATGTGATGGTGGCCTACAATAATGATAGAGGGTATAGTTACATGGTTACCTATAATAATAAAAGGGTATATACATGGTGACCTATAACAATGATAGAGGGGTATAGTTACATAGTGAGCTATATTAATATAGAGGGGTATATACATGGTGACCTATAATAATGATAGAGGGATATATACATGGTGACCTACAATAATGATAAAAGGGTATAAGTGATGGTGGTCTATAATAATAATAGAGGGATATATACATTGTGACCTATAATAATGATAGAGGGGTATAGTTACATGGTGACCTATAATAATAATAGAGGGGTATATACATGGTTGTATAATAATGATAGAGGGGTATATGTGATGGTGGCCCATAATAATGATAGAGGGTAGAGTTTACATGGTTACCTATAATAATAGAGGGTTATATACATGGTGACCTATAATAATGATAGAGGGGTATAGTTACATGGTGACCTTTAATAATAGAGGGGTATATACATGGTGACCTATAATAATGATAGAGGGGTATATACATGGTTGCCTATAATAATGATAGAGGGGTATATGTGATGGTGGCCTATAATAATGATAGAGGGTATAGTTACATGGTTACCTATAATAATAAAAGGGTATATACATGGTGACCTATAACAATGATAGAGGGGTATAGTTACATAGTGACCTATATTAATATAGAGGGGTGTATACATGGTGACCTATAATAATGATAGAGGGGGTATGGTTACATGGTGATCTATAGTAATAATAAAGGGGTATATACATGGTTGCCTATAATAATGATAGAGGGATATATACATGGTGACCTATAAGAATGATAGAGTGTAGCTATATTGTGCATGACCTATAATAATAATAGAGGGGTATATACATGGTTGCCTATAATAATGATAGAGGGGTATAGTTACATGGTAACCTATAATAATGATAGAGGGTATATGTGATGGTGGCCTATAATAATGATAGAGGGTAGAGTTTACATGGTTACCTATAATAATGATAGAGGGGTATGGTTACATGGTGATCTATAATAATAATAAAGGGGTATATACATGGTTGCCTATAATAATGATAGAGGGATATATACATGGTGACCTACAATAATGATAAAAGGGTATAAGTGATGGTGGTCTATAATAATGATAGAGGGATATATACATTGTGACCTATAACAATGATAGAGGGGTATAGTTAAATAGTGACCTATATTAATATAGAGGGGTATATACATGGTGACCTATAATAATGATAGAGGGGTATGGTTACATGGTGATCTATAATAATAATAAAGGGGTATATACATGGTTGCCTATAATAATAATAGAGGGGTATATACATGGTGACCTATAAGAATGATAGAGTGTAGCTATATTGTGACCTATAATAATAATAGAGGGGTATATACATGGTTGCCTATAATAATGATAGAGGGGTATAGTTACATGGTAACCTATGATGGTGGCCTATAATAATGATAGAGGGTAGAGTTTACATGGTTACCTATAATAATAGAGGGCTATATACATGGTGACCTATAATAATGATAGAGGGCTATATACATGGTGACCTATAATAATGATAGAGGGGTATATACATGGTGACCTATAATAATGATGGAGGGGTATAGTTACATGGTGACCTATAATAATAATAGAGGGGTATATACATGGTGACCTACAATAATGATAGAAGGGTATACATGGTGACTTATAATAATGATAGAGGGGTATATACATGGTGACCTATAATAATGATAGATTTGATGATAAGCTATAATAGAAGGGTATATTCATGGTAACCTGATAAAGGGGTATATATAAACATGGTAACCTAAAATTAATGATAGAGTGGTAGAGCTACATTTTGGCCTATAATAATAATAGAGGGGTATATACATGGTGAGCTATTATAATGATAGAGGGGTATATACATGGTGACCTATAACAATGAGAGGGGTTTATACATCGTGACCTATAACAATGATAGAGGGGTATAGTTACATGGTGACCTATAATAATGATAGTTACATGGTGACCTTTAATAATGATAAAGGAGTATATACATGGTGACCTATCATGGTGAACCTATAATAATGATAGATTTGATGATAAGCTATAATAGAAGGGTATATTCATGGTAACCTGATAGAGGGGTATATAAAGTGCCGGTAAAAAGTTTGGAATAACCCATATTTTAGCAAATTTTACATATTAATTTGTCCCTGTACACAAATATGACTTGTTAAGAGGTTTAGATGCTTAATACTAATAAAATGAGTACTTTTTGGTGTTGGACCTCTTTGCTGTTAAAATATACTTAGTATTATTCCCATTTTTTATTTGCTAGAAAAAAATATTGTGTGTGCAGTTAATTTCCAGTGGGTTTTAGTTCTATGCAGTTGTTTCAGCAGGTTGTTGTAGGTGATGTAGAACATGTGCTAGTAATATATTAAAGGTTGTAATTTAGGTGCATGGGTTTTATGAATTTGAAATTAGTAGTAATGGCTGCAAAGAGAAGATTAGACCATGATACTCGAATTAAGATAGCTGTACTTAGGGAGGAAGGCTATTCTACAACTCAAATTGCAAGCAGAGTAAAGTGTAGTCAAAGTGCTGTGTCATAAACCTTAACTAGGCTCAAGGAGACAGGATGACCGAAAACTTCTGGAAGACCAAGGATTTCTAATCCAAGGGAGGACAGAGCATTAGTATAGGGGTATATACATGGTGGCCTATAATAATAGAGGGTAGATAATAGAGGGGTATATAATAGAGGGGTATATACATGGTGACCTATAAGAATCATTTTGCTTGATTCCAGGCAGTCCCTATTATTCCTAAAATTATGTCAGCATAATCTACCTAAGCATTAATGGTGGTCCAATTCCCATATCTTTCAGGACCCATTGTTTATGCTGGATAAGCTGGTGAGTATAGAACAGCCTAAAAATGTCTCTAAGGGGTGATGCTTATAGTTGGACCTAGAGGTGATAGTGTCTTAAATTCGTAAATAGGTGGTACAACTTAGGTGGTGTTGGAGGTGAGGTGGCTAAAGTAGCTGGAGGGGTTGTTGATAAAGTAGGTATAGATTTAACTTGATTAATTGGATGGAGGTGATAATAGAAGATAACTATACAGTTTTCTAGGTTCTCTATGTCATCAAACTCCTTGTCACTCCCTTCGGAGATCACTTCTTGGTCCTTTTTGGGCAGGTGCATTTCTAGGGTGGTCATTGTGTCTTCCGTGATGGCAATTTTTCCATTTCTTCATTCCTTGTATTTCCTCCATATCTTCCTCAGCTTTTTGAGGATATATATATATAATGTAATTTAAGTTCCTTGTGATCATTTGATGGTAATTATTATCTTATTCATTTTTATACTGAGCATGCTCATAATTGTCAGAGAATATGACTTGAATCATTCTTACAAAACTCTCTTAAGTAACGACATTCTGGTGAGGAGGATGGATTCTGATGGCAGTCCTGTTGGGAAAAGTGGACCCAATGGCATTATAGCCGATGCAGACAAGAAGTGCTCAACATAGGGCCTTTGCCATACAAGCTATTTACAACTCATATATTGAACTGTATCATTATGATGTCATCATTATTATGAATCATGTGTATGTAATTAACAAGTTGAATAAGAATTGATTCTAGCGTGATAGCTGTTTTCTAAAATACCCTTCCTTAAGACCATGGAGGTTACAATTTGCGACACCTGCTAGGACCAGACCTAGAGTCTACGCTGAGAGAGGAGAGAGCTGATAGCCCTATATTACGGAAAGCGTGAGTTGATACAAGAAAGACGCCTGAGGTCTGAGTTCAAGAAGCGTAGGAGCAAAACCAAACCTAACTCTCAACAATACTCCCGTAGAATTGCCAAGCCCAAGAAGCACTGCACAACCAGTTCGTCAGGTAGAAGAATCAGAAGAGGACTCTCTTCTACACCACATCCATACTCTGAAGCACGGAGAGAGCACCCTACCACCTATAGGTACAAGTTGGGGTAGATGATTGCTTGGTTTTCATGGAGGTAGATACAGGTGCCTCTATGTCCATCAATTACAAGAAGTTGTGGCCAGGGAGGGGCTTAGCTACTACATTTTAGGGAATTCAATGCGACAGAAGATTGAGGAGTTGGTCTTCTACACTAGATGAACCGCATGCAAGGAGGTGAATTTCAGGTTGTTCTACTTCAGCCTGTATATTCACATTAGCTCCTGGATACAGCTGTTTATATTCTTCATCAGTGTAAAATACTCAGGATGGTGGCATGGTCATGCCACATGCAATGTTTATATAACAACCGCTGCCAGAGCTCTACATGGAGTAGAAAGCAATTATTGTTGGGGTGTGGCCAAATTGAAAAAAAAGGAAAAAGTCTAATAACTGTTCCATGGATTTCTTCCTTTCATCAGACCATAACTTTAACCTCTTGGGCCTCGTTGAAGGAGGTGATTTGCTAGACCTCCATGTTTCCCATCCTTTATGAGCAGCACTCTTTTTTTTTCCAGGCATTTTACAGATAGCAGCAACTCGGAGAATAGACTAAGGCACTGTCTTTCCTTTCAGCAGCTAACAACAGTATAGCTATCTACAACACTGTAGAGCAACAAACAAGTAGAAATTCTCAAGAATCACAAACAGCAAATTTCCCTGGCACATGGCGGGCTCCGTTTCCTACAGTACTAATGATGATCTATGCTATAAGATTCAATGGGTGAGTGAAGTAGAAATTTACAATTGTTTAGATTAGGTAATAATTATGCTCGGAGCCTTTTGATCAGTTTCAGAACTGAAGAAAGGAGAAAGGTAACTGAGTCACATACAAATGCTGATGCTCTTAGTCGTTTACCACTGTTGGAAGAGCCAGCCGATGGCACAATGTGTGTCCAGCTCTTGTGGAAACGTAATATTCCCAATCTTTTCATCATGCCTGGTTCTTGAAACAACTTGCTAGCATTTATGAAACATTCCCACTACCACAATGGTCTGAAAGATAGGAGCTATCACTGCCATTCAACAGTTTCATTAACCCTTTACTGTGTGGGTGGTGAATGCGTGACGCTAATGTTTTTTTGGTCTGTAAAATGTATAGGGCATAATAGGAAAATTAGCAAAATATCTACATGAGGAATGCATACAGTTAAAAATCATACTAGATTTTAAAATCAACAAATTCGACATACCTTTCCCATATCAAACCTTCCCTATTTTTAGCCACTGAAACAAGATCCAAAGAATCAGTCAGATCTTTGTGGATGTGTAGAATAAGACAGCCTGTATCTTCAAATTTAGAAGATCTGTTAGTCTCCTCTGGCTCTATTACTGGTTAAGTAGAAAACAAAGTAACTTTTAGACATGAGACGACTATATAGTAGCTGTAAGTGAGGGGGCTCTGCCCCCCTAGATGAAAAGTGGGGGGTGGGGGGGCTGGAGCCCCTGTTTTTTCACTTTCCCTCCCCTTTTGAACTGTTTCCACAAGCATATGTTCAATTGTTTTCCAAATTCAGAAGTTATCAGTAAAAAAGTGTATGCCCTTTGTTTACTACTATGATCCTCAGAACCATCAACAGCAACATATCTGTATTGTTGAACAGAACATCAAATGAAAAACTATGCCTTTATGATAAAACATCAGAAACCTTTTATAAGTACTACCAGCCAAACCAATAGCTCAACTACCAGCAAAGCACCAGCAAAATAGATAAATGTCTGTATAATTAATAAGGGTCTAAGATTTCTATTTGTTATGAGTTGGTGTTGGTGAGCATGGTGTTCTCTAGCTCTATCTTCTACTGAGTTGGGCAGGAGAGGTGTTGGAATTGGGGAGCCAGGATTACACCTCGAGAAGGTCCATCTCTTCTCCTAGACAATCAGAATGGATCTTGGATCTAACAAGCTGTGCAAAGTTACTCTGAAAGGTAAGTGGAGCATAGAGTTTTTTTCCTGACTGGTGCAACTGAAGGTACCACTGGACAAGCAATTGCAGCAAAGCTACTAGAGGAGCTAAACATCTGTGGGCTTTCTCTATCCAAATTGCGGGGACAGTACTTCGATGGTGCTGGAAACATGGCCAGACGACTTTCATCACATGCACTTAATCTCTGTATCATAGGAGCAACAGACAGTGTATTGGTGATGAACATATGGTGCGGAATCAACGAGGTAAGCCGTTTCTTCAGCAACTCACCCAAACGACAACAGTGTCTGTGTAGCAATGGCCCAGAAATTACAATACTAGTGGCAAAACATTAATTGAGCACACCTCAGGTTCAAAGTACAAGAATCACATAAATGATAATGATGCAATGATGTATAATGATGCAACGATTAATAATAATGCAATAATGATAGTCAGTACTACATCTGCTTGAAAGTATTGAAGCAAAGGTGGATAGCTAGAAACAATGCTCTTTCTGCTTTTCGGCAGCTTTACCCAGCAGTGGTCCATGCATTGACTACTATAAGTTCAGAGAGTGAATAGAATTCTGAGTCATCTTCTAATGCCACATCATTTTACATAAAATTACAGTTTTCTTTTATAGCAACCTTTATTGTGATAAGCAAGATCATGGCACACACTGCTGAACTTACGGTTGGTTTACAGAAAACTGCTCTTGTGTAATGGACACAGTTGACGAGTATCATGAAAAGTGGTTCCATGAAGCGGTGGATATGGCCAAGTCTGTATATGTTGTACCGTACCAACTATGCCTCGAATCTAAGGCAAACACAGTGTGATTCATTTCCTTGATGAACTATCAGGACAAATAAGCGTAGATTCTCAGCCATACAACAGACAGCAGTTTCCTACAGTATTTCTCTCGAGTATGCAATGGATATGCCACCTACTTTTATAGATGGCTCTAGTTTGGATGCAGAACTGGATTTGTGGTCTCACTTGATGCATGCCCAGTCAAAACCACCAGATTGCATTCAGGATGCTCTGACCCTGACAAATCGTGACCACTTCCCCCAACTTCACTTGCTGCTTCGGCTTGTATCAATCAGAGGAACAGTCATTATGTGAAAGTTCATGTTCCAATACCACATCCTCATGATCTGTGTGTGCATGTATATGTAGCATTTTTGTTATCATGTTCATTTTTATTGAAAAAATTTTTTTGCATAAAACTTAACTATCTGACAAAGTTTGAAGCTCAGGCACTCAGTAGAACTATAATAAGCAGAAGTGAGGGGGGTCAGGTAGCTTAATTGAGACGTAAAAACTGCAACTGGCACATATAGGAGGCCAGTGGTCAAGGTCACGTTGTATTGACTGAACCAACCGAGTAAACTCTCATTGTATTATCAGAACAGAAAGACTGTGTCTTTCATTGTAATGGTTTTTATCCCATTTTTACACATGCTCAGATTGATAAAAAATTTGACATTAGGTCTAAAAGTGTAGCTAGCTAGTACAAGTGCATAACAATACAAAAAAAATCCCTAGACATAATGGTCAAATCCAGGGTTGCCAACTCTCCTGATTTATCAAACTCACTAACACCAGCAACAGTGCCTTCTCACGGCCATACATACCACTCTACCCAGAACCAGGTTGGCCATGCAGCAGTTACACTCAGAATGCCAATGAGTCATTACATCACTTGCCTTCTCTGCAGCTCACCTACAGCAGTGTGATATTTGTCGAGTAAAGTTGGCATGCTACAAGGCAACAGATCATGCCAAGGCACTGCAGAGGAGAGCATGGAGGATCCGGAAGGGCCTAGAAGATAGTGAGAAGAGAAGTGAGGGAGTTTTGTATGCAGCAGGAGCCTTTGTCTCAGATGCTCCTGGTCCAAGTACTTCAGCCACGGGGAGGGGGGGGGGGATGGCTGGAGGTGGAGCTGCTGGAAAGGGGAAGAGGAAGGCTGGAGGTGTGAAACGGCCCAGTGTATGTATGAATCTATGTGCATGTGTGTCCTCATATTTTTTGTTTATCTTCTGTGTATCAGTGTGTTTGTGTGATTGTCATGCTATTGTGCCATGTAGTGTGCCAGTTGTTGTATCCCCAGTATTGTATTTTAATGTTAAAAGAGGTTTTGAAATAAACAGAATGAATATACTTATTTGAATGGCCTATTCCCGAAAATCAACTTTTTTGATCTGAGGACGGTGATTTTTGCTTCATATTTAATGTAAATAGGAAAAATTATATATATTCTTGAATATTCTAGGCGCTGCTAGCCTTCATTCTTTAATCAGAACCGTTTTAGTTCATTTTATCTGTAACCCAAACCAATGTCCAAAGGACAAGGAAGAAAAGGCAGTAGACATGGACAAGTAGAAATACACATCCAGCATCATAACACTTCACAGAGAGTACTAAAAAGCCAGTTGGACTAGGGCTAGGGCAAAAATTTTTGCATTACACTTCCAGTATAATGCTCTGACCAAATTAAGTTCGGTCCTCCCTCTCCCTCTAGCTAAAAATCCTATATAGAGCTTCATGTTCAATATGATTGCTAGGAAAACATAGAACTCTGAAACAGTTCTGAACATGTGGTGTGGGTGTGTGCAGAACATGGAGGTTAATAGATTAAGTGCCATGAAAAGTGGTATGTTTTGATGAAGATCCAATATATCAACAATATTTTGTGAAATTTGTTAATAGTGCAACTGTTGCAAGTTATGGGTGGAAGCATTACTATACTTCTGTATGAAACCCTGAGCAGTCACAACTATGAATATGTAGTGCTGAGCCTGTCACTGGTCAAAAACCAGACCAAAACTGCTTTAATTTATCCAAACTACTATCTGATAAGAATCAGTGGCCACCAGTTTAGTAAGTAGGAACGATGGACTATTTAGCTATAGGAAACTCTCTTTCTACACCTTCACAGGTAGGAATAAAGGTGTGTGTTTTGAAACAGTCACTGACTCCTGTAAAAAAAGAGAAAGAAACAAAACCAGCCCAACCTCCCAGAACAATGACATGTAGTTATTATATTAATCTTTTAAAAGACAAGAACTTTTTCAAAACTGAATAAATAGCTAACTCACTAGCAACCAATAATCATGAATAATAATAATACTGTCACGTAGCTAAGTAACACTACGCATGATCTAGCATGCGCAAAAGTGTTCTTAATTAAATATAAGTGTCTGCAGCAAGTTCAGACTTGCATGGATTGGTGTGGTTGATAGCTGTCAGAGGATTTTCTGACATCTCCCCTTCCTTCAAGTTGGATGCTGTCTCCCTAGACACGCCATTGAGTCTTCCTGCTCGGTGAGTGCCTTCAAGATAAATTCGGTAATGTTTTACACCCTCGACAATGGCAAGGCATTCTTTCTCGAGAGCAGACTATTTCTTCTCTTTCAGTAAGAGCTTTCTGGATCCATAGGCAACTGGATGTTCTTCACCTTGGTCATTGTGCTGGCTGAGTATGTATCTATCCAATCCCTGTTTTGGATGCATCTGTTTGCAGGATTGTGGAGTACAGGCTTGCTTGCTAGAGCTTCCTTCAGCTGGTTAAATGCCTTTTGACAATCTTCTGTCCATGTAACTGTATCTGGCATGGATTTTTTGGTAAGATCTGTTAGTGATGTAGCGATAGTAGCCACTAAGTCCTAGAAACGCACGGACATCTTTCTTAGGCTGCAGCAAATTCTCGTGTTCCATCCAATACAATGTCCATCAGACGTTGGAATGTCGATGGGGCACCCATCAATCCAAAGGGCATCTTCAAGAACTCATATTTTCCTTGAGGTGTGATGAAGGCTGTTTTCTCTCTGCTCTTTTCTTCGATTGGCACCTGCCAGTATCCTTTTGTTTTCCCAAGGTTATCTATAAGGTCATCAATACGGGGGAGTGGCTGTTCAGTTTCCGATAGTCCACAACTGGTCGTTTGGTTCCATCCTTCTTTGGCACATAGAGTAATGGTGCTGCCCATTCACTGGTAGAGGGTTGGATGATTCCTTGTTCCAACATTTGCTTCAGGTCCTTGTCTAACAAGTCCTTGTCTGCTTTTGGCAGCCGATAGGGTGGTACATGGATAGGCGAATGAGAACCTGTTTGAATACAGTGAGTAATAAGGTCAGTAGTTCCAGGGTTATCACTGATAACAGAGGAAAACCTCTCTTTTAGGTATTGTAAGTCTTCCCTCTGGGTGTTTGTTAGTTTATCAGCTGTAGTCTGATGGAATATCTTCCTTCTTCGCTGCCCAGTATCAAGAACATAGGTGTAGTCTGAGTTCTTTTTCAATACTGGGTATGGCCCAGTCCATTCGATGTGAAGCTAGTTCTGCTTCATTGGTTCAACTGCCAGGACTAAGTCTCCTTCCTTAAATGACTTCTCCTTAGCTCGTTGATCATAGTAATGTTTCTGACTTTGCTTTGCTCTGGTCTCATGTTCTGTTGCCAATTCTCGAATAGTCTCAATTTTGTTCTTTAGCTTGTCCAGATATTCAAGTATACCTGTTCCCATACATTGTTCTCTGTCCATCCAGCAGTCTGCTAATTCATCCAAGGCCGTCCTCATCTTCCGACCATATAGCATCTCATGAGGTGAGAATCCGGGTAGAGGAGTGTACTGCTCCACGATATGCCCACAGTACAAATGGTAAACACTCGCCCACTGTAGACTTGACTTCTGTTGAAGTTTCCGGAGGGTTCGCTTAATAGCGGAGTTAAATCTCTCGACCATGCCATTGGTCTGAGGGGAAGTTTTCAAATGGTGTATTCCAGTTAGTGTACAAAACTGGTTGACAACTCGTGACATGAAATTGGTAACTGTGGTAGCTTCAACATTCCGTAGTGGAAAAGCTTCAGGCCAACTTAGTCGCATAGTCCATGATGACCAAGACATACATACTTATTACTATGTTTTCTTTCAAAGGTCCAAAGACATCCATCGCAAGACGCTTAAATGGTGTCTTGATGATTGGAAGTGGCTGCCTGACGTTTTGACTGATTTCTTGTTATGATGAGGACATCTGCCTCCTGATTCGGGATGTCATTTAACAATTTTTGAAAAGTTTCATACAACATATCCTGCTCTAGTGTATCTGATACAATAGCATCCATCTGCTGTTTCTGGTTTTCAATTCAATGTAAATTCTGGCCACAGGCAATTTTGCCTCAGAAATAGCTGTTCGAACCGTCATTGTTCGTCCATTGAGGTCCTTCTTGTTCACCAGCTGACTGTGTACAACAGTTCTGTCAGCTCCAGTGTCTAGAAATGCCTTGACCTGGTGCTTGCCATTGACTTTGGCATCCACAAGCAGATGTTTTGAAGGTCCACCAGCATCCATCCGATGCACAGATGTTTCACGTTTCTTTAATTTCTGAGGACAGTCTCTCAAGTGTCCTTTCTGGTTACATTTGAAACACCTGGCTTCTATGGTTCTCTTGGGTTCAGCTAACTTCACTTCCTCCTTGTCCTTGGCACCTGACTTGCCTTCTGCAGATTGCTCTGTACTGTACTCCATCCATCTCGGTTTTCCTCTAGCCGATGATGTGGTAGTACTTTTGGCAATCTGGACTTTACCCAGGAAGTCTTCTATGTCTGCTGGTTCACTTGTCCTAACCCAATTCTGTAACCAGCCTGGTAGTTTCTGCAACAGGAGTTCCATCGGTATAAGTTCCATTAGTTGTATTCCATAGCTTCTTCTCTTTTACGATCTTCATATTCTCTCTGCAGCCGTAGTTCTTCCCTTCGTAGCTCTCGTTGTTCTTCTAGGTGTCTCTCCTCATGTTCTCGTTGTTCCATCCGTTCTTGGATTCTTTCAGCTTCACGTTGCTTGCATCCTCCAGCCATAGTGTCATGAATTGGAACATGGTGTTTTCAGACAATGGAACCTCTTGAGGTGTTTGGCATAGTGTTATCATTGGGCTCACTTCTCTGACATAGGGTGATATATCTCTCTTTGCCTCAGAGGAAGCCACTGCAAAATCTACTCTATCGAAGAAGCTACTAGACAACTACCAGTAACCACTCTAGAAATGGCAGACAGAGACTTCCAAGAAGAAAAACAACTTCGTGAACTGCTCCTCTCGCTGCCACCAAATGTAAGAGCTCTCGGGTAGAACCAGCCCAACCTCCCAGAACAATGACATGTAGTTATATTAATCTTTTAAAAGACAAGAACTTTTTTAAAACTGAATAAATAGCTAACTTGCTAGCAACCAATAATCATGAATAATAATAATACTGTCACGTAGCTAAGTAACACTACGCATGATCTAGCATGCGCAAAAGTGTCTGCAGCAAGTTCAGACTTGCATGGATTGGTGTGGTTGATAGCTGTCAGAGGATTTTCTGACATGACCTATAATAGTACATAGAGTAGAGAAAACACCAGTGGACTAGTGATAAAAATTCTAAATGGATTACTCTTCATTTATTGTATTGAAATCCAGTAAAATTGATATGTCTATCAAAGCTATTTACTCTAATGACATCTCCAACCACCATAGAGTTGTGACTACTGTTGATTCTATAATTAATACAAGTGTGCCATAATTATGCATGCATTAAATAGGGTGAGGAAACCAACACTTTGCCAGTTTGAAATAGATGAAGTGGTAAAACTCATAAACCAATACCTAGAAGATCCATAAAACCTTGCTCCCTCCACTGCTGGCATTGATGCAGCTTTCCAAAGTTCAGAGCTCTATTAACTGGAGGTCTTTTACCTCCATGATGACTATTAGAATCGTTGCCCGCACTGACAATTCTTCGCCTAAGAGTTTCTCTTGATCTCCCGCCTTGCCTTCGATGTGACCAACTGGGTGTGTGTCTGTGATCTCTTGTAGCAGAACGGATCTGCCTTCAAACGGCACCTTGGAGAAGGCCTTCCTGACAAGGAATCCAGGATATCCTCTGGCTACAAAGTGGTGAAGCAACTTGTTTTGCGTGTTGTGTTACAGATCTTCTCCATTGTTGCTTCGATCTGGTGCTCTTCCTGTTTGTTCTACCAAGGCCTGGAGATACTCGGTTTCTGCTTGGTTGTGGTCGCCTTGAACTTGTGTCCAACGTCACTTGGCAAGAGGGGCATGGCATTTAATACTCTTGAGTTTGAATGGACTATTTTGGAGTTCGGGAAGGCTCAATCCCACACCTCGGGAGGCAGCGCTCTCCAGAGCGTCTGTCACGTATGGTATCTACAGGAAAGAAAGAGGGGCCACAGACAAGCATCAACTAACATAAGCACCTTGCAGGAAAATCCTACCACTTTCATGGCGATCAGTGAAGTTAGTAGTACGGGCCTTTCCTTGTAAGGGCTGCTTTTCTGGCCGCTACATCTTTAGATCGTCTTGCCGTGGCCACTCCCCTAGAAGTAACAGGAGGTCTCGATTGCTTGTAAGTTAAAGTTTGTCCTAGTTATTGCCTAGCTAGTTAGTAAATTTACTAAACGGTTAGCTAGCTCCACTTTTACCAGCCATTTTGCTTAGTGGCTATGGCTGTAGGTAACTTCTAGAGCAAGCTGCAGTTAGCTTACTACTGCTAAAGAACCTTGGATAAGTTCCACGTTTCTGTGTGTCCAGGGTGACAATGTAGGACATGTACAAGAATATGGAGGTAATAATAACAATACCATAGGGTACATAGCGTGCTATTCATGTTGCACACTGGACACTTCAGCCTGTTGTCATTCTAGCTATTTCACTTACCTGAACCCCCAGTTTATTCTGATTTATTATTCTCAGTACCTGATGCATATCCAACAGTTGTTTCAAGGTTTTACTGGCAAGTATTTGCATGTATTATTTCACGTGCAATATCTGAAACAAAAGTGTTACTAGCATTTCTTAGAGAAAAACATCTATCTTATGTGTGCACAATATCATAAATATATCCCATAGAGAAACATTATCTGATTTCTTTACTTCTTCCTCATATATTTGGGATCTACTGCAAGATGTATGCAAGGTGCTTCCAATGAGGCATGTTTTTAACACTTTCTAGCATACCATTGTCAATATAGGGTCCAAAATGATGATGGCATCATTTTGAAATTGTGAAGCCATGAGACACGCAGTAATATACAAAGCACAAACCAATAAAGGAATGTTTCAGCTTCCTTCCATTGAGGAGATGGAATTTGAACATCACCTACTGCACTATTTCAGTTGAAGAATACTACGAGCTCTCTGTAAAACCTACACAAAGTATTCCACAAAAACTACAAGGTAAGGATCATCATAAGTGTATACTAGTGATAACCATACACCCCCCATATGCAGAATGAACAGACTCATCTCAGCTTTCTTCATATCAGCTGCTCTCTGTGCATCCTTCATAACACAGATGTGTACGTGTGTTAGACTTTGAATCTACCTTTTCCTGGTCAATTCTAAGACACCATCTCCCTGACAGCCATTAGCTCTGTAACATGGCTATGTTACTGATTCCCTCTACTATTAAAGTGGAACTAGACCAAACAATATAATAGCCAGCAAGTGACTGTTACCAACTGAACAATAGTTGTTGCTGGTGGAGCCATCCACATCTATTTCCTGTTCCATTCCTACTTCAACCATCTCATCATTGCAGGAGACATCTTGCTCAGTTACTTGAGGTTGGTCCTTTTAATAAAATTCCCCTCCATTACCAACTAGCAAGCTAGCTCAAGACACTCAGTGGCGGTCCAGTGACACCGATTGTCGGTGTCAATAGACACTGCGTTATTTTTTTGATAGCTACTTGTTGCTGAGGCTATGTACGTTATGAAAAAGGTGCACGTTAGTGCTATATAGTATCTTACCCCTGGGTTTTTATATAGATAGGAGCACATGAATCAACTAAGGGAAGATTTTCTAAAAGCCAGGCAT
This sequence comes from Diacarnus erythraeanus, assembly GCA_964016965.1. Classification (NCBI taxonomy): domain Eukaryota; kingdom Metazoa; phylum Porifera; class Demospongiae; order Poecilosclerida; family Podospongiidae; genus Diacarnus; species Diacarnus erythraeanus. Next base: position 6,257,935 of record OZ024682.1, on the reverse strand, counting down.
TTCGGCTGTGATATATAATTATAGGCAATAGGTAGGTATGACTCCTTTGTTAGGTACAAAATCATAGGTGTTCATTAGTTAACATGCTCATGGAGGTCTCTTTCCTGTTCTGTATTGTATACATTTGATTCCTCAATGGTTTCCTCAAAGTTCTTTCTACTGCTTCCTCCTGGCTATCCAATCCTATTAACTAAGGTAGCAAATTGACCACAGTAGCTACTGCATAACAAAGGTTCAATGTATTACGCATACACTGAAAAAATATACTCTTAAATCTCCTTGCTAGAGTTAGCAGACTTCTCGCTGTGTTTTCAGCTCTGGTTCACTAAATCAGAAGCATAGAACTGAGCTCCAGATCCTCTAAATATTCCATCTACTAAATTAGCATACATTGAATAATCTTGTTGCTAAAATCTGTTGGTGATAGCAGAAATATAGCTGCATTAAGACACTGATAGTATAAGCTAAAGTACAGTAGAACTTCACTAAGTAACTATCCTTCCTGAAGCCAAGCCAGGGATGAATAAAAAAGCAAGGATTATTGATATAATTACAGGGTTGGAGTTGAAGGGGTGTATCCTCTCTGTGACATTGAAACCTGAGGTCAGAGCCTTAACAGAAAAAATCACAGATGTGATCAGAAACATTGTCTACTTTTTTGATAATGTCCTGATTTGCCTATGACAGTACATCTAACACATTATGGTCAGCTGTTAAATGGAAAATAAGAGTGATCACTACAGAAGGTAAGTCAATTTATTGGCTATCTCAAATTTAACTGATGTGTAAGAAGAATCTGTTCAGGGATCTATCCAGATCATTGCAAGATTGGTAATAAGATTCTGATAAAGAAACTCAAAATCTATTCAGATCATGTAAGACTCTGATAAAACTGTCCAGCTAGTCTGCTTGTTGGAGAAGGCTTAGTCTAGTTCTACAGCAACAGAAGGACATTATACAGTGTGAGGGACAGAATCACTGGAGTCAAGAGTAACATAACTTATTTAAATGTGCTTTCTATAAGAACTTGGCATCTTAAGGAGTTTGACCCCAAGAATGACACCTACACAGGGCTCATTATAATGTTTTAAAAATGGTAGGACATTATGTCAAATCAGAAACTAAAATGTCAGACCAGAACTACCCAATGTCAGGTCAATTAAATTGTCATTACCACTTGCACTAGACTTGTTTATTCTTTTGCTGTCATTCAAAAAAAATAATCACAACATGAGCAAGATGGGTCAGAACTGATTGATATGGTTTGCGTGAACCCTGGTTAGGTCTCCTGTTTGTACAACAAGCTATAGCATGAGCCTCAAAGGGGTCCATAAATTAACTCAAGTGCATCCTTGACCTCCTTCAATGGGTCATCACATACAGGTGGATGATGGCTTCTTCAAACTTTGAGTATCAACAAACACCAGTAAGGCTCTCAGTAACTTCATATGACCACTCTAACCGTTTTAATGTTTTCTGAAAGCTTCTTCAAGTCAGACATTGCTTCCTGCTTACACCGCTGGTACACTTTCTCACCATGGTCATCTTTGATATGATCAAGCACTTGCTTAACCACTGGCCACTGAAGAGGATCTTGGTTGGTAAGAAACCTGTTTGTAAGGCCAAACTGAGAAATGACAGAGGTTTCAAGACTGGTCCTGGTGCTATGCACACAGATTAGAATTAGCGTCAAAAAATTCCTTTTCTAGTGGGCTCTTTAATTCTGTTGATGAAATGCTTCTACGATTATACTACTTGTATGAGAAATCACCAAAGAAAACACGAGAATTGTCTGCTGTGGTCGAGGATTTAAAAGAAGCTTTTGAGTTCCTTCTACTGGTAATGTACCCATCCGTGCACAGGGATCAAGATGGATCACTCACAAGAGAACCATGGTAGTGAACTTTTCTTTGATACTCCTGTGTTGTCCAATGTTTACGTATGCTCCATCAGTTCCACCACCAATCAAGGTAGGTTTGGTGCCCAAAATTGATGTCTTGTAGGGAGCGAGCTAACTGAAGTCTTCTCTGAAGTCTGAGTAATTTGAACTGACTTGTTACTATGGTTTTGTTTTGTCCTTTTTATATAAATAAAATAAAAATGATTGGATGACATACTGACCAATGATCTGTGTTCTTTCCATAAATGATATAGCTTGAGGTTAAACTAATTATAATGATTATGATATCTCCCAGTCTCCTACATTCCTTCCCCCTTCTCTTGCGCTTGACTTGGTACCTGAAGTGAGGCTCTTGACAAGCATCAGCATTCCCGTTTAATGTCCCAGCTCGGTGTACCACAGTGAAGGCATACTGCTGAAGGCTCAATCTTGCCAATCGAGCATTCTTTTCCTTTAGTTTGTCCAACCAGACGAGAGACCTGTGATCTGTCTGAATGACAAACTGTCGACCCAGCAAGTAGACTCGGAAGGCCTCCACTCCCAACTTGATTGCTAGACACGCCTTCTCAATGGTAGAATATCTGACTTCACGTGGCAAGTTTCCGGCTAAAGTAGGAAATTGGCAGCTCTTTACCCTTATTATCTATTTGACTCAGCACAGCACCCACACCTCTGCCAGATGCATCAGTCTGTATTAACTAAAATGGGTGCTTCACACAGTGTTTTCTTAGTAAATTGAATGCTGCCTCACACTTGTCTGACCAAGCCACCTTGTCTGGCAAATTCTAGCTGAGTGCCAGTGCCTTCTTGAACTCCATCGTAGCCTCTTTCACCTCCAACAACTATGCCGACACACCCCTCAACAACACTGCCGCCACTCCTCTCTTCAACTTCCTGCCAGTCACGCCCTTCTTTGGCTGTAGTTTGTACCAGCTCTCGTTGTCATGTAGGTCTCGATAGTCTCCTGTTATCGAAGTATCCCACCGCTGCCACCAAATGTGATAGGGCGCCGAGAAAGAATGATAATTGTGATCCTTCCCAGACCCTTACCCCACTCATTTTCACATTTTTCACACTCTATGCCTTGGAGGAGGGAGAAAAAAACACTCCAACAAAGGAAGAGCACAAGGAGAAACCCCCAAAGCAGTCATTACTAGTGCCACCCTTATACCAGCGTCATTTTTTTCTGACTCCTCCCCCCATGTATATACCCAGTCTGTACAGATGTCCTGGAGAGACCACTGGAAATGCAATGTGGTAGGATGATATGCCTAGGCTGCCTCACTAAGTGGATACAGGTGTCCAGCTGACTTGCCCATGCTGCTATGACCATCCTTTAAACCGCAATGCTAGGCTGTTTATGGTCACAGTGAATTCATCCGCTTGATGAGAGTGCCAGCAACACACAGTTCGGCTCTCGAAGGTGTGCTTGTGCCTGGCTTGTTAAGGATGTCCCCAATGGTGGTTTTGGATGGTGAGTTTTGTAGGTGACTATTTTAGGGATACTATCAGTGGTAGCATCTATGGTGCAGCTGCAAGCCGAGATCAATTGTTTGAACAAGGAGGAGAGGCAGGAAATCTTGAAAGAGGCCAACCTTCCAGTCACTATCCCAGCTAACCAAAAGCAGATCTTGCTTTACCCTGGGCAAAATTGAGAATCATTTCTCGGTAAATACCATAGCCACTAGATAGAACCCATAGGCAACAACCCATAGTTTACATGTAAACTTACTTGACATTATGATGATAGATGGTTGAAGACACTCAATGTTTCTTGGCCAGCTATCTCCCCAACATCATTGCCAAGGCAGCAGATCTCATAGCAGCTGCACATATACCTATGCACAGGTCACAGGCTGGTCTCACATGGCATGGTGTTATCAGCTGTGGTTGAAACTGGGAGGAGACAAGGGTCATGGATTCCCACAACCTCCACACAGCCTTGGATATGTACAAGGAACAAATAAAAGAGTTGCCTCATGTAGTTTCTCTGCAGTAATGCTACATCATCAACTGACAGTGGGAAGAAGATAGTCCTTTTTGTGTCAGGAGACAGTTCTTGACTCGAATATATGGCTTGTCAGGAGCAAGTGGTAATATCATTACACAAATCCTAATAGTAGAGTAATGTACATTGGCATACACAGGGCGTCACAACTGTTTATGGTGCGAGATAGACAGTGCTGACCTCATGATACCCCTCTCAACACGAGGTCCATCAAAACCAAGGGACCTCATAAATCTACAGGCCAATCATCAGGATTTCCTTGACCAATGTAAACACACACTTAAATGTAATCTACCTGGGCTCCACATCTCGTTGGGAATCTTTGATAGGCTGTGGGAGCTCCTGGAGAATGCCTGTAATGAACTGGACCTTGCCATCATCAAGGATCAGCATCAGGCCACGGATGGTTTTGGGCATGGTTTTGGGCAGTACGTGAAGGCACTTGATGATGTTCAGCAGCTAAGAGGGAAGCTCAACACTCTATATCAGCATGCTGCATACTTACCTGATGCTACATCTCCCTAACCCAGCCAGTGACCCCATACTAAAACACAATAACGGTATAGTAATACAATCTGGAAATAAACAATAAACACACACACATAATCACATCACAGGAGCAACAGTTCAGAGCAGCTGAAAGGCTCCTCAAGGAGAAGTTTAAGCCCAAGGATGGGCCTTTCTTTGAATCACTAGAAAGAGCCTTACAGAAGCTGAAGAAAGTAAGAGTGTTGGTCATTCATCCAAATTACTATTATTGTCAACTGTATAGGATATAATAATGTGTAGACACTTCCTCTGGTTGTGTTGCTTAAATTTCAGGATAGGATTAACAATGAACAGGTTGTTGGGCATATATATACATTTTGATCAGTATTAACTGTTTAATGGGGTACATAAACACCTGTGAGAGGTTTAGAGGAGCCTTTACAGCATTTCCAAGTGCCACAATATTTTTAATGGGAATGTTCTGACAGACGAAGCCATCGATCAGATTGGTGAGGGTTAAATCTAATTGACAATACCTCTTACATACACAGAACTAGATATAGCTACCTTCATGGCCTTATATCGCAAAGACTCACCACATTGTGAAATCAGTGTTGTACCATTCACTGGTTCTACAGTTGGCAGAACCATATTTTAATAAATACCACCATATGGTCACCCTGGTCCACTCCTCCCATGTACTTATTATAAGCAGAACAATAGTCACTAATATCCAGCCGGGAAAAATAGCTCTCCCAGCACCCATACCTTGATACCCCTCTTGATGGGCTTCTTGGGCATGGGCTAGGGCTAGGGTGGATAAAGCTGATCAATTACTTAGTTACTACTCCTTTACTCGTCGAACAATGAAGTGGTGGAAGCGTGTTTTTGATGTAGCTATAGTCAATAGCTACATTATGTATTCCGAGTCCCTTCAGGATGGCAGAAAGCTCACACATGAGCAGTTTAGAGTTGAGGTGGCTTCAGGTCTGAGATCCATCCAATATACTGACACCATTCCACAGCCTCTAAGGCTCGTTGGCAAACATTTCCCTACCCATCTACCACCTTGTAGCAGTGGAAGGATCCGTCAAAGTGTGTGTGTAGTGGGAAAAAAGGGAGGAAGAAAGTCACTAGTTGTTATCAATGTAAAACATGTAAAGAGCCATGTTTTGAGTTGTATCATACTAAGACCGATCCAACCCGTTATTTTACCCGTTATATCATAGTCTTATCCAACCCATTATTTACCTGTTATATCATAGTCTTATGCTGTATCATTTATTTTTCATCATACTCCTTGCTCATAGTCTACCATGTACATAATAATTATGCCCACTCACAGCACTGCATGCAATAGACTCTAGTCAAGGTAGATTAGCTAACTAGCTATCTTTATCATTAATGGAAATTCGTGATATAGGCATCTCTAGCTAGCTAATTTACTTCATCTAATTTACCTGCCGAGCTAGCTAGCCAATTTACAACTAGGTAGCTAGCTAATTTCTAGCTAAGTATAGCTATAATGCTAGATAAAGCTTACCAGAGATGGTTAAGAGTTAGTCCAGTAACAACAGACAACGGTAAGATACAATTTTTATGATTACAATTTTGTATCTCCCACAAATTAACAGGTAGACTGAAATGGCGATAATAGGTACACTTACGCTACCTCATTTTTCACTAGGCCCTTCAATTAACTACAAACAAAACAGCTCAGGCTAGCTACATTTGATGTTTAATATTCGCTAAAATGAGTACCGTACATTTATTCTATGGGTGACAAGGCAGACCATTTGAAAGGTAGATTTATCTCTGGGACTCTGAGCTAACACTCGAGAAGGCTTCGACAAAGTGGTTGTCAAGAAATAACAGAAAATTGCACTTTAGGTTCATGAGCAGGTCGTCATTGCTACCAATAGTGATGAAGAATCTTTCTTAGGGGTACAATCAGGAATGAAACTGTTGACCCAGGATGGCAAAGAATTCAAAATCGACACAGGAGCAGATGTTACTGTTATACCAGAGAGCAACCATGATGCAACAAGAGATGGGCCCCTAGCACCACCTGGGAGGTCACTTAGCAGCCCTAGCCAACAGACTCTAATTAAAAAGCAAGACATTTGTAATGACTTATGGTGTGAGGTCACACAATTCAGATCAAATCCAGAAGGATAACATAACACACAGAAGATGAAATGAACTGATTTTCTTTTTCTTGCTTTTTGGTTCTTTTCATATCCATCTTAGTACTGAAGGCAACATGGCCATTTGCATGGCTCAACACTCTAATGTAAATAAAAATTGCTAAATGATTGCGAACTTGCATGGAATGTAACACACTCAGCTTTCCTTCTGCAGAACCCCACAATTCTAGAAACGTTGAGCGCTATACTCGTTATGATTTTGAGCTACTTTCAGACCACACACTTTTGAATAATTTTCTGTTTTTTCCTGCATTAACTTTAAGAATAGCTTGGTCACTGAATTCCTCCAATAACTTCATAAGTGTACTTATCGGCTTTTTGCTCATGAAACTCTCTCTTTGGGACATATGCTTTTACTTGGCTGTCTCAACTGCATACCACTTAAATAGACAGAGAACATCAGGAAGGCAATGTTAAGGGAATCCTGAGTGGAATCCACAATACTTCATGTCAGATCACACAGACCAGACTGGCCATGGGAGGGCTACCCAGCACCTATTTATGGACACACAAGTGAAAGTGAGTATAATATTACCATCCATTAACACCTCCAGCCCCTTGACATTTCAGTCTGCTGCTACTGTGACAAAGAAAGACTTTCCAAGGCTGTATTTTAGAAAGTCCAGTATCATTGGAGCCATCAATCACCAATGCATATGGTGGATATTTCATTGTAGTATTGAGCTCAGACTTAAAATAAGGTGCGAGAGACCCATTATACAAGTTGTTTTTGTTCGTGCGTAGCCCTTAGTAATATCACTGTCGGGGAAGATCAAGCATATCTTACTAATATATTTATGTCAGCCATTAAATTAACATTCTTTTTTCTTCTTTTATTATTCACATCGATGCACTTCTGATTGCAGCGCTTTACTATTATTTTATATTAATTCTTTGCGAATGTCCCCCTGCCATATTTTTTGTCGACACAATCTATACAGATATGAGTTGTCAATGTACAAAATTTCTGCACACTAGTGGTACTAACCTTCCATTAATTTGCGTCAACGCATGCATTACGTGAAACGCGGTAGACGCAAATCTGCGTCAAAGATACAGCAGCCACTTTATCTAGGGGCTTCGGTCTCCTTGTTATTTTCTGAAAGCTCTTTTCCTGCTCTTTCATTTGAATAAATAGTCTCACCGAAAAAATTTAGCTCCATCTTTTTCGATTTCCGAAGATGACAGTCTTTTAACTGCTTTATAGCAGTGTACACACTATCTACTTTTATAGAATAGCAGCAATGGATTCTTCTACTACCTTAGATAGTTTTTTAAACTCTTGCTCACAATGACATGTAGAAGTAAAAAAGTGCCCTTGGAATTAAAATTACTAAAATTCCTGTAATATATTTCACTAGTTACACTGATTACCGATGATTTATGGTTAGTTTCAGGAGCATTGATGCTATAAAATATAAGCATGAAATATGTACACAAAAATGTTAAAAACTACCTCTGTTAACTTATATATGCAAAGTAACCTGTGTATGAAATTTTGAAATAGCTACATGAAGTCCTATAGCCAGCTTAGAAAAATCTAGATCTTTCATGCCATGTGCTTCATATTATCTATCACCAGAAAAGTGAAAAATTCTTGGACTTTGTCACTTTCAATTTTTTCATCTTCTCTTCTTTGCCTTAGAAAGGTTTGTTTAAACTGAGTTGCAGCCAACTACAATCCATGCTAACATGAAGAGGGCTTACCTTCGAGATCCTCAAATACCCATGCCAACTAGTAATCGCCACTGATACATCAGACACATTTGTCACCACACTTTGTAGCAAAAAAAATTCATACTCGCTGGCCATTGGTGGTCCACATCACCAAAAAATCTTCAAACTCCACTGGAAATAGCGGATATTTCCCATATCTGCAAGATTTTGCAGTGATGGGAAGATATTCTGCAATTACAAAACCTCCTTCCAGGTACTCCCTGAAGTTTTCCCTACTTGGATAATCTTTCTTCATTTTCTAGTTTTTCATGCATAATAATCTGGCTATTGGCTAAAGCTAATTAATATGACCTGGCATACCCGTGTTCCAACATGGTTGACTTTAAATAGCAGCAGAAAATTCAAGAACTACCATTTTTTTCCCCATGTGCACACTACAATTAGTATTGTGGTTGGTTAACGCATCTTTTGTAACAGGGATAATTAACATGTAGCATTTCAATTGAGTAGAATTCTTGAACTCCAAGTGGAGATGAGGCGACACTTTGAGATTGATCAGCAGTCATTGCCCAAATCCAAACTATTGTCCACAAACAGTGACATGTATCCATTTCCAGTATTGCAGTTTATGCATGAATCAAGTACCGATAAAAAACAATGTGTCAATTGCACAATTCTCAGACTTGCTACTACACTCTCCTACCATTTGAAGAACATCTAGCCGAAATTCATTTCTACCTATACACTATTGTGAGGTCCAACTGCTAGACTCTGGGGTGGGGAAGATGTCTCTCTAGCTTTGCTGATCTGAAGTATTTATGAGTGTGGTTAGGTCCAGTAAAACCCGAAATGTTCATTATTCTACAACCAATTTTGGATAAACATGGCATACCACTATCAACTCCGATGGGACTAAATGCCTAAGAGCAAAACTTTTATGTTGCGTCTTTGACCTTCCTGCATTAGCAGGCACTAAAATTATCCCAATGGAATGGTAGGTATGGGTGTACATATTGCTTAGATGAAGATGTAATATTTATTTGCCAGATGATGAACATCTTGCTCGTACAGACAAGCAAACTCTCCAATAGTAGTTTACCCAAGTTTGGTGTCAATATACAGCCATTGACTATATGCATGCAGTCCTAGAGGGTGTGGTAAAAACAATGCTTGTGAAGTTTTGGTTTATCTTTTAAAGGAAGTTAAAGAAATTGACAAGTTGACGAACTCCAAGATCTATGGAAAAAACCCTGAAATATTGGAAGGCTTCAGAACTCTATTCTCTTCACAGAGATTATTTACATCACCTGAACTTGCTTGTAATACATTCTAGTAAAATACTTGATACAACTGATACGTCCAGATTTTCTACAAGCACTTCATCAGGCAGAGTATTATAGTTCAAGCTCTACCTTCCCAGTATTTTGTAGATACAAGCTAAATGGTGTGCTTTACCAAACATGGAAGAATTCTGAGCAAATTCGCAACAGCTCTATTTTCAAGTTCAAGACAGCAAGTGGAATTCCAGTTTTTGGTTCAATTTTTTCTGTTTTTGTAACTATAGCGATATTCTGTTTTTGGTTCCGTTAGAGATGCTTTTGAAGGAGTGCAAAGATCAACAATGAACAAGATTTCGCTAAGATAATATATAAAAAAGGGAGAAAGAGAAAAAATTAGGCAATAGCTGTCTTGTTCGAGTTTAGAATAGTACACATAAGCTAGAAAACAGACTACAAGTAAAATACACTTTTTCTTTTTTTTATAACAATAGGTAACTAAGATACTGTTCTGAGCATGTGCAAAATAAATAACTGGTTCTGGGCATGCGTAGTATAATTATAATAGTAGTAGTTCTGATAAGCTGTCAAGTTCTCACACTCCCCCTGTTGACCATGGCTATGGTCAACTAAAAGTCATCATCGCCTGATTCCAGGGTCTGGGCCATGATTCTGTCTCTAGCAGTCATTGCAGCTGCTCGCCTTGACCATTGTGGAGGTGGGGGGTTGTAATCTGGTTCATGGGTTTCTAAATGAGATGTGTCATGATCCTGTTCCGATTCTGTTTCAGGGTTTCTCTGATCTTCTGTAGTCTTCACAGCCATCTCTATAGGATATAACTTCTGTACTGGACGTTGTAGATGTGTAGAAGTCCTCCCTCGACTGGATACTCGTAGTATTGCTGCTCTTCTGATGCCAAGCTTCCACATTGCTCTGGGTAGGTCATCATGGATAATTACTATGTCACCAACAGCAATTCTTGGAGCATGTGATTTCCTCTTGAGTTGACAGTGCATTTCTCTGAGGCCAACCAGATACTCCTTTCTCCACCTCTGCCAGAATTGGCCGATGGTCCTTCTCAAATATGTCGCTCGTTTGGTGGCAACATCAGAGTCAACTTCAAATTCTTCAGGGTCTGAAAATTGTAGATCTGGAGCATCGTGAGGGGTCGAGAGTTCAAGACTAATTCTACTTCAACTAGTGCAGTGAGGAGTTCATCATAAGTCAGACGGGCTAATCCAAGCATCTTCTTCAAGCATCGCTTTACACTTCTTACCAATCGCTCAAATACTCCTCCCCACCATGGAGCCTTGGGAACGTTAAAGGTCCACTTGATGTCTGAAATGGTGTTTGCAGCAGCCTTAAAAGTCTTCCCATTGTCACTGATCATCTGTTTGGGAAGTCCTCTCCGACCGACAAATCGCCTGAAACATCACCAGCTCCAAGTGCACTGCTCTTACCACACAGCATGTGAAGAGGCAAATCCAGACTTTCTTCTGTCCGCACTCACTCTTGATGTAGAGAGGTCCAGCAAAATCACATCCCGTGAAGGTAAAAGGTGATGCCTCTTCCACTCTGAAAGTGGGTAGGGGTGGTGGTTGTGGTGCACTGTAGGGCTTCCCCTCATGTCTCCTGCACACACGGCACTGTTGAACCTCCCTCTGACAATCCAGAATTTGCTACGAATCTCTGTCAATGTTTCCTTCACTCCATTGTGAAGAACATCTTCATGTGCCTTGCGTGTCACCAGAAAAGTGAAGGGGTGATCTTTGTGAAGTAGTGCAGGATGCTTGGTTGAGTAAGAAACTGCTGCATTCTGGATCCTTCCTCGGCACCTCCAGACACTCCCTTGTCATCCCGGAACAAATCCAGCTGCCTCATCCACTGCTCAAACTTCTGGTCAGATGTGACCATTCTTTGGCAAAGGAATTTTCGGAGTTACTAGTTCCACAAACTTTGTTGCAAAACACTGCTGGAACTGAATCCAGATTGAGTGAAATTATAGACTGTAAGATTTTGGATCTTTTGAACGTCTGATCACAACCACATCACTGGTGCTGAAGTCCATGGACTAGTTGCTGATCATTCCATTCTTCTGGGGGTTGAGTAGTCTCTTCATCAGCAGCACTGCTACTGAGCTCACCCCGGCTGAGCCAAGGAGGTCCTGTGTGCCACAACACCTTGCTAGAAAGCTCTAGTAGAGTAGCTCCCCTCGAGGGAACATCAGCAGGATTTTCCGTTCCTGGGCAATGTCTCCAGCAATCAGGTGGTACTAATCTTCTAATTTCAATGACTCGGTTCTGCACAAAAGTCTTCCAGATCTTGTCAGTCTCTTTGATCCAGCAGAGAGCAACCATCGAATCAGTAAAGCAGTAGGGTGATGACAGTATCAGTTCAAATGCAAGGCTTTCTGCAATTGTAGACAAGAGACGAGCAAGAAGGAGTGCTGAGAGCAATTCAAGTCGGGGTATCGTTTGCTGCTGAAGAGGTGCAACACGGGTCTTTGCTGCAACAAATTTTACTGAGTAACCAGCACTTGTCAGTAGCAAGAGATACACAACACCTGCATAGGCCTTGGTGGAGGCGTCACAAGTACAGCTGATGATTTCTTCAGAGATGCCTTCCAGGTAGCATCGAGGTATTGAGATGGATGGGGAATACTGCAAACTTGACTTCAGACTGTTCCATGAGTCCATCAGTTTACCAGAGAGAAGTTGATCCCAATCAATTTTGGCTTTGCAAAGCTCTCGCAGAAATAGTTTGAACTGGATAACAATAGGAGTTAAGTATCCAAGGGGATCGTAAAACCTACCAACCAGGCTTACAATGTTCCTCTTCGTTGCATAAAGTGACATGGCCACTGAGGCAATATCATCAAGGTTGATCATGAGCTGATCAGCGGACAGGTTCCATCGGATGCCAAGCACCTTCTGTGCTCCTCCAATAGTAGAACTAGAGTAGGTTTCTTCAAGCTTTTCAGTAGCTGCTAAAGTGGGACTGGTATTCAGGGGGTTCTCATTCAGGCAATGCTGCGGAGTTGGTGTAAAACTTTCTAAGGTTGAAGCCAGCTTCTTTCAAAATTTCCTTCGACATTGTGTCGGATAGTTGCATTATGGCAATGTGATGAATTCTGAACCTCAGCAGGATGTCAAAAATTTTTGTGTTCAGCTTAGGTCCAACATGCAGGCAGTCGTTCAGAGAAGGTCCAGTAGTCCGGGCAGATGCATCATAGACAACACGCACCTTGGTTGTCTGTTTGTCCTGTCTCACCACAGCATGATGTGGTAGGTAGTGAACACACTTGGGTTCTTCCTCTGATGGCTCAACATTCTCCACAATCCCTTGCTGGATCTGACTTCTGATTGTTGCGTCGTATTCCTGGAGAATAGCAGGGTCTTGCTTCAGTCGTTTCATTAAACCATGCAGACGTCTCAGGCAAAGTTGGTAGTTGTCTGCTAAGGCTGGATGACCCTCCTTCCATGGGAGTTGAACTTCGTACTTCCCATCTACTAGTCGAATTGAGCTTCCAAAATCATCATAGACAGAATGCTCTGAAGCTGAAATGCCGAATGATTCTAGCTCCCAGAATGACTTGATTCTGTTGTCCAATTGCTGCAACTTACTTGACAAACCAACAACACGTAGAGAGTGGGTGACCAAGCAGGAGGCAGGAACATCTGTAGTAGTATTAGAGGCAGTGGGCCCTGACAAAACCCACCCCAACTTCGTGCAAATGGCCACAGGGCCGGAGTTCCCACGTCGTGTCTCCCCAGTAACCAGCTCCCAGTACTGGTCTGATCCGATCAGAATGTCGACATCTAGGCATTCATTGCCATCAGAGTAGTCAGCAAGGTCCATTCCTGCCAAATGATCAAAATCGTTGCAGCAAATCGAAATGGGCTGGCAGGCAATTGGCTCGCAAATTATTGGGACCGTGAATAGCGTCAGTTGCTTCGAGGTCCCATCTTTCGTAGTCAGTCCTAGTTTAACTAGGTCGCAGACACAGTTCTGCTCTCTCTTCGATCCAAAGGTCATAATCGTTAATGATTTCTTGTCTTCTGAGGTCAGCGAGAGACCCTTGGCTACATGCTTGCTCACATAGGAGCGCTGACTCCCAGAGTCAAAAACAATTCGTACTCGTCGAGAATTCTCTGGGGCGATTGGGTTGTAGACAATGGCTCTGGCTGTCTGCAATAAAATGGCTTGATTGCCACTAGTCCAGAGGGATGTGGATGTAGATAGCTTGGAGGCAGTGAATGTAGATGGGTCAGGGACAGTTGAAGCAGATAAGTTGGAGACAGTTGGAGCAGATGGCTCAAAGGGAACTGCATTTGGGTCCATACCTGTAGATAGGTTCGTTGAAAGTTGTGTCTACCGATGAGAGAAAGCGCATTCTCAGAAGTGCTGGACGATGTTTCTTGTGCCTACGAAAGGGTCACATCCTCCGACAGTGCAGCTCCAAGAATAAGTGCCCAATTTGTGGTGGACGCCATCATGGTAGCATCTGTGGTGGACAGCCATGGTACAGGTGTGGGACAAATGGGATTGTTGACAATAGCAGCAAGTGGGTGTAGCTCTCTGGCCTCCTGCAAGCAAGGCTGCAGCTTTCCCTTGCTTGTATCTCAACAAGCAAGAGCTTCATCAGATCATCCAGCTTCCTGTCTCCATCTCCCATCCCACGGCTCAATAAAAGGCGAATTTCTTGTGGCAACTTCCCTAGCATGACTGATGACAACAGTGCTCCATACGTCTCTGGCTTGACCCCCATCGAATTCAATCCACGTATTTGAGCCTCAACAGTGTCGTACAGATGTCTCAATGCTCTCAAATTGGTATCAGAAACAACAGCATCCAAGCTCAGTAGCACTTCCATATATCGGTCAATGATAAGCTGTTTGTTACCAAAGCGATGGGTCAGCACAATCTCATGGGCGACTTCCTCCTCTTTTACTAAGTCTACCACTCCAGAGTTAAGCTCTTTGAGAATGCTAAGCTTCTCCTGCAAATGCTATCTGTGACAGGTTGGGTTCTTCTTGGCTTAGCAATTCTTCAACTTTCTTCACCATCTTGGTTGCTGAAGCCCTATGCCCTCAACGGACATTCTTCTTATGAGATAGTTCAGCCATTCGCCAGAAATGAATAATACAAAACAATACTAGCTACTGTTCAAACTAAAGGACCTTTGAGGTTCCCGGGTTTCGGCACCATATAAAAAAGGGAGAAAGAGAAATTAGGCAATAGCTCCTACTGTCTTGTTCGAGTTTAGAATAGTACACATAGCTAGAAAACAGAGACTACAAGTAAAATACACTTTTTCTTTTTTTTATAACAATAGGTAACTAAGATACTGTTCTGAGCATGTGCAAAATAAATAACTGGTTCTGGGCATGCGTAGTATAATTATAATAGTAGTAGTTCTGATAAGCTGTCAAGTTCTCACATCTTGTAAGAATGTGTCAATTTCTTAAATTAGATCCCTTTCTCCCATATGTGCACCTTCAAACATGCCGTGCAACGAAAAGAATGTGTCACCCTTCACCGATGTGACAAATGGCCACTTCTTTTGCCACTCCTTGTATTTTGTCTTGTTTGTTGCAGCACCAGTCCACTTTTTCATGCCTACAGTAGTTTTCTTCTTCACAGGGGGAACATTAACTTCACTATCACTCTCCTCTAACAGCTCCATTTTTGACAGCAACTAGCTAATTGTTTAGCTAACTTGAGCAGCTGCTTAGTCTCCACATTCTGCTTCCCTAAAGTGAAGGACTCAGTTGTACCACTAGCTAGTTTGGAATTAAAAAAAATTTCCTATTATTATTTTTGGCAAAGTTACCTACCCTATGCTCATATCTATTCTCAAAATTATGCCAGTATAATTGGGATAAGCCTAATGCATATGTGGGTATGTGTTTGCTGGTCTAGACTTTATATGGTATAACCTACCCTAATCAGGACACTCTGTCTCATAGGAACAGGTATTAGGTTTAATTTTGGTGTTCAGGTTTGATTCTATAGTACAGAAACCCTCACTTATCTGGCCAACTGGATTGTCCTAATTACCTATCATAAATACAAGTATGTATAGACTTGGCATACATAATATACTGCTAGCTAGACTGTAATAGTTTAGTAAAATAATAATATTTGATTTACCACTAGGGGCTTGGGTGGTACTTCTGAAACAGCAAGTAAACATTTCATTACTGTATTGCTACTTAGTTACTTACTATCTGGCTTCCTTGCCCCCTAGATACGCTCTTCCTGCTTTTGGGGGCCAGCCTATGTTCTGCAGCAATGTTCAGTATGTGATATTCAAGCTGGAAGTAACTGGTATCCCTAAATATCACCTATCATGAAGAATCGGCAGTTCTCCCTTTTACACCTGCCCCTTTGATAAAACTAACAAACGTATAGAGGTTGAATAGATGCTCCTGTTCCTCATCGCTTTCGATGCAATGTTTATCTGAGTTGTGGACACCAAGGTGCATCTGATGTTAAAGACCATCATCAGAAACTGCACAAATCCTGCTAAAGCAGCAGATTTGTTGAATGATAAGAAAATTAGTGGTTTCTCTCAAACCTAGATTATACGTGCTGAAGTTAAAGTAGCTTATGTATTACTGGTTTGATAAGAGCACTAAGCGGAAAGGAATCCTAGCTGAATTTTATGATTTCTGTGATAGATTGTCCGCCATGTAAATGTACGTTGGTTAAGTTTAGAGAAGGCTATTAGTGTTACAGGTCTACCCTTCTACTTACCAACTTTTAATAATACAACAAGAATATCCGAACATATAGACAAGATATCCCCAAATCCACTTGGGAGGAGGCATTAGTTTATGAAGATAGAGAACATGGAATATCTGGGGCCTAATTCTAGCCCTAACCCTTCTCTTGTCACATCTGGCTCAGAGTATTAAGGGCCATCATGCTGCCCCACTCCCACATTCTACTAACTTTTCTTAATGGGGAAAAGTTATAGCTATATACTGGTTAGTGGAGCTCAGTCGGAGTTGAATGTTGAATTTGGGCTAAGCAATCCCCACACATGTTCAACAGTCACCATTTTGTCATACTGTTTTCTGGATGATTTTCGGCATTATCAGTAGATGAAGATGACGAATCCAATGGCCTTTGGATACTTTATCACGAGATAGATAATGCCTTGTAAGTAACTTTGAGGAAGGGATTTCCATCCCCACTGCATGGTACGTTGTGTCTAGCTTGGTTTTCCTGATTCTTTCCCAAAATTGTGTACATCTTCAAAAAAAGTTTTTCTTCTCTTGCTAAGCAATGTACAATGATATTCTTAGGACACCCATGCAAATAGGTTGGCACTTCAAAACAAAACTCTCAAATACAAGTTTTTTTAATTTCCAAATGGTGTATGTGATTTCACTTAGTAATTACACCTGTTACTCTGTTGGCACTATTGCATGCAAAACCCCACAAAGGGGCATAACCTACTGTAACAACAGCCTGTTGCACAATACATTTTTGTTGATGTTAATAAGCTTGAACTGAGAGTTACAGTGACTCCATGAGAAACCAATAATAAGTATAGGTGTCTAATGGATCATGTAAGTTTCATGTCTGTTCCAGAACATTTTGTTTTCTGATGTTATGCTATGTGTGATCAATTTGCCACCAGAAGTCCGCATGAATGCAGAAAACCTTCTTCTTGGAGGTGTATGGCTTGGCCAGTTAAGCCACAAATGGAAATTGTTCTGGAACCCATTATTACAGAAATTAATAAGATTGATCTTCCTCTTCAAGGCAGAAGGAACGAATCTAAAGGCTAAAGTTTTGTTAGGTGTTTTTGTTTTAAATGGATATCTAAAAAACCCATGCTACAGAAGAGATACCTGAATGAAGAAAATGAGGCAACCAAGGCGTTTCTAGAGAAGATAACAAGAGTTCCAAGCAAGCAAAGACAGGGCCTTTAGGAAGAATTGTTCATAAGCATTTAAGTAACATGGGTATCATGTGACCAGAAATGTTTTGCCAGTGTTTCCCCATTACAGGAAGAATGGTGTAGTTTTCACATCAAAGTCAACAAAATTGCGTAATAGTACAGTATTGCTACAAAGAATATTAAAGTTAAAAATGTTCAATATTTCTAACTCTGGAAATTTGCCTTTTCAAAACCAAAAAATGTTGACTAACCAGTTCTATGCTATTTCTTGAAAATTTTCTCGTGAGTGGTATGTGTCAAGCAAAACTCTCTCTAAACTTTTGCTAAAGGCAAATGTGCACATGTGCTAGAGCATAATCCAAAACAATATAATCAAGTGAGTGAGCTAAGCTTCTTTCCTTGGTGTACATGATAGCTACCTTTTTTTGGTGGAGAAGAATTTAAGATGTTTCTTAAGGAAGCTTCCAAGTACTTTGTTATAAGTACAGACGCTGTACACTGGTATATAAAACTGTAAATGACACCTAGCCTATATGTTAATATTTTTTGCTGGGTACAAGACTTTGGGCCTGCTGGTTCATTTTGGGCATTTCCTTTTGAGAGACTGAATGGTGTATTAGGTTTTCACGGGCAGTAACACATTATTTCACTTGCGTGAACCCCCCCCTGCTTTTGAATTAATACGCTGCAGCAGGTTTCCATTGCAGCATCAGTTTAAACCGCTGTTTCTCGAACTTACAGTATCTTTATTCTGTCATGGAAGCTACCTACCCTCCAGCCCCGAGTTTCTGCTGGAATATTTTGACGGTATTCCTAGCGACGATTCTGATGGTTATGTTAGTGAACGAGATGACGATATTTACGACCAGGAAGCCAGCTTCCACATTACTTCCTCTCCCACACCCCACGAGGAAATTGGAGACACACCTCTCATGGAAAATCCAGTAGTTGAATTAGAGACACAACCCACACCAAGTAAGCTACACTCTAGTTATTTCTTTACCAATACACACAAAATATTGTTACCATGTAATGACATTAAATTAATAACAAAACACTACTATTACTATGTTGATTTCAATTTCACTGACACCCCAGGCCTCAACATACACATCCGACTCTTCTTCACACCTGAAGTAGTGGACAATATCAATGAAGAGAAATGAAATCGAACCCTTGCTTGCTATTCTCCTTACAATGGGTATATTGGGGTTTCCTACTTTGAGGTTAGGGTCCTTGAAATATAATGTACCTCAACACAAATTAATAAATTATACTATAACTATGTCCAATCTTACTGGAGTACTAAGTGGCCATTTAGTAACTCAACCTTCAGTAACATCATGTCTGGCAGACGATTTGAACTTCTGATGTCATTTCCACCTTAATGACACTACCCAGATGCCAGATAGATCTAGTCCCAATCACAATAAACTGTACCGTGTTCGTCCTTTACTCGATAGAATTGTCACAGCCTTTAGGGAAGCATACACACCATCCAGAAATAGCAATAGATGAAAGCATCATAGGATTCAAGGGAAGGTTGTCCTGGATACTTTGGAGTATTCATTTTACCATCATCAGTACATCCCAACCCCAATCCAGTATATATTGTAAAGAATTAAATAATCCGTAGACAAAAATATAAACCATTCCACTTTTAATTCTCCACTCAGGTGAAATTCACACAAGTTTAAATAAGAGAGTAGTTACCATGCTCTCAACACCAACATGGGTGGGGTGGACCGGTCAGACCAGCTGATTTTGTATTATGGCTATGCCCACCGCTGCAAAAATCAGCTGGATTTTTGGCATTGATATCTGGGTTACTAGATGGTCATGCCAAACGGACTGACCGGCGCCACCTCACCCCAGAGTACATACCCATTGCACCTGACAGTTCAGTGTGCTGCTACAAAAAGGGCGAGGCTAAGCACTATGGTATTATTCAAAAATTTTGCTCATTCAAGCAGACCCATCATCACTACTTGGAAGAGCTGGTAACCCCTGGAGAGACAAACTCCGAACTTACGCTGAGGTTGATCTTCTAGGGGCATTTATTGTCGAAATTAATAATATGTGTAAGTATCTTCATTAAATTTCATGTGATGTTGAGAGTGGTATATAGCAATTAAAATAGTCATGACATTAGTGTGTTATACTTATCATGCCACACAAGCAACGCAAGATCAGGTAGAAGTAAGATCTTGACTTTATCTTGCCACACTAGCAACACGGTGTAACGTGGAAAGATACACCAGTGATCAGGTAAGATCTTGCTAAACCCACAACACAATTATGTTTTGTAGATTTTCCTGAAAATGTTCATGGTATAGGTTAACATGTATACTCCTCTATCATTATTATAGGTCACCCTTATGCCCACACCAGAATACGTAACGTCCTAACAGGGCAAGCAGAATGGTAGTGTTATGTCAATGTAATTTTACTTATTATTTATAGAGGACACTGGGTGTGAGACAGAGCCAGAAGTAATGACTACTAGGTGTGGTGTTCAAGTCGCTTGCAAATGATAATTCACAGCTATAAAGGCTGTAAGTAGATTGTGATATATGCATCGCAATAATAATGGCAAGTCAGCATGCTGGACAAGTCCATTCGACACCAGTGTTATCAAGAGCTGCTTAACATGTCATTTCTTGCAGCAAGATATCAAAAAGTCTGCTACAGATCTGATTTGTTTGTTTGTACATGTAGCTACCTTTTTCAGAATGATGAACAGTATCTAATATGGAAACATAAAAGTGATATCATAGAAGTTTGACAGTTTAATCTAGCTAAATCAGCTATTCTATACAATCCACTTCCCCAATAGCATTCTTGCACCTCAGACGCAGAGACGACCACATCACGGTCCATTTCATTGTCATCATGTAGATCCTTCAAACTAACCAAATTAATGAAAAGATGCAAAGGTATGCACACCCCACGGCTTCCTTGTGCAAAGGAAAGATGATGAAATCTCACCCCATTATAAGGTTTAACATATCCGTTGCAGTATGTATTTGCCACTTTAACCAATTCTCTGTACATCATTTTTATTCTGCAGTGCTGCCAACTTGATTTTAAAGAAATCCTAAGATAACATCCTTAATTCATCCACCTAAAATCCTATTATTGTCCTATGCATTTAATCTTTTTTTTTCAGAATGATAAACAGTATCTAATATGGAAACAGAAAAGTGATATCATAGAAGTTTGACAGTTTAATCTAGCTAAATCAGCTATTCTATACAATCATTCTTGCACCTCTGTGAGCACTGCTTTTGCCAATCTTGACAACAAAGGGTATTTATAATCAGTGTCACTGACATCCCTTATTTGTATCCACTTTACTCAATATTAAGTTTGGGGGATTACAATAACTTAAAAATTGAGTTTACCAAAGCTTCTTCAAGGTAAACAGAAGTAAGTACTGTGCCCCACAAACACTTCTCCCAGAGAAAGGTACTTAGTGCCCCCATAAAGGCCTTCCACTTCATCAATGAAGACGTGGAGTAAAGGAGCTTTTTGCATAGGCTTTTCAAGTACTGCTGTTATCCTTCTAACTGTAGGTGAGTCCTGATCTGTGCTACGAATAGGAGAGCAAGGCATCATATTGTTCAACTAAACGGTTAACACAAGCTTCAAGGCTAAGCCAACGGGTTTGTTCAAAAGCTTGCTTTGTTTCAACAAACTGTTGAAATTCACGAATTTGCTTGGCATTACATTACACCCATCAGTACCCCTACAAGTCGATCGTAATTAATGGGGCATCTCCAAAATGTTTATCAATGGCTTCAAATAGGTGTAATGCATCAGCTCCTTCAACACTTTCCAGAGCATGGAATATGCATCTAACTTTCCCCAAAATATTATCAAAATATGGATTGTAATTGTTTGTGTATTTCTTGAGAGATCACTTTTAATATGGCAGTGGCTTTGGTACGCCCACATTTAAAATCCTTAGCTATCAGGGAACATAGATCGAAATGGTTGATTGCAGTGATCTGCTAGTAGTAAAGGTAAATGCTGTTCTAAAATAACCAAACTTAATTTCTGCCATAATCACAGATTCCTTTCTAATTGGACCAAAGTAAGAATGTAAGGGCCTAATTCCAGAGAAGCCATGTTGAGATTTTATATGTAAATTTGTCTGCTCATGTTTTTTCAGGTCCTTAGTTCCACCTTGACCTAAACAAACATCACGAGAACATGGCATACAATAAGCAAATGTTTTCCCCTTCTTCGATTCAGCACTCCAAGGAAAACGCTTTGAATACTCTCTTTTATAAACACAAACATACTTCTTCTGTTTCCCACTGACACTAATGAAGAAGATGATATTCCTAAGTCCATTTCCTCATCAATGCTAAGCTCATAGTCAGCTGCCATTCTCTAGAAAGGTCAGTTACGTGGAGTTCAAAATCCGACACTTTGGCAGCACAGATTCTGGTGCCTGAACCCCAAACTAATTTCAAGTTTTGCTAAATAACTGATCTCAAATCTTTGGGGCCTTGCATGTGGGTGATATAGATAGTGCAATGTTACCAGGTCCCAAAAAGAAGCTGAAGTTAACATTGACAAAGTTTTTTTGCCAAAAGAGTTGGTAAGTCACTTTTTGGTAGCTAGCTCTGGCTAATGGAGAGTTTGTTACAACTCCATTCAGAGATTGGAAGAATGCCACTGGTAAGTCTCGGGGAAGTCTTTATCGTCATTCCACATCTTCGTGTCATCAACAATGCCTTCAGCAGGCTGTTGCTTTGATATCTATTGTAATAACTCGAGAACAAACTATGTCATTTATTATTATGTAGTATCACTAGTTGTCTGTGATGTCATCTTAATTAGTGCACGTTAATATATAGTCCATGTTTTTAGAGTTCGTTCAGTTTTTTTAGCATAATAATCTTTTGAGTATTACTAAAGTACTTGCGTGCAAAGCTATAGCTATAGTTAGAAATAACTATACAACATTTGACGACGAGGATCAATGGCTATCCACGGCACCATTACACAGTTTGTTCCTGGGGAGGAAGACTGGACAGCCTATGTCGAGAGGCTAAACTACTATTTCATAGCAAATGAAGTAACTGGTATAGCGAAGAAACGCTCTATATTGCTTTCAGCCTGTGGACCGAAAACATACAAGCTGATGAGAAGCCTGGTGCCTGCTGACAAGATAGACGAGACTGCATACGATGAGCTGGTGAAACTAGTGCAGCAATACTACGACCCCAAACCATCTAAAATCGTACAGCGGTACAAATTCAACACAAGAGCACGCCGAGATGGAGAATCAGTAGCCACTTACGTTGCATCGCTACGAGAGCTAGCTGAACACTGCGGCTATGGAGAGACCTTGCAGGAGATGCTCCGTGACAGACTGGTTTGTGGAGTAAGGCACGTTGGAATACAAAAACGTCTGCTCGCAGAGAAAGATCTAACCTATGAAAAGGCTTACGAACTAGCACTTACCATGGAGGCAGCCGAGCGAGACACGAAAGATCTCAAGCATGACAGCGGCAGAACTGAAGTCCATAGAGGTGAAGTACACTCCATTCAAAGTAGGAGAGGAAGGAAGGACTCATCGAGGAAACGTGGCAAACCTACCTGTTATAGATGTGGAGGAGAGCACCTCGCCCCTTCTTGCAGATTTAAAGAAACAGAATGTCACCGTTGTAAAAAGGTTGGACACATCGCAAAAATGTGCAAGACCAAGACAGCGGGAGGCAAGTGTGTGCAACAGACCCACCAACCTACCACCTACTCATTGTTCACAGTGCATAGTGAGTTGCAGGATGCCATGACTGTAGAACTTACCATGAACGGGATTCCAGTAACCCTGGAGCTGGACACTGGAGCAGCTCTTACATTAATCAACAGAGAAACTTACCACAAGATTGCTACTTCTAGTCAACCCCTACAGAAGACAAAGGTCAAGCTGAAGACCTACACAGGTGAAACTATTGAGCTCCTAGGCGCTGCCAACTTCAAAGTTGTATACTCTGGGATAGAGGAGGAGCTGTTGACCTATGTTGTAGACGGGGAGGGACCAAATTTGATGGGTCGAGATTGGATTAACAAGTTAAAGTGAGTCTAAAAGGAATTTACAACCTAGTGGGAACAGGTGATAGTGCATTGGAAAAGGTGTTAAGTAAACATGCAGTAGTGTTTTCCAAGAAACTGGGAACATTAAAAGGATATAAAGCAAAACTGTATGTTGACCCTGAGGCCAAGCCCAAGTTCTTTAAACCCAGAACAGTCCCCTTTGCCATGAAGCCATTGGTAGAGACTGAGCTTAACAGACTTGAAAGTGAGGGAACCATATCACCAGTCCAATTTTCGAAGTGGGCTGCACCAATTGTACCTGTAATGAAACAGAATGGTACTGTGAGAGTGTGTGGGGATTATAAAGTGACCATTAATCAAGCCTTACAAATTGATTCATATCCACTACCTAGAGTAGAGGAATTATTTGCTTCCTTGGCCGGTGGCAAACATTTTACTAAGTTGGACATGTCCCAAGCTTATCTACAATTGGAATTAGAGGAAGAATCAAAGCCATATGTAACTGTTAATACCCATAAGGGATTATTTCAATATAATAGATTACCTTTTGGAGTGTCTACAGCCCCTGCAATATTCCAAAGGTGCATGGAAAATCTATATGATAGATGAAAATGGGTTACATCCTACTGAAGAAAAAGTAAAGGCAATTAAAGAAGCCCCTAGTCCCAAGAATGTAACTGAGTTGAGAGCATTTTTAGGGATTATTAATTATTATGGTAAATTCTTGCCTAACCTATCTACACAATTAGCACCACTACATGTGCTGCTACAGAAAAAGCAGGGATGGTACTGGAGTACTACCCAAGAGATGGCATTTCAAGCTGCCAAGAATGCTCTACAGGCAAACTCACTGCTGGTTCATTATGATGGATCGAAGCCATTAATACTTGCCTGTGATGCCTCACCATACGGGGTGGGGGCAGTATTATCACACATCATGCCAGATGGTGCTGAAAGACCTGTGGCATATGCTTCCAGAACCCTGACACCTGCAGAGAAAAATTACTCGCAGCTAGAGAAGGAAGGGTTAGCTGTTGTGTATGGAGTCAAGAAATTCCACAACTACTTGTGGGGACGACATTTCAGCATTGAATCTGATCATCGGCCATTATTGCATCTGTTTGGAGAATCTAGAGAGATTCCAAGATGGGCATTAACACTCAGTGCCTACCACTATTCAATCCGCTACAAAGCTGGGAAAACTTTAGGGAATGCTGATGCCCTTAGCCGACTTCCGAGACCAATAACTACATCATCTGATTGTCTACCAGGAGATTTGATTCATCTGGTCAAGCATTTGTCTGCAACTGCCGTAAATACAATGAACATCAAACACTGGACAGATAAGGATCCTATCCTATCTCGAATTAAGCAATGCCTAAGGCAGGGATGGCCTAGTAGCAAGCTAGGAGATGACTTCAAACCTTACCAGACCAGATGGAAGGAACTCAGTCTTCTGGATGGATGTGTATTGTGGGGAGCAAGAGTAATTGTCCACCACCAGGTCGAAAACTTGTGCTGGAGGAGCTACACGAGACACACCCTGGAGTAAGCAAGATGAAAGCATTGGCACGAAGTTATGTATGGTGGCCTCATATGGATAAAGAAATTGAGGAAGTGGTGAGGACTTGTGAGAATTGCCAAGCAAATCGTCCATCTCCACCTGTGGCTCAATTCATTCATGAACCACATGTTTTTGGTATTAGTGGATGCACACTCAAAGTGGTTAGATGTACAAGTGATGCAATCCATCACTACAGCCAAGACAATTGACAAGCTAATATTCTCAACCCATGGTCTTCCACAGAAGATTGTAACAGATAATGGACCATCGTTCACCAGTGATGAATTTAAAAGATATATGCAAGCTAATGGAATCAAGCATATCACATCAGCCCCATATCACCCTGCTACTAATGGTTTAGCAGAGAGGGCAGTCCAAACAATGAAACAAGGGATACGTCAAATGCAGAATGGATCAATTGAGGAAAAACTAGCTAAGTTTTTGTTTAAGTATCGGATCACACCACATTCCACAACTGGAGTTTCACCATCTGAACTCTTAATGGGACGCCGGATGATCAAGATTAGATTTATTACTCCCAGATTTAACAAGTGTTGTCCAGGACAAACAGTTGAAGCAAAAGCAAGCTCATGATAAAAAGAAACCTGATCGTAACTTCATAATTGGAGATACTGTATTTGCTGAAGATTTTACTGCTTCTAGTGAGAAATGGTTACCAGGAGTGGTACAGAAGGTCACTGGACCACTGTCTTACCAGATTGAACTATCAAATGGACAGATAGTCAGACGTCACATTGATAGTATCAGAGCAAGAGTTGTTTCAAATGATCAAGCAGAAGTTAATGATAATTCAGAAACCACAGCAGGAAATTTTGAGTGGGAACTAACTCCAGATTTGTCTACAGAGAATCCAGAGACTGTTTCCAATAGTTCCACACCAGATACTGAATCCAGTATTGTGCAACCTGACTCTGAACCTACCTCTGAACCCCCAGTTCGAAGATCAACTCGAAACCGACCTCTCTTAAGCCAAAAGGGGAGAAGTGTAATAACTCGAGAACAAACTATGTCATTTATTATTATTATTATGTAGTCCATGTTTTTAGAGTTCGTTCAGTTTTTTTAGCATAATAATCTTTTGAGTATTACTAAAGTACTTGCGTGCAAAGCTATAGCTATAGTTAGAAATAACTATGCAACATCTATGGTAGAAGGAAGGAGTAAATCTTATGATCAACAAATTGAAAGATGTGATTCAGTACTCTATTAAGCAGGGTCTGGCACTTAGAGAGGTAATTGGAGTTATTGTTCTCAATGGGAACTTGATTCAGCAAAGGATTGTGGATGAGTGTAATAAATCATTACTTTGGAGTTTGATGGCGGATGAAACTACAGATGTGTCTAAAATGGAACAAGTTAGTATGTGTGTTCGTTATGTTTGTGTTAACGGTGAAGACCTTGAAGTATGTGAAGTGTGTCAGTGCCATCAACAGGTGCTGAAGTTATTACATCAGTAATAGAGAAGTTTTTGAAAAATAGTGGTTTGGACCTAAACAAGTTAGTCGGTAAAGGATTCGATGGTGATCTACAATGTGTGGACATTTCTGGTGTGTCAGCTAGACTGCAGACACTATATCCAAAAGCAAAATATTTCACACACTGTAGAAATCATGCCTTAAATTTAGTGATTGTTTCTAGTTGCCAGGAATAAGAAACTTCATGGATGAATGATGATGAGGATGGCTTAATTCCTGAAAGGAAGTATTGAGGCATTCCTGTTCTGTCAGATACAAGGTGGCTTAAAGTCAAGAGCATTGCAAGCACTTTGAATATTGTGCCAGCCAAGAAGAGAATCAAGACAGACTGCCCAATCTAACCCGCCAGTTGGTGAGATAGAGACACATTACAGTGTGTCATATTTAACCCATCTTCACTGATGCAACTTATATTCTGCCACATCAGCATGGTGAAAAAATAGTTGAGAAAGACCAACTTGTAGCTTGTCTTTGCTCTCGTCTACTATACTATCACTGTTTGCTTCTTGGTAGATAAGATAGCTAGTTAAGCTACCTATCTAGCTGACTAGATATGGTAGTAGCTAGTTAGTACCTGGCCAGGTGACAAGTGTGCTCCACCAGAAAATGCAAGAGAGACTTGATAGCTGGGGCAAAAAAAATATCACATGCACTTACAGTCACCCTTTACCTAATGCTAATTGGAGTCCTCGTGAGAAACAGTAAGTTGCTTGTGAGAGTGTGAGAAAGAGGTCCTGGCATGTGCAGGGTGCTGACAAAAAAATGTGAGGGGTGGCAGCCACATGTTCTGGGGCAGTGTGTTGTAAGAGATGCTTTTAACTGTGTTAAAGGCATAACTCTAATGTGCTCTGGGACACTCCTGTAGGTTCTCCCAAGCGTATTAAAATGAGCATGAATGCTTTCTGTCCCTTGTTCTCCCAGTAGCCCAAATCCCACATGCAATTTCCTCAACCAAGGTATAGATATACCTACCTACCTTAACACATATCCTGTTAATGCTCCTCCCACATGATATTGTAGATATATAATTTGTTTCAGTGATAATTTTATCCAATTTTAGGCAATAAATAGACGCTCAAAAAGCTTTAAACTTGGTGAAGAGAGCTGTCGCTTCTGCCACCAGAGTGGGACAGTGTGTCTGGACCAGCTGTACCCATTGACTGGCACATTGTACATTGTGTTGATGTTGTGAACCTATAAAGAGTACAGCATTTAGTGCATTTTCTCCATTTATGTGCTGTATGGCAGTCATATGAAACCAAGTCTACCTCCACAAAACCCACCTGAGTGATCTTTCATTCATCATCCTGTACTGACCTCAAAAAAAGGAGGAGCCTTATTTGTGATCTGCCATAGGAAAGGGTTGGACTTCCTCTTCAAGACACCAACACTTCAGCACCTTGCAAGGAACATAGCAGCTGTGCAGCTTGCGCAGTGCATCGGGACTGTAGCTAGGGCAACTCAAACCATTGCAGTGGTTGCAGTATGACTGTGATGCAGTGTACTATGGTATTCAGATTGCCAGTACTGAGGTTCGGAATGGGACTGATTTTTAGTGAGTTCTAGCCATGTTGCGTTGCTATAGTTATACTCATGCATGCGCATATGATTACAAAACTTAATTATTCAGGCTTAACAGCAGTGTACTATGAGTAAACTAAGACTGACCACGCGATGAAAAAAAAATGCAAGTAGTTAGTCTGGACTAGTAAATGCTTTAGTTGAGCGGCAGCAACTAGTGATTTCTTGTATGTGAATAAGCACTCAAGTAGTCAGACTGGTAAAGCTTTAGCTAGCGTTAGTTTGGATTTAGAGTGCTGTTGTGCTAGTTGTGCAACAGCAGATAGTGATATACTGAGATGGGGGAGTAAGAAATAAGTTATAACTGATGTAGGGAAGGTTTATATAAACCTTATTTCTTAGTCTTTTAGGTGATGGGGGAACTGGAAGTTGATGGTTAGAGGCAGGTGAAGGAGTAATGGAGAGACTAGGATTTGGACACAATATCCTGGCAGTCCAAGGGACAGAATTCCCTTATTTTTTCATAAAGATATTGTTTCCTTTCATATGTTAGGCCTGGTGGTGTAATAACTGCTGGCAGTTTAGCTCCTTCTCTAGGAGTCTGACCATAGCTGATCCTGGTTTTGTCCTTGAAAATACAAGATCGTGGATTAATTTTATGCCCTTGAAAGGGGTCGCTGTAAAACCTGGACTCTGGACTGGACTGGACTGGACTGATTCACTATGTGAGCATGCACATTGTGACTGTAGGTGGATTACGTTACAGAATTTCCAGCCGTGATCCGATCTGCACAAGCTACCAAGTAGTGAAAAGGCTATTTCCAAAACCTTTTAGTCCAAAACTTAAACTATAGCCCCTCATCTAACCAGAGAAGCATTTAGGGCATCCAGTAAATGAGAATTACCTATGTGACTACAGTGTCACTTTATGTAGGATTTCTTATGCATATTTTTCTCTACAGTGTGTTAGCTACTCTCCAACAGATGACCACCTTTAAAATATAAGTATAGACCTAAACTCTATACTCAAAATTTATTACTGTTGTAAATTATTATTATTGATGACTATTATTCCAAGTTTATTTGGAAGTTATTTTTTAAATGTTGGATATGGGCAGTACATAGTTTTGGACGAATATCTTCAGGTATACGAACTCCAGATGGTATGAAACTGGGTTCAGCTCTTTGATACATTCTGCTCTTTATGGGTGTGATAAGAGTTCCACTGGCATTTCGGATAAGCACGCTGTTCTGCACGGGCCACTGTAAGATCAAATGGAGGACTTGGTATTTCCCCATCACAAGTCTTGAGATTCCCTCTGCATCCCTGACAAACACGCATATTGCCTTTTATAAACTTCAAGTAACATTTGGAGGTGATGGTTGTTGTGCTGCTGTTGGTGGTGGTGTCAGTGGAACAGAGATAAGAGGTGGTGGGCTTCTAGGAGTTGGAAACACGACATTGTAGTTAACCTGGGATGTTGAAGCTCCCATGTGTTAAATCCACTACCACATTCACTTGAGACATCAGATTTAGTTATTGTGACTAACTCAGTATTTCTGGACCTTTTTCGTTTGGGACGTCCTCCTTTCTGTCCAGCATGGCCAGTTGGAAGACCTTTCATGCTCAACACTGTAATGTTTGGACTTGGTTCACAGGAGGTGTACCACTGCAAGAATTTCATCAATTCGCCAGTACATGACTGCATAGCTATAAAATGTGGTGTTTTTGAACTGAAAGACATAACCATTCGAGCTTTTTTGTCTTCACTCGGTGCAGCAGTAATGGCCTTATCCCACATGCAGAGTTTCAATACCAGAGTCTTCGGCATTAATGCTCAAACATCCTGGGGCTGCACATGACACTTAGGTGTACCTTCCAACCCATATTCTGTCTTGATGGATGCAGAGTCGAATTGTGAAATATCTTTGACCACTCCAGGATAGAAGTTGAGAGATAGTTAAACTGAGCACATAAACGATATTGTCCACAACCTGATAAAGATCGAATAACCTCATCCCTTTGTCCTTCAACAAGTTAAGTTGCTCATTAATAGGCCTCATGCTGTTTGTAATTGACTACTCTTCAACATAGCAGGAGTTGAGCCAAGTCCAGCTGCTTCCCTAAGGTCTTTTCTTAAATGATATTTTACTACTTTGGCTTGATATTGAACAAAAAAGTTGTAAAACCGAGGTCCACTACTTGGTGCAAAAGGACTTTCTCTCTTATTCCAAACATCTTTATGTTGCTCTAACATGGTGTCAAATTCAAGCTCAGAAGTGCTATCAACAAGTCCTTCACTATAACATGACCCAGTGTATTTACCAAAGATTTCTGATAACATTTCTTTAGCCAGTGAACTTGAAAAGCCAAGTGAGTGCAGCTTCTCATGCACATTTTTCTTAAAGTGAATAAAACAACGTAACTGAATGGCTAATTGAAAATTATGGGCTAAAGCTTCCACAAGGGCTTTATCACCATCTGTACCAAAGCAGAGAATGTTCCGAAGAAGCTTGCTGTGACTAAGTCAGTCTGCTGATGAACTAAAACAACTGAAAGGATCCCAAAACAATGATTGTTGGTAAGAAACCGCTCCATGTCATTAAGCTGCCAATCAAAGAACATAACACATTGGGGGGAAGGTGCGGCCTTGACATCGGACAAATGCTTCAGTATTTCCTCTAGCAAGTTTAATACATTTTTATCACCAGAAATGGCTTTGGCGAATGTTGCTTATCTGTTGTCGATTACGAGGAATTATGCTATTTACCAAATAATGCTTAAGCCTACCCAGTCAAGATTACATATGTATCAATAAAATATACAGTAGAACCTCGCATATCTGGCCCTCACATAACCGAATGCCTAAGGCCGTCAGGAAGTACCCAATGGGTGGTACCATCTGCAGCTGCATGTACTAATTTTTCTGGCTGTGGCTAACTACTGTAGTTACTTGGTTCACATCCAACTGGTGAGTTGCTAAAAGTGGGAGGGTTTCTCACTCAGCTGTTGCGGTTCTACTGTACCTTGAATATCAGCAAACATAATAACGATGAGTCAAGACATGGTACATTCCCATCCTCTCTGCAGCAGGGGGGGGAGGTTTAAGTATATTGCATTTTTGGATGCATACAATAACATGGGTGTGTTTGCTGGTCTAGAGTTTGTAAGGTCTATACAATACAGGAAGATAGGAGAGGTCATCAATCTTGACTTCTGACCACACAACAATTTACACTAGTATGGGGTGCCGTTTGTATCAAAATTAGAATAAACATCTCATATGTAAATGATGGGTCTCAATTATATATATATGATGGGTCCCATATATATATGATGGGTCTCATGATGGGTCTCATTTATAATGATGAATCTCATTTATATAAGAATAGCCACGCCCATGCCATGTGTTTATCACATGATACTTAAACCACATCTACATATGTTCAGAACAATCTGAATCAATGTCTTCTTCCAATTCAGCTGCTGTGGCAGGTGCTCTGTCACCATTATTACAGAGCCAGTAACACTCTAGTGCTACAGATTTCAGGAGTACAATCCAGCCATACAATGAGTGAAAGTAACAGGTATAATTGCTATGTGAGGTAATTGGAGCAAGGTGTCTGGTCTTAACTTTAGCCTAACTGATCAAATTATGCCTTAATTAGTCATTTAGAATCCCATTGTTAATAGAGGTAGATTTGTGGGGTCAGAATTCAGTATGTATGTTTATGATGATACTGTAGTGATGATGAGGATTCAATAGTTGGACGACCACCAATTAAAGTGAAGAAAGATGACATTCAAAGTCTTAGAGCATTAAACTTTTCTTGGACAAAGATTTCTAGGATTCTTGGAGTATCACGACAGACACTTTATCGCAGATTAGAAGAGTATGGAATATCTTGCAGTGATTATACTACAATGTCATCTAATGACCTTGATAAGTTAATTAAGGGATACGCATACCTCGTTCTCAATTAAGAGCATCAATTCACAGGGTTGACATCTCATGTTGTGAAACGCCGCCAGTATTCTGTAGAGTTTCCAAATTCAATGTGGCACATAGATGGACACCACAAGCTAATTAGATGGAAGTTTGTGGTACATGGAGCCATAGATGGATTCTCACGTACTATTCCCTACATTGGCTGTAGTACCAATAACTGTGCATCTACAGTGCTTAATCTATTTCTAAATGGTGTAAGTAGATTTGGATTGCCTGACAAAGTTCGTTCTGACCATGGTGGAGAGAACATTGATGTATGGAGATATATGCTAACATCTCACAATAACAGAGGCTGTGGAGGGATGTGCATCGGGTAGACATGTTTTGCTTGCATTATGTATTTTTACCACGATTGAACAAATGCTTGCGTGATTTCCAAGAGAGTTGGAATAACCATGGACTACCAGACACAGGTGAGCATGTAGTTGTCCCCAGAGTGTCTCTAATTCCATGCCAAGGTTTGTTGCATCAACTTGAACAGTCTATTAACCCTTTACAGTCATGCAATGACTATGGGAAGGGATTATATATTCAAACAGTCCACATTATTGGTCATCATTTACTACCTGGTTGTGACGAGTGTTTTAAAAAACAAAAACTATTGTACAAGACAATTTTTCAATGGTACATTCAGATTCACCAAAATGACCAAAATGACGGCAATTAAATTTTTACCAAAACATTTCCCCCCTGATATTTATAGCTACAAGAATATCCTCTCCTTATTTAAATTAATTTGGTAGAAAATTCAAGATTAATTTTTGTGGGACACCGGTAAATCACCACAGAGCTACTAAAGATTCTTGCAAAGCCAAACCACAGGTACATTTCAGTTTTAAGAAACAGCCAAATTGAATAAATATATAAACACAATTGAATGGTAGGAAGAATGTCACATAGATATGAAGGTTAATAATGTAAACAACATTCAAACTGTTCCAAATGCAGAAGTCCATTTTATCTTGAAATTTGTCATATGAAAGGCAACCCATAGAACGTGGGAATATAATGCTGAGTGCACATGTGGATGCATAAGGTAAACATTCCTCAGATGTAAAGGAGATCTTAGGAGTTTTATCAAAACCATGTGTAGATGTGGTTTAAGTATCATGTGATAAACACATGGCATGGGCGTGGCTATTCTTATATAAATGAGACCCATCATATATATATGAGACCCATCATTTACATATGAGATGTTTATTCTAATTTTGATACAAACGGCACCCCATACACTAGTTTAATGTAAAATAAGAGTGCACTTTCAGCATAATGGGACAGAGGGTGATTTGGATACTCCAAAAGTCTGGAGTGAATACCAATGCACTAAGTACCTTTAACTTACATTAGGTTTGTGAGCCAAGCTGTGAGGCAATGGGTCAATTGTGGCATAGATGGGTGTGTTTGCTGGTGTAGAGTTTGTAAGCTCTATAGTGTTGGCGTCTCTGAAAACAGTGAAGTATAATCAATAATAAATTATTATTTATTATTATAGAATAATAATTATAGTCAACAACTAGGGGTTTGGGTGGTACTTCTGAAACAGCAAGTCATTACTCTCTCTGAAGTTTTATTCACTTGGAAGTGTCATGTCAATAGTTAGGCGAGCCTGTTTCCCAGTGTGTTGTGGGTTAGAATTTTGATAGATGCCACAGTTGACAATAATTTTCTTTATGCATGTGTACTGTTCCAGCATCACCTTATGATACCCTTTTAACTAATTTTGTTTTTAGAGTACCTGTTCTGGAAATGGAAGCTTGAGTAAAGTACGTGTTGACACTTTCAAGAGCAGAAAGAAAGCCAAGTAACCAGGAGAACAAAAGAATATCATTCATTATATCATTGTCATTATCATCTTAGATTCAGTAGAGCTTACATAATACTACTAGACTCAACTAGATCTTTTGGATCATGTGAACTCTGATCTGAATCATGTGATATCTGATGATGCAACATATTGCGTCATAGCCTAGGTTTAAGGCCTTGAGGCCACACAGTCGCAAGCCATGGCAGCCATTGGCACCTTTGTTGCCAGCCAACGCAGACGCCACGGTGCTACACTTTCGTCTTTGCATCGAAAATGATCTATCTAAGGTGACTAGCATTTCCTCAGAACCCATTGTGATAAAACGGAGCAGAAGGGCTGTAGCGTGCAAGGTAGTTGTGCCAAGTGGGTAGAAAAATGATGTTTTTGCGGCTCTAGCTCGAACCACAGGAGATAGCAACAATGGGTTCTGGTAAAAGTTAGATGGCCATCTGTTAATTCATTTCCCCTACAAATCTTAGCTCCAGGGGTGCTGCATTTATAAGTGTGTCTCTAAGATTGGCTGCCAAATATTCACTAACCACAAACACTCACAAGAATGTGCTGAAAGTATATAGATTAAACTACACATATGAGTCCAATAAAGGTTCTCCAGGTCTTTTCTTGCCTGTGAGGAGTCCCAAAACCTACATGTAAAAATAAAGCCATGAAGTGGATCAGCTGAAAGATTACGTTCCAAGTCAATAACCTGAGGATCTAGACCACGCCTACCAGGGGATAAGTCACTTCCCCCTGCCGAAGGCCTTCAGCACCAAGGCTCATCTTTCCAATCCACAGCACCTTGATCATCCATGCCTTCACCATGCATTCACCACTCACACCCTCTCTGAGGTACAGATCCACGACACTCCAACTCCTGCCTCATCCTGTTTACTTCATCCTCTTATGTCCTGATCTTGAGGTTATAAAACTGTTTTTCACCAACAGACAAGTGATTCCTTTCATCCATGAGTCTGCCCGCTTATCTGCTCCTGAAATTCTTTCTGTTGAGTATCTAGGGCCTTCAGGCAACTCAGTTCATGCTCCATCTGGGCTAGTGAGACTCACAAAAATTCTGTGAGACTTGGCAGCCCTGTGGGCTCTATCTCTAGCCCAAACCCTTATGTTAATAAGTTCCTAGCCTTAACCCCACATTGGGCTCTCAGTACATGTTTCCAAAAGATCAGCTACGTTTGGTGCACTAGCCTTTCAGGTTATGTCTTCAAAACTCAGCTGCTGCTTAAAGATGAATAGAGCAACAGCTCTAACCAACTCTTCAAACTCCTGGTTACAAGATGACGATGACCTTAGTACTAGTAATTCTGGCATCATTCACATGGTACTGTACTAAACCTTTAACTTTATTTACCGAAAACATGTCTATTAGTCCTAGGACTAGGCCATTAAATGGATGTCCCATGACAGTCATAGGACAGTCCACAATAAGTAGACTTATTGAGAATCCATTATTAGACAAGTTTCTGAGTTACAGGCACCCTTTGGGTTCCCACCCAAATAAAGAGGATCACTTCATTACAATGAATTTACTTACATCAAACTGTGCAAAGACAAAGGCAAAGTCAGCATCATACCAACCAAGGCTCGATTCTCAAGCATTTGACCTCAATCTCAAGCTCTCAAGCCTAATGGTCTTGTTCTATGCTACCTCCTGGCTATCCAATCTATTAACTATAGCTAGCTATATAAATTGACCACAGTAGCTACTGCACGACAAGGTTTGTTACAATATTGTATAGCTATTATTAGACTTTAGTGGTGGTACATATATAAGCACTATTCTGTCTGGCTTGCCACCATATACCACAGAAGAAGGGCATGTCTTTTCTCCATGGTTCGAAAAAAATAAGACTTCCTTTTGACCAAGTTTAGAACCAGTATTTAGTATCAAGCTAGCATGCAGTGGACAACCTGCACACATACCTATGAACCTATAAGCAAAGTTCTAAAAGCCAAATCAGAGTTTAGCTAGCTAATAGCAAGTGGCTAGGTTTTGATGCATGATCATAATACACATGTAGCTATATAGCTATAGCTATCTCATATACAGATGCTGTTCACCTCTAAACAGTAAACGGAGGGCATCTTTCTCATCTAAATGAAAATAGCATGCATGAACACATTTCTAAACAATTATAATTGTGTATACACTTACATTCAGACTTCCTTTTCAAGGTCTTAGAATAGTTATCACATTGTAGAGTTCTTGCTTAGAGAGCACTAGTTCCATTTCTTGCTCAATCTAGTAATATTATACACTCAGAGTTAAAAATTTTAAGTATACTTCACTAAATTTGAAACCACTGAAACATCACTATGCAGTATATCTCACCTATGGCAATGAAAAGTTTCCTTCATTATTTTAAAGCATTCTCCTGTTGCCTTGTGCTTATAGCTTAGGATACCGACTTTCAAGATTAATGACCTTCTTTGGACATCCTCATTTTAGGGGTCTCATCATCAACAGATTCTACAGCTTTTCTCTTACAACCCCTTTCCACATTCCTTTCAGCTTTAATATTATACATAACCTAGTTCTAATTAGTTACCATTAACATGTTGGCCACTGAACAGCTTTTATAGTGTAGCTGCTTTAAGTTGGAGATTTTGATTATAATGGTTTTGGGTATGGTTACTAAAATTGATGTTGGACATTGTTTACAAACAAAAGGTTAATTGTGATACAAAATGAAAATAAAAGGGTGCACGTTTGTCATTTATTCATCTCGAGATGAGTGTTCTTTTGGCTTCCAGTTTATAGAGTGACAAACCTGTACATAAAAACAATTTTTACAAGATGCCAGGCCATTATATATTCTATAAATTCTCAGGAGTTTATGCACCAGGAGCTTCTGTCCTAGGGTATATCTACCCAAAAGTTTCTGCACCAGGAGTTTCTATAGCCCCACCCCCTCCACATAGAATCCTAGGGCAAAAGCTCCTAGTGCAAATATACTTTATACAAGACTACTAAAATTTTCTGCACCAGGAGTTTCTAGTCTCCCCCCACCTTCCCAGAAGTTTCTGCACCAGGAGTTTCTAACCCCCTCCACACACACTTCACATAAAATCCTAGGGCAAAAGCTCCTAGCGCAGAAACTCCTGGGAAGAGATTATACTCTATATATCTATACTGTCACCTATAGATGACCACTATTTTCTATAGTGATCTCTTCTCAGGAGGTTATGCACCAGGAGCTTCTGGCCTAGGGTATGATCTCTTCCCAGAAGTTCTATAGCCCCACCCCCTCTACACATAGAATTCTCGGGCAGAAGCCTCTAGTGTAGAAACTCCTGAGGTAAGATTATATACTCATATGGAATTGCCACAGTCCCAGTCTGTTGGCGTTCAAGTAAAAGACTGTTAAAGTCCAAGTGAGGATGAAATCTAAGGACAAAGGTATAGCTGTAATAATGAAAATGACAAGCTGAAATTGTGCTCTGCAGGTACACACACACAATAAACATAAAGAAGTACAAAAAGTGTTCACATAGACGGCTACATACAGGAAGTGGCTTGTACCAGACCTCACGGTTGGAGGCACTTGTTATAATCAACTTCCACTTTAAGGTCACTACCTGCTGCCTTACACTACAACCATAACAGCAGTAGTGTAGCCAATAACTAAGACAGATTTTAGCATAGATTTTGTATGCAGGGTATGTGAAAACTGACATCTCTCTGCTATGACTTTGAAAGACCTGACAAAAAGATAGCCATATATCTCATTGTTAATCATGTATACCTTTTGTGAGGGACCACGAGTCAGATTAAACAGTAAAGTGTTATTGTTTCTTTACAGAAGTACAGAGGAGGTAGCTGATGAACAAGGATATTCAAAAACTGACTAAAAATAAACAAAACAGCTCCTTTTATAATTGATACATAGATGATTAAAAAAAAATAAACAAATACAATAAAATAATAGCCCTGGGGCTCACTTCCTCAAGTCCTTTACACTTCTTCCCTCTTCTCCAGCAACAGACATCTGTAGAGTCTGTTCCAGCTCTGTGTTGTACCTTGTACTTATAAGGCTGAAGGGCCAAGCTCCATCTAGTCAATCTTCCATTTTTTTCCTTAATCCTATCCAACCACACCAAGGAACGATGGTCAGTTTGAATTATGAACTCTTTTCCTAAGAGTGCCAGCTTTATTGCGAGACATTCTTTCTCCACAGTGGAGTATCGTTGTTCCCTTGGTAGTAACTTCCTGCTGAAAAATGCTATGGGACGATTCTTCCTTCGTTGTCGAGTTGACTCAAGACTGCTCCCACTCCCCTGTCAGATGCATCTGTCTGAAGAATTAAATGCTGCATTAAATCTGGATTGTTGAGAATTGGTGCTTGACATAAAGCTCTTTTTAATGTTTTGAAAGCTCAGTTCACTTTGTCGGGTAAACACTTCTTTGTTAAATCTGTTAAAGGTAGTGCTATTTTGGCATAATTTTCTATAAACTTCCTGTAGTAACCTGTGAGACCCAAAAATCCTCGTACTTCTTTTTTTGTCAAAGTATTCGGAAACTGCTAAGACCTTTTCTGGATCAGGTTTAACTTGACCATTCCCTACCACATGTCCAAGGTACTTACACTCCTTCATCGCAAACTGACACTTCTTTGCCTTGGCTGTCAAGTTGTTTCTTCTTACTTCCCTGTCACTAAATATGATGATGTCATCTAAGTAGACTGCTGTACATGCACCCAAGCCTTGGATGAGCTTATCCATCATTCGCTGGAATGTTGCTGGGGCTCCGCTCAGCCCAAATGGCATGACTTTGAACTGGTAAAGTCCATTAGGTGTAGAAAATGCTGTCTTCTCTCTGTCAGCCTCTGCCATTGGTACCTGCCAGTACCCTCAAGCTAATTAATTCATCCGTTCTAGGTATTGGGTATGGATCTGCTGGTGTGACAGAATTTAATCTGCGATAATCAACACAAAGTCGTATTGGTGATGACCATTCACTATTTGAAGGTTCAATAATTCCACTCTCTTCCATCTCTCTTAATTCCTCTGTCACTGATTCACGGTACGCATCATGTGGAAGTCGAACTGGTTTTTCAGATGTAGTATTGATTCTATGTGTGGCAAGGGTAGTTTGTTTTCCCTGCAGTACATCTTCAAATTCATCTAATATCCCTTGCAAATCAAACCTTTCCATATCAGACAACTGATCTCCTATCACTGGTTTTACCTACTCTTCCAATCACCCTGTACGGTCCCTGCCATTTAGCTAAAAGTTTGTTTGTAGTAGTGGGCAGTAGAAGTAAAACCATATATCAAAAGGAGAAAATCCAGTAGATGCCTGTGGTACTTCTCTATAAGCAAAAAGAAGATAAGGCAACAAAACATCCCAGTCCTTAGTACTCTTTCTTTTCCCTCCCAGAGACTTCCTCAACATGAATTTCAGAGTATGGTCGAATCTCTCAACCAGACCATCAGTCTGAGGGTGATAGGATGTAGTCCTAATGGGTCTTATGTGTGTAACATTCTGTAGAGCTCTGTCAGTAATTGAGAAGTGAAATTTGCTCCTTGATCAG
This sequence comes from Diacarnus erythraeanus, assembly GCA_964016965.1. Lineage (NCBI taxonomy): Eukaryota > Metazoa > Porifera > Demospongiae > Poecilosclerida > Podospongiidae > Diacarnus > Diacarnus erythraeanus. Next base: position 6,218,443 of record OZ024682.1, on the reverse strand, counting down.
TTAATATTTCGTGTGGAATCCCTACTCGTGAGAATATCTTGACTAACTCTTCTGCAATAGTCGCTGGATGGCTGTGCATGATGGTAGAGGAATGAGTGGAGCTTTCATTGGTCTCCTTCCTGATGCTTTCTGGCAAGCAATACATGCTCGACAATATCTGGCAACATCCCTATACACTGTGGGCCAGTAAAATCTTTGAAGTATTCGATTGCTCGTTTTAACTTTGCTCAAGTGCCCTGCCAGAGGTCTATGTGCCAGTTGCAACACCAATCTGTGGGAGCACTAATTGTTCCACTGTTCCCTCACATCCAGACAGTAAATCATCTCGAAAAAAGTAATTGTCATTCTTCCCTGACTTGATTTCATTCATGCCGATCAAAATCCATTTGACCTGCTGTACTGACTTCCACCTTCTCTTCCTGTTCATCATTCCAGTTTCTGCCTCCTTTTTCTCTCTTCCCACTTGCTCATCATCTAATGTGCATATCCATTCTGTTGGGTTATCACACTGATTTTACTCTCGTTGTGACTGTAAGCTCACAGACAGCCTCATCCTCTTGAATCTTGCTTGCTGGAACAAGATCCTTGTGTATAAGAGTTCTCGAACACCCTGTGTCCAGAAGGATATCCTTTACCTTCTTTCCTTCCACTACACCACTCTTGATGATTCCTGGCTGAGAAGTACTTTGCCATCGTACTGCAGTTGATGAACCTCAATGATCCACCCTCCTTTCAGTGCAATGCAAAGCATTATAAGGACACTGTGAGGAATAATGTCCCTTCTTGTGGCAGTTGAAGCACTCCACTTCCTTCTTGTATTTAGGAGACTTCTGTCCCCCTGAACCTGTCGCCTTCCTCTTACAGTCCCTAGCAAGATGTCCTGGCTTTCCACAACTAAGACAATTTCTGACCGCCTTGTTGTCGACCCGTCTACAGTCCTCACTTCTTAGAAATTCCTCAAATTTCCTGGCTTGCTGAAAGTCATCAGCCAGCTTTCCAGCCTCTTCACTAGATTCTGGCTTCCTTTCTAACACAAAAATTTTAAATTGCTCCAACACAACTTTATCTTCCACTTCGTCAACGCTCTCACAATCCTTCAACCACTTGTGTGCCAGATCAGTCTGGACGCTAACTCCCTACTTGATTCTCCAGTCTTCTTTCTTACCGATCGAAATCGTTGTCTGTAACTTTCCTCAGTAATATCATATCTTTGTAGAATAGCTGCTTTTAGTTTTTCGTATGATGCTGCATCTACGCTGCTCAGGGCTGCATATGCTTGCTGTGCCCTACCAATAGCAGCTAACTTGAAAGCCCAACACTCTTTTTATATCTCATAAAGCTGTCATAATTCTCTCAAACATTGTAAGATATGCTACTATGTTGTCTTCTTCCGTAAGTTTCGCTATTTTCGCATCTTTTTCCCGCTCAGCTCTTCTGTTTGCTACCTCACCCTGCAGCTGAATTCCTACCACCAACGACTGCAACACTTCCATTTGTCGTCTATTGTGCTCCTCTCTTTGTTGCCACTCTTCCTCCCTCGTCGTCGTTCTTCCTCGTAAGCTTGTTCCCGCAACTTCAGCTCCACCTCCCATTGGTGTCGCTCTTCCGCCCGTTCTGCTTCCCTTCGCCGCTGCTCTCCTATCCAAGTCGACTCTGCTACACCTGGGTTATCACCATACTCCACTTCCATCGCTCCATTCACTTCGCCACTGGACCGATAAACTGTTCCCACTCTAGTTGACATTCGGGTCCTGACTACATTCTAGTTGTCAATTTATCCCACCGCTGCCACCAAATTTATGTGAGGGACCACAAGTCAGGTTAGTTAAACAGTAAAGTGTTATGTTTCTTTACAGAAGTACAGAGGAGGTAGCTGATGAACAAGGATAATTCAAAAACTGACTAAAAATAAACAAACAGCTCCTTTTATAATTGATACATAGATGATTAAAATGACTGTCCAATAAAATGAATGATTAAAAAAATAAACAAGTTGAGTAACTAATAATGTTTATGTGGGTTAAATACAATAAAATAATAGCCCTGGGGCTCACTTTCTCAAGTCCTTTATATGTATTCTTGGAGTACCCCTATAGCTAGTGATCATGACTTTGTGCACCCCCCTTTCTAATTTTCTGGATCCGCCCCTGTATATTCACCAGATACAGATGGAAATGTACTTATTTTAGTTACAGCACAGGAGGGTAAAATATCTCTTCCAAGCCATTGGCAACACCACCGTGTCAGCTGCCGATATGCCACCTACCGACAACACTATGGAGAAAATGCAGTAGAAGGAGCCATCAATGAGTATGTTACCTTGAGCTTTAGCCAGCTTAAGTTTACTGCTTACAATCTGCAGGAAATTAATAGGCAGTTTCAAGTACTCATGGATTCAAATAGACATTCTGAAATCCTGGATGAAGACACACACTCAACCCCACTAGGCATAACAATACAATTACTGCATGAGCACCTACAGACATAATAAAAAAACAACCAAAATTCATCATACCTTGGCTTATAAACTAAAAATATGGCATTACCAGTTTAAATTTAGCAGTCTTGGAGAAACATCCTCACTAGAATCACTTTCTCTAGTATCACTTTCAGAGTTAGCAGTCCAAAAGAGGAAGATTCATATGACAGTTCTAGAGGACTCTCTTCTGAACTATCTTGGTTTAAAGAGCTATTGTAGCTTGGACCACTATCATACTATAGCCATGTGGTCAATGAATCACTAGAAAGGTGGTCTTGGGACAATAAAGGTTTTGATATTTGCAGAGAAATTTTTTTTGACCACATCTACCCTTTAATAGTGTAAAAAATAGTCTTAGCAATTGCCACCACCAGGTACATTTATAATCCTAATTTTAGTACATGAGTCCTTTAAATAGCTGTGTACTCTAATATGCTGGCATTATGCTCAATGCTAAATAGGATACATAATGGTAGGAGTGTGATTATCAGAGGGTGTGACACTAGATCTAGTTGACCTGCCTCCATACTCAAAATTATCTTCCTCCGCCTATGTATGCATTGGATTATGTTTGTCAGCTGCTTGCACAGCGCCATACTAGACCTGCCCTACTAAAAGTCTTGTGGTTAATGATGTTTTTTCCATGATATGTTTTTACATAAATCAGTTTGTGCTGAGCAACACCCAATAGCTATATATCCTAACCCTAACCTTGGTCTTGGCCTTAACACCCCAGTCATCATTTACTCTTTGTATTTACAAATCTACCAAGACTCTCGGAAGAAAATGCCCAAGACAACACCCCCCCCCCCCCCCCCCAACCACACACTAGCATGAGGGGGAGATGCCTGCACTTCTCTCCCAAGAGCTAGACCTATGTGCATGCAACCACGAGGTTGAGGTGTCCTCATTCCTACATCTCAACAGTAAAAGAATTTGTAATTAAGCTATTTATTAATGTAGTATTAAGAACAGTTGTATCCGGTAACATTGGAACTGCTAGTACCCATATTTTCCTCTTAAACTTATCCTTCATTCTTCATTCTCTCCGTGTACTATTTAATGATTTAGAGGTTAGTGGATAGTCTGAGCTTCTTGCTATGTCATGCACATAAATACTTATTCAGCCTAAACAGCCAAGAATGCCACAATGTTTTGGTGGAATAGAGTGAAGAAAAAGGCATGCCGGAAGAGAAAGTGTTTTGGTTGTACCCCATGCTTGGCCACACCTCCCTTTCATACACCCTATTCATTTATTGTTACAATGTGTTCTTTGTGGTGGTAAAGTGGGTTTTTAAGGAGTGGGGGAATGTGTTGATAGGACTCTCTGTAAGCTCTTACAGGAAATTTGGACTTGAAACCGTCAAGATTTTATTTATTCCTGTCACTCACATTGAAGTAGTCCTCTGGAAAAAAGTAAGTGCCATTAAACTCACTACTCCAAGAGGACTAGATTACCTATAAGCACACATTCAGTCCACTAGCAGAATACTCACATTTTTACATAAAAGTTACTGGTAGCATAATACTGTAAGTTATACTCACAGTTTGGAACAAAAAATAATTATGCCTGTAGTACACACATTGTTGTACATGCAGTATATTCTCAGTGTAACAGCACTTAAACATAAGCTGTGTATCTGTAGAGTATAATTTCTGCACTATTCTTGCATGATAAAATTTTTTTCAGAATAAAGCAATAAAAGTTACAACATTAGCTATACACTGTTCAATTCCGAAGAAGGAAGCTTTTTATAACACCATGTAAAAGTCCTGTGAGTTAAGTATTCCAGGTCTTGTAGGTGGGGGGACAGTGGTTAATACCAATACCCCCCACCATTGACTTATTTACTGAGTCTTGTAGGTTCAAGGACAGTGGTTATTACCTCCCGGCGACTACTGAGTCTTGTAGGTGGGAGGACAGTGGTTAATATACAGAGCTATTTCTCACATGGCTCAAGTCCTTTGCCTCCGTCAAGGCCTGTGCTACTCATTCTCGATGGACATTCCTCACATGTGTCAATTGAAGCAATTGAGTTTGCCAGGAGTTTGCATCCCAGCCCACACAACACACATCCTCCAACCACTAGATGTTGGGGTGTTCAAGTCTTTCAAGTCTTTCTATTCCTAGGCATGCATGAAGCGTATAGCTGAACATCCAAATAGAGTGATTACTACTGATTTAGCCTCATTGGGATTGCGTGGCCACGGTCGATAACACCTGTGAATATCATGTCCGGGTTTAGGAAATGTGGAATATATCCTCTCAACCCGGGAGAAGTTACCGACAGGCAATTAACACCGTCTGCTCTCTTCACATCTGATGATGCTACCCCTGACACTCCGTCAGAAGATTTTTCTGCTTTGGCAGATTCCTCTTCAGTGGTCAGTGATCGCAAAAGCAATGCCAGTTCACTCAGTGACATTTTGGTACTACCAATGCGAAAGCAAACAAAAAGAAGCAAAGGAGGAGAAAGTGATGAAACAGCTAGAGAAAGAGAAGAAAAAGGAAAAGCAGGAAGGAGGAGAAAGAGGAGAGAGAAAGAAATAGAAAAAACGACAGGAAGAGCAAAAAAATAACCCCCCCCCAAAAGATGGGCTAAAACGAATCACAATGAACAATTTTCCAGTGCTACTGTGACTGAACTCCAACTGTCAGTCTTAAGCCTGAATATTGAATCTGAGGACAGTCCCAGTGGAGATGAAAGTGAAGCTGAATGCCCAGGTTGCGGACTGGTGTATGGCAGTGATCAGGTGAAGCATGGTGGGACATAGCACATGTATGGTACTGATGAAAAAAACACTTTGTAAGTCGCTGTAAATAAAATGAAAATAAGTGACATATAATAGGGAATATTGCAAAGATAACTTGATTTCAGAATCACCATGTTTTAATTGTATAGCAGCAGTCTTTTTACTTTATCCCAATTGCATGATTTGGCTCCACTTCCTGAAACTTCAACCTGTGTAGCTAAAATAGCACTCACTTGGTCTCCGAGAAGACGGGAAACTATGAATTGCATTAAAAGTAAAGCTACAGTTATCCTTGCATACGTACACATTACTTGACTGTAGATTCTTTGTTCTGCAGGATGAAGGCACTTGTTTCTAGTATAACAAGTTTAGAGCCAAGTGACAAGTGTGCAGGACATAGTACTAATCTAACAGGTAGCAATGATAACGATCTACTACTCTCCGTTAAATTCGTTAACATTACCAGTTCTACAGACAGTACTTACAAAATTTCTCATTTGGTGCACACTGATATTGTTTTACTAACACGCTATACCTGGTCAGCACACCAGTTTTTGTAAACTGCTTTGCCATTAATATTGCATTTCCACATGTAGGGTGACAAAGCCCTCTGCCTGTCTGGCTGGTCACACAGTGGTTAGTTTTCTCATTGTGTGTACAATATGCTACTCAGGATTATGTCCCTTTGTTGCAGGTTTTGCATACTCGACTCATCCTTGCAGGAGAGAACTAGGAGTGCCTACTCTGCTTGAAGGCTTGGGAACTGTTGGCAGTGGACACGTAGTATCTTGATCTTGAAGAGGAACAAACCCTTATCTTTTCAAACAAATACCAGTCTTTGAGCCGAAAGTCCTTTAGGTTGGAAGGTTTGAGTGATAAGGACTCCATGGTTTCTTCAAAAGTGTCACTGTCTCCTCACTGCTGTCAGAGTTGATCTTCACAAAGACAACACCTGGCTGAGATTTCACAAACCTAAAGTGGTGAAACTTCTTCATAGCAAGGGACAATGAACTTTTAAGGTGAGAAAGTAATTGGTTGTAATGTAGTAATCTAGTCCTTCAAAATTGTTGGAAATTTAAAAATTGAACATACAGTATGCATAAGAGATTTGGGCCTGGAGAGCTTGGTTGATGAGTAGGCATGAGACTATTAAGCAGTATATAATAGGATTCCTTTGGGCATAATGTGCAAATGGGAATAATTTGGAGCATAATGGTACATTGGTATTGCCAATGTAAGACTGACAAGACATGTCAGTGGCACTGACTCAGTATCTGAGATTGATGCTCTACATTGTCTACAATGACCACATCATTAATGCCCACCCACCTAATCAGAATGCCCAGAATCTGAAAACACTCTTCTGGATAAGCTCAAATCTCCTGCTCCATCTCTATTGGGCAGAAAGCGCAAGACCCTTAGTAACCCCCCTCCTGTTGGAAAGAAGAGCTTTCCAAAGGCAAATGAAGAATAAAGTTTTTTTTTTTTAAGATTTTTTGTAGAATAGGAATATTTGATTTCTACCTGGGACTGTCACAACAATTATTTTGCATTGTAGATCATTTAGAATTCTTGATTTGTTTCAAGCTATTGACTCGAAATAGTGACAATAATTTGCAACATTTGTGTGCGGTGAGGGAAAAAATAAGATATTTTCCAGCTACCTCAGGTTACATTAAACATATTCTAAATAATGCACACTAACATTGGTTATTACCTTGTCATTTACGAGGGCTCTGGAAAGAATTTCCTGTTTGTCCTTGCTGTGCCACAGCCATATCTTCATCCTCACTCTCAACATGTAATCTTCAATGACTTCTAATAGTTTTGCCTGATCTGAAGATTCAAGCCTTATCTCATTAACTGCAACTGCAATTTCATGCAGCTGTAATTAGTCTTAGTAGTTGCCTAGTAGATTCATTAGCAAAGTCTGTGAAATCATTAGGCCATAGTGTAAAGCACGTTTTCTCAGATCCTATCACAATTATCTGCTGACATCCCTATTTTGTGAAGTCTGAACTTAGAGATGATACTGGATAGAAGTACATCATTAAGTGAGTGACCATTGGAAGATTGTGCAGAGCCATCAAAAACTATGCGTAGCTTGGAACAAGTTCTGCATTTCTAAGATTCTGTATTCATCCAAACCCTGGCAGCCATTGGCACCTGTGTTGCCAGCCAACGCAGACGCCGCGGTGCTACACTTCCGTCTTTGCATCAAATATGATCTATCTAAGGGGACTAGCGTTTCCTCAGAACCCATTGTGATAAAACGGAGCAGGACTGTAGCGTGCAAGGTTAGTTGTGCCAAGTGGGTTGAAAAATGTTTTTGCGGCTCTAGTGCCATTTACTGTTTTCCCGATGGTTACTTTGATGTGAGGGACAAGAATAAACAACATTCATTATATAAATGTGCCAGGTGTTTTGAACTACACCAAAATAGCCAGCTCTCTTTTCCTTTAAAGCCTACATACCACCACAACGAACCCATTATAACAGTAAATCAGGAACCCATTATAACAGTAAATCAGGATACCGTGAAAAAGTTGGGTATAAAAAAATTTGCTACTAGTGTCCTTACTGAGTTAAATTGGGTGTGTGAAAATGAGGCTAGCACATCATTCACTGATGCTCTGGTGAGTATCAACTCCTCTGGTCTAGAAAAGAAGAAGGGTAAAAGGGATAAGAGGAGGGAAAAGGTCAAATTACAAAAGGAATTCACCAAAAAGGTGAATGACCTCTTTGCTGAAAAAGCTGCTATCTCCATGCTGACTGAGTGCGAATCCAAGCGAAAATACCACCGCAAGCGCATGTCTCAGTCTTTTCATTCACCTCAGGAGCAACCACCTGCAAAAAAAATTAAAACCCATTCACCAGACTTTTCCAAGGTGGCCTGGGATAAAGAGAAGTTGAAAGATACAATTGAGAACTGGCCAATTGGTACAACCATCAACTGGAGTAATGCTGGGCAGGTGGTCAAAGAGTTTACTGCAAAGCAAGCACATATAACCACCCCTAAGAGAAAGCCCACTAGACCAAAAAGGAAGAAATTACCAGGCAGTGGTGAGGTGTCCATTCCTAGCAATCCTGGCATAGGGGTTATAGAAGCAGAAATTGGGTCAATGGTGAATGGTGTAATGACTCCACATGAGCTGCAAATACAGGGGCGGAAAGTACCCCTTATAGAGCTCCGGCAGCGGTTGTTACGTAAACAATTAAAATACATGAGGTTGATCCCCCAATCCACCATTGCCACCATGACTAGGCCAGAACTTACTAGTAGGCTAAATATGAATTGTGATGGTAAATCGTGGAGGAACTCCGTAAGCTTCTGTGTCAGGCTCAAAATCCAGATCTCTCTGCATGTGGCATGACCACGCCACCATCCTGAAGATGGGCTTCATCATGTAGTTTATGACCCTGTAGTATTTTACACTGATGAAGAATATAAACAGCTGTATCCAGGAGCTAATGTGAATATACAGGCTGAAGTAGAACAACCTGAAATTCACCTCCTTGCATGTGGTTCATCTAGTGTAGAAGACCAGGTTGCACTGATTGGGGACCGCCTCACTTGCCTTCGTGAGCTTTAAAACTGAAACAGGAATGGAAATCACAGATACCCTTAGGTTTTTCACTGCCCTGCAACTAATTTGAACAAGGGTCAAAGCAGGGTGGTAATTACAAATGTGGTGTGTGTGGCTGCCAAGAACACTTGTTTGATGACCAGGCACATACCTTGCAGTACAAGTGGCGTACTCCACAACAGCTGCAAACCATAGTGGGAGACAAGCTGGGGTTCTTAAACCATTTGATCTGAAAGAAAGGAACTTTGGATGGAATTAGAAGCTAGGAAAATTTATGTTCATAAAGAAATGACTAGAAATTGTTAGACCAGGTCCTTAAAGGTGTCTTAAGAGTACCTACCCTGCTTCTTGAAGACCCCACACAAGAGTTGGCATCACTTAACCTAGTGAACCCCTGCATGACATCAAGGGCCACTTGATCAAATACTCCCACCAGCAGGTGAGACCGTTGAAAGACACTGATTGCAGCCCAAAAGTTCTTCTCCTTTTTTCTTCCCTCATAAAAATAGGTGAGATTGCATTAAGAATATGAGTAAGACAAAAATGTTTGGGCATTATGTACATGCACTAACAGCACACCTCCCTACCCAGCTAGAACTAGCTTGCCTACGCTCCCTTAACACAGAAAGTGAATCACCACCCAGACAATGTTATTCCAAGCTAAGCAAGAACAGCAAGAACAGCATGAGGTCTTGACATCTGTCAACAGATTAGTCCATTTCTTGTAGCTGGTGTGGATGTTTGGTGGTCCTACACATCCAATGGGTTTGACCCAGCCAACCCTGGTGATGCCTTCTCACTCGTGCATCATCGGTACCACTCTGTCGTGGATGTAGAACACAGGAGGGACACTTGCTGGAATAGGATAGTGGATGAAAGACAGTCATTCCTGCACACAGCATCAAGTTGTATGACCCTGATGGAAACAAAACAGGGAGACTGCTGTACGGTGACCATACCGTCACATTGGAGTGCACATCCACTAATCCATTGGATACCTCAGAATCAGAAGCATTCCACAACCCAGAAATTCCAATAACACTCACATCAGAAGGTCCAGTCTGTTCAGCTGATACACTGTCCATGGGACATGAAGACAGTGAGACCTCTACTGCTAACATGTGTGCAGTTGATACACCTTCCACAGAACATGAGGACAGTGAGACCTTGAGATCTACTGCTAACACATATCCACTCATGGCTGAAATGTGCTCCAACACTCAAAGTAAGAGTTCCTATATCAATCTCGACCTTGAGGAACATAATGAAGGGTTGAAAACTTCAGTGGGAAACTACATCAAACATCTTCTAGGCTCTGATGATGACCTGATCAGGTTTGATGACCTTCGTTTCAAGCTGAAGGAGGCCAAGCGAGCAGGGAATCGTCTGTATATTAAAACCAGCATCTCAGAGTCTGAATGTGTAGCCAAACTCAAAGAACTGGAACAAAAGTACTTCCAGCAAAATGGTAGGCTTCCGGCTAAGACCCGTGGAAGCCACTACTACAATATTCTCAAAGAGAGAAATGTGGCCACAGCTATTCTGAGGGGAATTTGAACATATTCTCATATCCTATATGTGTAGGTGATACTGTATTGTATCAGCACGTGCAGCATGTGTAGGTGATACTGTATTGTATCAGCATGTGTAGATGATTTTGTGTAAGCATGTGTAGGTGATACTGTATTGTATCAGCACGTTCAGCATGTGTAGGTGATACTGTATTGTATCAGCACGTGCAGCCAGCATGTGTAGGTGATACTATACTGTGTCGTATTGGGTATGCCATGCTGATGATCCAAGAAACAATCTGGATTGTTTCATCCATTGCTCCCATTATTGAAGTGATGTCCACTTTTTTAGTTTATTGTATTGTACAGGTTAGTTCTGTGAACATGTAGGTCAGACTAAACCTCTTAAAACATCTTAAAGCATCATAAAATTGGAGGTCTAAATCTCCAGAACCATTCTACTGATGCCTATCTAATAAGCCATGCTTGCTTAAATTTACCCCCCTGTCACAATTCTGTGCAGTAGAACCTCACTAATCCGAACACTAAGGGACCAGAAGGTGTTTGGATTAGTAAAAAGTTTGGATTATCAAGGTTTTTTTTTTAAATAAACACTTCTATGCCATATTTCACAACCATAATATACACTGTAATACATACATTAGCTACCGTTTTAAAAAAAAACTTGTATTTGTATTCTGTTGACGGAGTACTCCAAGTACTTGATGCAAGTATCAAATGCATCCACTGCAGCTAAATGGTTAACTACAGTGATTTCCAATGGCTAACTAGCTCTCCAGCCACCTAGACAGCAGCTGTAAAAACTAATATGGGAGGGTCTGTTGGTGGTAGTCATGGCAGTATGACTGCGCATGCATGCATGTGCTTGTGGCTGCATGCCCTCAGGTGTGTGTGTAGAACTTCATACAAAGTTAGTGTCAATTGTAGCTTTCTTTCTATTGCAGGTCAAAATCTCAATCACTGCTGGAGTATTAGTAAGTTTAAGTACACTCATGCAAATAATTATAATGGTGCTTTTGCATTTTCAGAAACTAATCAAAAAATTGATAATTATTATGGGTAAAAATTTTTTTAGCTGTTTGTATAATATTTGTGATCAATAACATACATGTATAATCAAAAAGCTGAAGATAGTGATTGAAGTGTGGTGGAGAGGGAAAATGGAAAAGAAATTGAAAGGGAGGAGAGGAAAAGGTAATTTCTTGTGTTAATTTATAATGTCTATTCAAGTAGAGATTACTCTATAGTTTGTTGGTTCTTCCAAAGAAAAAAGTGCCGGAGGGAGAACTGTCCATACCTCCATGGTAGGTGATATTTAGTGAACTGAGTTACTTCCAGCTTGAATATTACACACCTGAACATATAGCCTCTTTGGCATAAGGTAGTCCATCCATCAATTCTAAATCACCTTTTTATGAAAAAAAAAATTTTTTTAAGTCTCCACCACTGATCCTTCCCGGCCTAGGCCAAAACAAAAGAAAAGGAAAGAAAACCGTAAGTAACTAACTAGCAATACAGTAATGAAATGTTTACTTGCTGTTTCAGAAACCATATAATAATAAGTATTATTGTTTATTAGAGTGCACTTTAAATGAGATACAGTAGACTAAACTGCATGGGACAGAACTTATAAAGTGATTTGAATACGTACTCCAAAAGTTCAGATCTATACCTCACAAGCAGTCTACAGTACAAAAGACTACACTGAATGTGTTGAAAAACTTGAGGAATGTACTGTGAAGAGCTGTCACTGGTACTTCAGTGTGTCCAGTAGCTAGCTATAGCCATAGCTTTGCAAGCAACTGTAGCTTGTGTATGCCAGCTGCAGGACATTTATGGTAGGCAGTTAGGGTTTACTGTACTATAATCAAACCGGAACACCTTACAGAGCAGAGTTGGACCTTTTTCAAGCAAAGTGCACAGATGGGATATACCTGTTGTATGTGTGGTCAGAGGTCAAGATTGATGTCCTGATTATACAGGTGTAGGGTAGGTTTTACTGTATAGTAAAGTTTTACTGTATAGACCTTACAAACTTTAGACCAGCAAACACACCCATGTATGCATCCACAATGCAATAGACACTGTTTCTCACAACTTTGCTGGTGTCTCCACTGCCAATCACAACCACTGACAATTGACTCCTACAATTATATACTCAAGCCCCACCCCCTTTAAACTTACCTTTAAACTTACCTTTAGAAGCTTCAACTTTATAATATCATACTTCTCAACATCATACTTCTCTACTCAGACTACAATGTAACAAGAAACATAAGAACAAGACTCTGAAATCTAGAGAAACACTTAGCTATAAAGCTATATCAACCACAGTGACACAATAATACAAATTTACATTAGCTGTTTATAACCATAGCTAGTTTTCACGCCTACCCTTTTCTCTGCCGAGCTTGGAGACTCTCCTGCTTCCCTCTTATAGCAGACACTACGATTCCTGAATCTGCAACTAATACGTTTTTACAAGGTACATTAAGTTGCTGCCTTCCAGTGTCTTGCTTGCAGCGGTGCAGGCCGAGTGGTGACATGTGAGCGGTCCTTCTATGTGATGAGGCAGGAGACTGTGGCAAGGGGGCTAACTCCGTCATTACATGCTCCACTTCTTTTGCAAACCATGGTATGGGGGAGATGAAAGTGCTAACAATTGCATTGGGCAGAACAAGAACAATGCCATGCTTTGGTATCTGGCCTGGAGGGTGATGATGGGACTTCACACTCATCGGATGGAAGTGGGGTCACTACAGGCCATGGTTAAGAACAACTCCACTACATGCAATGCTGCTCAGTTTTCAAAAGATTCCTGGAATTTAAAAACTCCACCATTTCCGTTCTAATAGTAGCCAGCCAGGAGTGGTGCACACAAGGATGTACTCAGACCAGCCTGAGAAAGCATAATTAAGCTTAACATCAAACTTCCCTAAAAGAATCAGGAAGTAGAGCAGGATCAACCACAAATAGAGAGGCAGAGCAGACACCTGAACAATGTAGCTATGCCTCACTTATCATAGCCATTTTATCTATTCTAGACAGTGCTGGCTATCATCCCCTTGATGAATGGCTATGAACTATGACTATGTGGGATGCAGCATGTTTTCTGCCTCCTGGCAGAACATTTATAGCAACTCATTTGAAAGTTTTTTATCTCATCAATTTCTGGACACCACCACCTGAACAGCCTTGTCAATCTCCACCCGGTGATGATGTTCTCACTTATTCCCAAGCCCCTGTTACCTTGATTAAAAATGCACCCGGACCATCAATTTCCAACCTTTGACCCCGTTTAATGGGGTGGAGGTTGCCTAAATACACATTTCAGAGGTCCAGAGTTACATTAGAGGTTTTTATAATGACTAGCACCATGCATGTTTACCTCTGATGGTTTTTTGTGGACTTCTGGGGTACTGAGGGAACTGGAAGAAAAGCAGAGAGCTTTGACTTGAGATGGGGTTTGGGGGCTGGTAAAACTTCCTGTGCAGCCTGGTGAAGTCAGACAAGGTCTCTTCAGAACCCACTAAGGTCCCACCAGAGTGTGGTGAAGTCATCTCAAGTTCTTCTGCAGTGAACACATCTGAATCTGTTTGCTCCATACATTCTGCAGTTTGTTGAGGTGATGCTGAATAAAAAGGCATGTAAATGTTAGAATGTTCCATCCAGAACTACATTTGACTAGCTAGCTACTATATATACAGTTCACAGTTCAACTGCAGCAGCTATAAGTTTTAGAACCTATGCCAGTGAAGCTCATTAGTGGCTCACCATGGAAAAGATAATATCGTGGAGTGATCGATTTGGATAAAGATGTATAAAAAAGTCTGCCATCCTCATGAGTAAAATGTCTCTGAAAAACCTCTTACTTCTCCTCAGGCAGGTTTGCTGCTCTTAGAAATAGCAAAAGAGTTCAGTCTTACAAAACTTGGGTCAGAGAATATGGTTTGAAGCCTTTGAAATCTGGGTGTACTTTCATCCTTTGACAAAAAATAGCTATAAAGTGCTTCATATTGTTGCAAAGCTCTACCTACAGCTACTTGTAAGCTGAGCCAGCGAACAGTGATATTGGGTACTTCACAAAAGGCTTTGCTTCTCTTCTGGGCTGTATTATGAATAATATGACAAGGACATCCCATTAAGTAGATGCTCTGCTCTTTCTGAATAGCCCGAGACATTATACTATTATGCTTAGTTTTACCTCAGCACTCTTAGCTTAACAATGCACTGGTGGGTTTTTGAACTTTCATGCCTCTTACACCGATGGTCACACCAAGAAGGATTGAACCTGGTATTGTAAGTTGCTGCACCAGAAAGTCTGCTACGCTTTGGTGCTGGAGAGTCACTTCATTCCTTCTCAAGATTATTAAAATATGAAGTTGGAGTGTCTGTTAGAGTGAGGAATGGATACATCCATCCTATAGTACTCCACAATCACCACCTTCATCTTTTTCTCTAACTATGACATCTGCCCAAATGTGGGGTGATGTAACTCACTAAATTAACCTTTATTTCCAGCTGGGTCGTTGAATCAACTGATGGAGTTTGATTAAAAATGGTAGTGATTCTTCCACTAGATTGCACATCTTAAGTTTTCTTAAAGTGGCCCTTGGATAGCACATCTTTCAACAAAACCTTTGCATTCATCTTCTGTCCCTGTATATTATTATATAATATATACACACTGAATGGAGGTCCATCCTGAAGCACTGTGAGTGTGTGGCAATGACCAGGACATTAAAATCAAGGAGTGGTTGGACCCGACACACCTGCCACACCTTAATGAACTGGACACCACACACACCATGCTCAGTAAGAACAAAAATATATATGAAATAATCATTACAGGTTTGCCAGCATTGCTAGCTATGAATGCTGCTGCAGAGATGAGTGATCTTCTTAAGCACCACTTTGTTGCTAAGGGGATTGTGAACCATAATTAGGGGTACTAATGTAGGCACTCCAACCTCAAGAAATTTCTGAGACTCTTTCAGTCATTTTGATTGTTACATCGTTCATAATTCCACACAGTAATGCTGGAGAAGAAGTCTCAATGATGGCACACTAAATAAAGTCAATTGAATACTGTAAACATACCACCCAATGTTTTACTGCCATTTTACACTAAGAATTTTTACAGGAAATTATCAGTGCTAATTAATACTGACAATATTCTAAATCTACTTAGTGAACTGTTAGTTTACCTGATATCCCTCCCTCCCTCTATATATCCCTCCTTCCCCCCCCTTTCTCCCTCCTCTCCCTTTTTCTTCCAGGAAATCAAGTTGAAAAGTGTTGCCTTGCAAGCTTAAAATGAACAATGGCGAAGTTACATAATATAAATAAAATGAACATACAAAATTGGTGAAGCTACATAATATAATTGATCATGAGGGCATGATTATTCCAAAGTAGGGATTACAAGGAATGACTGTAATACCATCTGTGAATGCCTGAGCATCATAAAAATGTGAATATGCACAACGACAGACAATAGATGCTGTAAGAATATACTTTAATTTGGAAGAATCTTGGAGTTGGTTGGTATGAGGGTTTTGCCAGACTTCAGCAGGTTTAGGATAAAACAACTTTTGAGGATGTTCTTGTAAAGGGAATACTCTGACTACAATATAAACCCCTTTCTTCTTGATAGGTGGCAATGCTTGCAACTATTGCAGAAGGATTCAAGATATGATGGTACAATTCTTTACAGTTTGTGATGTTTTTGCAAGCACTCATGTCAGTTAGAATAGGTTTGATTGCAGAAGTAAAGTCATTATTAGGCCATTCAGTGCTACAAATCTTCTGCTTACTTATGAATTTACGGAACAGTTGGACTTCTACTGCTTGGTTGTTAGTGTGGAAGCTTCCTAAGCACCCATTCAATCGTTCGAAAAAATGATGTTGCTGGTCCATAGTCTAGAATACATTGTTTAAGATGACAATGCAAATGTAGGTTAGGGTAACATTTCTCTTTTCCAAATTCTTGTTCAAAGGAGGAACGAATGAGTCTATCAGCAAGATGAAGTGACTCATTTGATATTACATGATAACAAAGCAAAGCACATGCTATGGCTAAACGTACAAATGAAGCCTGTGATACTGTGCCCCAGGGGTTTCATCTATAGCTATATGTTGGTGTGGTGTACAGATGAGAAGATAGGGAGTAGGTGGTCAAGGAGTGGCTGGAGTGGCTGACCAGTAATCCTTTGGCTTTGTAAACAATGTCTGTATTTATTATATGTTGATAGATTCTAGCTGTGGAGTTGAAGAAGGTTGGAATTACTGTAACAGGTACAAATAACTAATTTGAACACTAATAGCATACACAATCCATTTAGGCACAGTTCAATCTAACCGAAAGGATTTGCCTCCTAGTTTTAGATCCAAAAAGAACCCCAAGGGCACAGATGAATCTTTTTGTATGCATGTATGAGTGTGGTACCTGCTCCAACAGACCAGCTTTATGCCCATCTCCTTGCTTTGAACAATATCATTCTCAAAGATTGTATCGACATTAGCAGTATCATATCATACCCATTTATACCTGTAATAATAAAAAACTATCAATCGCAATAATTAAGTCTTGATATGTCGCACGAATGAGAAGGAACATTCAGCCTTTGCAATGGTTACAGGAAACACCAAATATAGCTCCACAGTTTGATGATTTCTGGCAACATTCCCTTGCAAAATAATGAAGCCTGTGCCTGCTCTGCTTCCAGGCTTTGGTATTGTTGGCTCTGGACAGGTTGTACTATTGCCGTTGTAGAGCCAACCACAAATCCTTCAACAATTGTAGGAGTCAATTGTGAGGAACATTGGCAGTGGAGACACACCAGCAAAGTTGTGAGAAACAGTGTCTATTGTGCATACATGGTGTTTGCTGGTCTAAAGTTTGTAAGGTCTATACAGTAAAACCTACCCTACACCTGTATAATCAGGACACTCTGTACTTGAAAAAGGTCCAACTCTGCTCTTTTAACCATACATGTAAGGTGTTCTGGTTTGATTCTATAGTACAGTAAACCCTAACTGCCTACCATAAATGTCCTTCAGCTGGCATACACAAGCTACAGCTGCTTGCAAAGCTATGGCTATAGCTAGCTACTGGACACACTGAAGTACCAGTGATAGCTCTTCACAGAACATTCCTCAAGTTTTTAAGTTCTGTCCCATGCAGTTTAGTCTACTGTATCTCATTTTAAGTGCACTCTAATTTTTTAAACTCTAGAGACCAGCAAACACACCTATCTGTGAAATAAATACCACACCACCCACTGTACTGTTTCTTTCCTTTTCCTATTGAAGAGATAACAGTGGTGGAGACTTAAAAAAAAAATTTTTCATAAAAAGGTGCTTTAGAATGGATGGAGCGATTAAGGCTATATGTTCAAATATCACCTATCATGGAGGTTACCAACTCCTACATACTATTCCACCTTGAAGCAGAATATATTATTGCAGGAATTGGAACATTTTGTCCTTGATATTTCTCTCAACTGTGGTCTCAGAATGACCAGGATGTTCACTGGACATAACACAAACACACTTGGCAGAATGACCAGGATGTTCACTGGACATAACACAAACACACTTGGTATCCCGCCAGACAGAAAACACTTTGATTCCATCCCTAACATATGCACCATCCCCACGAATAACTTTTGATTTTGAGTATTCCTTTTTTAGGTCATATATTTCAGAAGGAACTCCAATACGACTACAATCGAGGGTACCAGTTACATGAACACCTTTCTGATAGAGGTCATACACCAGTGTTGGACTGGTATAGGGAATAGCCTTGTGATAAATATCCCTCCGTCAAACCAAGTACAACGTCATAGCCTAAACCATTTTACTCCTTACCTCCCCATGTTTGCCACGGTAGACAGAGAAGCATGTATAACCATTATGCGAGTCACATAAACACCAAAGTTTGAAGCCCCATTTAGTTGGTTTGTTCTTGATGTATTGACGAAACGAAAATCGAGCTTTCGAACGAACCATTCTTTCGTCGATGCTTATCTCACGATTAGGTTGATAGAGTTCCTTGCATTTTGTTTGAAGATGATCATTTAGCGGACGTACTTTCACCAATTTATCCCCTTCATCTTTCAAACATTTCTCAGTAGCTTCATTCACAATGTGCAGAAATGAAAGCAAACTTTCAAAACGATTACGAATAAAGACTTTGGATATAATAGGATCATAACATAGACTAAGTGGGCTCCACATAAGCCTGTATCGTGGTATTTTGCGATAACCAAGATGTACTAATGTACCTACAATGGCATAAAAGTCTTCACGTGTCATTTTCTTGAAGTACTGATACATCTGCTTCTTCTTGTCTTTATTACGTTCAGCATACTCATTGCTGGCATCACAGATTTGTTGAACTATATTGTCATCGAAATACATCTTGAAAAGTAATGAAGTTTCGGAACATTGCTATCATTTTCTGATAGCTTTTTCACTGTAAGTTTCCCCTGTCCAGCTTTCCCTTTCCCACAACCCTTTCCATTCCCTCGACCCTTTCCTTTCCCTCGACCCTTTCCTTTCCCACGACCCTTTCCTCTTCCACGACCCTTTCCTCGTCCACGACCCTTCCCACATCCCTGATCAGTACTGCTTTCAGAGCTGGACTCCTCACTTTCACTAGGGCCCTGACCTGCTGAAGAATGATCTACTTCAACTGGTGAATCTTGTCCATCATTGTCATCATAAGAAGCAAATTGAAGCATATCAACATCATCAGCTAAATGAGCTTCTGCTTCGGGATCACTCAAGTCAAAGTCTGAATCAGATTCACTTGATGACTCATCAATCAGATACTGGCTTTCATCGAAGGAGGAATCACATATTAGATCATGTACTTGGGAAGTTGTAAAAGTAACATTAGGTTTTGCTGGAACATCCTAAAACCATAAGTAGAGTCAGTTACTAGTGTGTGGGTATTATGGCTAGCTATTTTTACTCACACTTGGCAAGCTAGCTTCAACTTCTTCATCATCTACATCATCATCAAGCAAATGTAAGTGTTCTGAGCTAAAGGAGTCCACACTAGAGCTATCACTGAAGAGAAGAGCAGAGGCTTCAGCAGCATCCATGACACGGTTATACACTTTGAAATTTTAAAAAAAATTTTCTTTTCTAAATAATGACTATTTCTAGCTTATTACAATGATGACCTCTACCTACAGCTTCAGTACTGGCGTCATAGCAGTTGGGAGCTTCGAGAAAAAAATGTGTCAGACTTCTACACCGAATTCCTATGGCGTGGGAAACCAAGAGTTAACCCTCTGACCGAGTGGGCAGTTACAATAATTAAATTATCACACGAGGAACACAGGTGTTTCAATTCAGTATACTTCTACCTCAGATCTACCATGAGTCAACAGGGGGGGAATTTTACCAAGCCAGTTAGCCGGGAAATGGGGGGGGGAGAGGAGAGTGATGATTGGGAACTTTGGCTTCCCAAATGTTCATTTGAAGAGGATAAAATGGAATGAGAGGCCTCAACAAGTAATTGTTTTTGCCAGTTGTACTCGGAATTGCATGTGTGAGAGCTTTTTTCCAGTTTGGCTGGAGAGTGAGTATAATATATAAGCATTCACATTGCTACATCTAGCAAGGAGAAGAATGCTTTTCTCAACCACTTGAATGTTCTTGGGAATCCATAATAAGACAGATACTGATCCATCTTATCCACCCCACCCATATATCTGTTAGTTCTATATCTTCAAAACTACCAGGGGCAGCATTATTATAGGTCACCCATGTCCATCATTATTGTAAATTAGCATGTAACTATACCTGTTATGTCCCAGAAGCCAGGAGTTAAATGTAACATTGCCATGTCCCATAATACACATTGTATTAATACAGTTTTAGTTTTTTCACTAAAATTACATATTATACACTGCTGAGAAACATCCCAATCCTAGCATCACTGTCTGCTTCTGCTAAATCCAGAGTTGTGATGTATCTTGCCTTTCCCAGTCTGTCTAGGAGTTCGTTTGGCATAGGATAAGCATCCATTGGAGTACTGAATTTAGTCTGCGAAAATCAACACAGATTCGGATATTACCGTCATTCTTCTTCACAACTACTTGTAGATGGTTCTATAAGGCTGGCCCACCTTTCCACTCACTCTCCAGTCTGTCTAAATGTTTATGAGCATTAGCAACCAAAATAGCTATAACCAGCTAGGGTAGCTAGCTAATATGTTCTTTTAGATGACAAAGGATTCCCAAAGGAAGAACAAAGGTTTTAAGAGGCACAGGACTGGGGTACATCCTCCAAAAACAGCTCAAACAAAGCAGTCGAAGAAAAGAGTGGACTAATGAACAAATGCTAGAATGGTATTCCTTGATCAACATTGAAGAATCGAAGAGTAGTACATGGTACAAACCCTAAACCAAGGCCATACTTAACTAAAGATGATGTGTCTCTTTTGGGTTATTCAAAGAAGATCAAGGTACTGGTCGAGAGTGGCTGCAATGTGAATGCACTAGGTGGATTTTTCAAGGACTGCATTCTCTGTCTTATATGTTAATAGAAATGATTGAAATTATTTGGTAAAGGGTAATCAAAGCAGAAAAATTCAGTGGTGCTATCCATTTAACTTAGTTTTGCACTGTTTTGTTTCTATGGCAATTAAAAGTAATTATGGCCGATGATATGGGTGGCTGTTAATTGATGACGGTGGACGATAACCGAGGTCGGAGACTCCATACTTAAACTTGTAGTAAATTATTTTCAAGCTGTAGTAACTTTCTTTTGTTAGATCTTTTTAGCGGAGGCAGTAGAGAATAAAGTCTGGTTGATAAACGAGGTCCTACGCCAAGTCTTCCTCATCATCAACTTCCTGCGCCATACAACTGGTGTCTCCCACTTCTTCAGAAGATAGACATATTTTCTAGTTTACTCTTTTGGTGATCATGCATGTCAATCAAGTAATTGACTCTGCCCTTCTTCTCCATAACTTGATATAATCGCTCCCTGATGGCAAGTACATGTGAGACAACACTCTCCTCACCCCGAATACTGCCTTGACAAGATTCCTTCAGTATGTCTAGTGGCCCTCGAACTGTGTGTCCATACAACAGTTCGAACGGAGAGAACCCAGTGGAGGACTGAGGCACCTCTCTGTAAGCAAACAACAAGTAGGGTAGCAAGATCCTCCTCAATGAAGCAATGGTTTCTGCATCAATACCACATCTAGTATGAGGAAGAAGAGGACAAACAATATCCATAGCCATTCGACTGAAGGGCTGGGTGATAATTGGTAGGGGTATAAGAGGAGCTTGAGCTGGTTTCCTGCCTGCCTAGTGTGAGCTAACTTCATTACCATATCACAAGACTAGCTCAAGCACAAGGTGTATCGACCTGTCGATTGGCCCCTGAAAGACTATTCATCCGCCCCTCTTCCAGTAGTTGGTAGTTTCACAGGTTCCAAGATTCCAAGGTGCTACCATATTCCATATTCACCACTTAGTTCGTGCCTATCATCAAATCCCTGTCGCACCAGAAGATGTCCAAAAACAGCAGTCACCACACCCTTTGGACTCTTTGAGTTCCTCAGGATGCCATTTGGTCTCCAGAATGCCGCACAGACATTGAGATTTATGCATACGACTACATCGATGACCAGCTCCGTCTAGTCTTACAGCGACTAGAAGAGCATGGCATTCTCATCAGCCTCACCAAGAGTGAATTAGACTTCCTTGGTTTTCACCTTGATTATCCCCAATGGTGCCACCCTCCTGCAACCCGTCCACTCCCTTCTCAAAACAACAAAACACTCCTCAGATGCACTAGAGTGGACAGAGGATCACTGCCTTCAATAAGGTCAAGCAGGCCCTTGCCAACACCTCACTACTTGTACATCCTACCCCGGATGCTCCCACTAATGTGATGACTGACGCATCTGACATTGCTGTAGGTGCTACTATGGTGTCCACTGGCATTTTTCTCAAGATCTCTAAAACCAGAACTCCTGGCCATATATCTGGCTATCCACATTCTCACAGATCACAAGCCATCCATTCACGTGATTAGGAGATAACTAGCTCTACACCCCTCTATAGGCCACTATCATGTATACCCCTCTACACAGACCTGTCAACTGAAATTGGTTTGGTGTGAGACATGGAGGAATGCAAATGATAATTATATAGGTCACACCATGTACATGAACAATATCCATTTCAATGTTAGTTAGCATACATCAATTTTACCTATTCTTGACCACACCCTCATCAGAAATTGAACATATGGCCAAAGCAAGGAAGAAGCAGTGGTGGAAAGGTAAAAAAGTCTTCAGCAACTTCGTCAATGGAGGCCATTCAAGAAGGCAGGATAGGAGTAAACCGAGCTGCATTGGAGTTTGGCATCCCTTGTGACTGCCTCCCCTTATCCGTCCGCCCGTCTGGCGGGGCGCGATTTGTGCCCCGAACGGCGAATCGTTCTTGGCTCGTGCGCTCTGCCCGATCAATGCGGTCGCCCGGCCCCCGTCGGCAAGGCCGGCAACCCCAACACCCAGGACTTGGACTACTCTCAAAGACAGAATTGCTGACCATTATGTGGAAGCTCACAAGCATGTTGTTTTATCAGCAGTTGCAGGTTTTGATTCAACAGTTTGCTCAATAAGCATTGTCAGGTTGATAATCTTGTGAAATGAAGTCAAGGAGGAATGTAGTGAGTGTACAAGATAGATGAAGGAAAATATGCCACCTCCCTCACAGCTATGCCCAATCACTCTCCCACACTGTAAAAACAAATGGATAACGCCTGCAACTCTGCTAACCCCACCTCATAGATAAAATGGTTAATGTCAAAATTATGACTATAAAGATGTCACAAAGACTCCACCTGACTATAAAAAATGTAATGAGAAGCTTATATAATAATAATGCTCTATAAGTTGAAAATGGAGATCCAAATGTATAATCATGATGACCCAGAATGTTTTTACAGTGTGGGAGAGTGATTGGGCATAGCTGTGAGGGAGGTGGCATATATTCTCTAATTTATTGAGCAAACTGTTGAATCAAAACATGCTTGTATGCTCCAAGGAAGAGAACTCTTCTTTTGAGCTTCCACAAATATTCTCAGTCTAAATGCTGAGAATTGCTTACCCAGGTTTCGGATACAAGGAATCCACTTCTTTTTTCGATAGCATTACTGGGACCCCTTCATAGGAGCAGCAATGCACATGAGGTATCTTTGAATTTGAAGTAAAGAATGTCCAACACATTCACTCTGTTTTCAGAATCATCAAGGTCAATCAATTCACTGTATGTAGGTATTCGTGCAGAATGGAGAGGACACTTCTTTACCTGTTCTTGTTCTAGTGGCCATGAGACAGCAAAACTCCCAACCTATATATCCAAGTAGACATAAGTTTAGACCTGGCTCTAACTAATACTATGGTCATGCACAAGCAAGGTCTCCCTCTAACTATAAATGTGACCATGTATAGGAAATCAGGCAGAACGCAGGGATATCAAAAACTAGTAAGTGTGTCTCTAAGATGGGCTGCCAAATTTCACTAACAACCAATACTCACAAAAAACAGAATGTGCTGAATAAGTATATAAATTAACTCAATCCTTCCCATTTATACATAATGATCCAGGACCAGTGATCAACAATCTTAGCTATCTACATATCTGGAAACAGTGGGAATGCAATGAAGATAGTAAGCAACTATTATTGTGTCAGCCCTCATCTTCGGCTTTTGGGGCAGTGAGTTTGAAAGGGGAGACTCTGCCTGATGAACAGACATATTAAAGTGTTGAAAACCTTCAGTACTTCAGAGATATTCTTGAAGAGAATTCTCTAAGGTTAACAGAAAGGTCACACCGTACCATTTTAGAGGAAAAATCCTGCATTAACCGATTAACAGCGATAGACGCATATTTGCGTCAAATGCATGCGTGCCTTGAAAGTCGGTAGATGCAAATATGCGTCAACGAAATAGAATGGGTAAAGAATTTCAAATAGTTTGTCTATTCGATGTGTGAATGCTTTTTCATTCTATTCTATGCCAGAAAGTTTGCCTATTGTTTCCACCTTTCTTGAAATTTTGCCTATTATAGTCTTCTAAAGATCTACACTAGACCAGAATGAAACTCATGTATATGGTCCCTTAAATGTTCTCCTTGGGAATCTATAAGACAGATACTGATCCATCTTATCCATATATCTGTTCTACAGATTGTACTCAGCCTATTGAAATCTCAACCTTAACCATCACACATGATTGAATTGTGCATTGAAGAGTGAAGTTTGAAAACTGTTAAGCATGGGTGTGAACTCAGAAGGTAGTTAATAGGTTTCAATGATAGTGAATTTTTGGATTTGAAAGTTGTCTGGATCCTTTAAGACCACACGTCAGCAATTTCAAACACTGCACACCAGTAATTAAAAGGGCTACACATTTAAAAGCAACAACTTATAACTCTGGCAAACAGGATCAAAGAATATGTTTGTAAAAAACCTTCAATCCCAAGCATGCATTACATAAATTAACTTTTTCTGGTCTATTCCACAAGATCTTCTCCAGTTTGTTGATATTAAGACTCAACTCACAGGTGTAGCACAGAAGGATTTCTCTCTCTAGATAATCTATTTCTTCATCCACAGGTACTTGCAGTGAAGGTCCTCTCAACTGGGGCAGAAGATGCTAGGATGCATAATAAGTCAACAGCCAGGCTGCTCAACAGTGGGTAAGTATTATTTAGCCAAAAAGTAATGGGATCCTCTTTTTCAGAGAGTGTGGCCATTGATGAAAAATAATGTTCAATTTCCGATTTTCCAGGTGGTAATGTTGATGCCTTTTGTGTTCATCCTCTTCATGATCAGTAGAAGGAGAAGCACAGCTTTGTGTGCCCACAAGCAAACTTTTTAGCAATGTTTGAATCTGGAAACATAACCTTAAAGAGCTTAGTTGCATGATCACTGATTTGGAACAAAGGGAACAACTGAGAAGCACCTGGGTATTGACAATGGCAAATCAGGGACAGTCCCCAGGTATGCAATGTCATCTGCTGCATAGTTTAGTTTAGAGTTTTAAAATTTGCACAATACCATAAAGTTCCACAAAAAATTGTTCAGCAGCATTATGGCAGTCACATATTGCTGCAAAGAAGTACCGTGGGAAAGAAGCTATGCTGCTCTTTTGGACGTTTACTACAATAGTGAACATCATTTCTGGGATAACCACGTGGTAATTGGTCTAGTTACAGCTCATTTGGTCAGTTCACTTCAGTTTCGGTAAGTTGATGTATTAGCTGGGTGTCTTAGCTAAGTTGCTAGCTGTGTCTAGCAAGTAAAAATAACGTGCTATAGTTAGCTATAGGTGTACTACTTAGCTAGGTAGCTATCTCTGTCTATCAAATAATAAAGTTATCTATCTCTGTCTAGCAAATAATAAAACTAGTGTACATAGGTGCTTGAACATTTATTGTACATTGTACCTTATGTTGATGGTGCTGATTCATCATCTTCCCTATTTTCTTCTACTCCAGCAAGTCCATAGACACCACAGTCTCTGCCCTCCTCACGGAGTCCACAAACACTTCAGTCACAATCATCACAATCATCAACTTCAGGATCATCATTCAATCCATTACCATTTGTTGAAAGTGTTGGACCAACAAGCAAACTTGATTCGATGGCTACTCCACTTGATTTTCTGCTACTATTGTTTGATGAAGATATTTTCCAGGTGATTGTTGATGAAACTAATCGATATGCTCTACAAAACCCCCCTGTATACCCATTGATAGATTCAAAGTACTATTGCGTAGCTTACACCTAAATGATAATGAAAAATGAAGAAAAGGGATGACCCAAATTATGACAAGTTGCACAAGCTGCGTCCTTTACTATCACAAGTGAGGATTAACTTTCTTCATGAATATTCCCCAAATCGAGAACTAAGTGTTGATGAGGCAATGGTTGGCTTCAAGGGTAGAAGCTCCTTCAAACAGTATAGGTGGACTAGGATCTGTTGTGAAAAATCTAACAGCCCCCTTTAGAGGCAAAGGACATTAGGTCTTTTATGATAATTTTTTTTCAACTGTTGGTCTTGCTGATATATTCCTGTGGGACTGCAAGAGCATATCGCCGAGAATATCCTTCATGTTTGAGAAAGGTTGCTCTAATAGTACTAGATTCAAATATAGAGTGTTTAGTCTGGCGTGATAAAAAGGATGTATATTTTATCAACTATATTTGTGATCCTGAAGATACGAGTGAAGTAAAACGAAGAAACAAAGATGGTTCACAATCACTTATTTCCTGTCCAGGTGCTGTCAAAATCTATAATGCTTTCATGGGTGGTGTGGATAGCTGATTTCAAGAGGAAAACCTATTCTTGTAGTAGAAGAGCAGGGAAATGGTGGCACAGGCTATTTTACTTTATTCTTGATGTCTGTATTGTGAATGCACATATTCTCCAGTCCACTACTTCTCACCAGTCCTGTATGACACAGAAACACTTCAGATTAGAGCTGGCAAGGGAGATGCTAAGTTGCCATAATTCACGTAGAGGTCAGAAAAGGGGTAGGCGCTCTTTTGAAGGCTCACCATCAGCACAGACTTCTGAGCAGCATTATCCTGACAAGCTTCCCAAATGTCAGGTGTGCAGTCACAGCCAAGAGCGGAAACGCACTTCATTTTGCTGCACCAGTTGCAATGCCACTTTATATCAGTGATGATGTTTCATGCCATATATTAGGTAAAGTGAATCTTAAAAGAAAACCATGAAGTATAATAGTCATCCATGCCCACCAGTTAAGCCACTATAGTGGTCTTTCCATGCTAAAGGGTAAAATCCATGAAGAGAAAGGCATTTTCT
Source organism: Diacarnus erythraeanus (assembly GCA_964016965.1). Taxonomy (NCBI): domain Eukaryota; kingdom Metazoa; phylum Porifera; class Demospongiae; order Poecilosclerida; family Podospongiidae; genus Diacarnus; species Diacarnus erythraeanus. Next base: position 6,191,218 of record OZ024682.1, on the reverse strand, counting down.
TCTAGAAGTTAATTTCAGTGACAGTTTTAATTCTATATACACGGACAACAATGTCACATAATTGGTAGATTGGCTTTGTTAAGAGGTTGGCATTCTCTCTGGTGGGACAGTACTTCACATCATAGTGATATCGAATATCGATATGCTTTGTCCTTGCATGTGCTACAGGGTTCTTGGCTAGAGCGATAGCACCTTGGTTATCCTCCATTAATCTCCAGGAGCACGCAGCAAGTGCAACAGCAGCTGATATGGCTGAACGACCCATATGCATCACCTTGGGGCAGTACTTCCACACAAGAGCATGAATAGATTCATTGGCGTTCTGTGTGTAACCATCCTTATATTTTTCAAGCAGTTAAATACTTGCACAAGATGGGTCACACAGGTGGTGGCGTGGGGCCTCGTGTAGAGTTCTTGTGGAGGGTGGCTTGGACATCATGGCATATAGCCTTCCCATAGTATTTTGGAGGGATTCCAACTTCCGACCACGCAATCGTTGTTTCAGTTCAAGGAGCGCACTGCCCATGCAATGCAGTCCTTAAAATTGATTGACATCCCAGGTTCCATCCCCCCAAAACTGCCTTCGTAGTTCTTTTCACATCGGTGGTTACGCTCGCTTCCAAATGACATACTCTGGGGTCTATTCCATCCCTTCCCACCGACATTGGCAATGACATGGGGCTTGGGCCCAGCAGCACGCTCATCACAAATGTACATCAACGATCCCAAACACGTCACAAGTAAGTTTCTATACCCGGTTGATCAGTATAACCCCAGTGGGGTAATTCTTATTTTGTTGATAGTCAAAGGACAAAACAAAAAAGTTTCTCTTTAACTTTGTGCTCTTTCAAGGTCATGTGGAAAGAAGTAGCAAAGAAGGTGAAGACAAAAATTATTGCTTCCAAGCTTCGTTTCATGGAAATTAACATGAAGCATAGTAAAGTTGCCTTTACTAGCAGCTGCACATACAAGCTTGGTTACATAGAGAACATCATAAAGCACTGCTTGTTTGGGATCGCTCACCAGATCTTACATGAAACTCTAACTACTAAAATTCTTATTTTAATCTGATCTGAGTACAATAAGTCAATGCTTAGCTAGCAATGGCAAATCATGATCGATCATGAAACAAAGATTTTTAAAAGCCAGCCAGGTAGATAGATAGCTAGGCCTGGCATTTGCAAACAGAACTTTTTTTAGAAAAACTCCTTGAATTAAGATGGCCTAATGAAGCAGAGGAATACAATTTTGAGCCAACAGACTTTAACACCAATAGTCCATGAACTCTCCTTATCACCCTCATTAGTTTTGTGAACTATTGTTACACTGAGTATGGGCAAAGTTATTGAAACTCATTGATCTGCTACAAATAGTGGGACATGTCCAAATAGAACTACAGCATAGCTGTAGAGAAACTAGTTACCCCTGAGTTGACTTCCTGCATGGGAATTCCCAATGCAATCCCTGGGCCTGTATCTCAAGCCAACCTCATTACTAAGCAGGTGCTTCCCTTCAGATTTTTTGGCAGGGGAGGGGGGTGCAGAGGGGCAGGGTCAAATAATACAAAAAAATGAGATATAAAAATGAGAGTATTCCTAAAATATATTTCTGAAATAAAATGAGTACAGAATAACATCCCTGAGGATATGCCATGTTAAAAGAATATGTTGCAAAAAGGTACATAATAGCGCTAACTAAAGTTTCAGTTTCGACAAAAGTTTCATTTTCAACAACTACAATGTAATTGTAGGTCTCAAGTGACTTCAAAACAATCAAATAAGGATAATTCTGATTATCCTGAAGGGAAAAAAAATAACCCGAACAATGTTGTACATGCATGGGCCTCACATGACTTGGGTGGGAGGTGGGGTGGGAGGTGGGGTGGGGGGGCTTCAAATTAACACACCCTTTAAAGAACCATGATGGCTGGCTATGCACCGCACATGCTACAAAAGTCAAATTACCATATTTTGATGCTAAATCATGTACAGGAAGTGTGGTTTCAAGTGGTGTTTGGATAACTGGTATATTCACATAACTGACTTTCTACTTGTGGTCAATATCAGAGGTGCCACATATGCATACACATATCTTGTTTATGCACAGAGTGTTTTTTATTGAAACTGCATTCCATAAGCACTTACATGTGAGGAGTACTTACAAGCAGTAACATGGTAAAGGGTCACTTTCATTCACATAGCTATACAGTACAAACTGATTAGGAGCTTGAGCCAGACATAATGCTGAGCCCTAATACTGAAACCTACAACCTACATAGAAGACCACTTCTTTAATATTGGTAAAGTAGCATCCTAGCTATGCCCTGAAAATGGAGGAGGAGGAAGAGGGTGTGTGGCATACTACAGCAAGGGTTCGTTTCCAGAAACTCATCCTTACATCTAGCAGTTCTGACACTTCTGATTGTTGGAAGTCATCATCACGGAAGCTCTCACGTTTAGAATGAAGTCTCAAGGCTACAGAGACAGCCCTGGTCGCTGTGAGAGAAGATCATGATGATGTCCCCCTTATAGAACAGTATCGTGAACGACTAATTGACTATAAGAAGGAACTAGCTGCAGTCTACATGACACTCTTGAGGAATGTTCACACCGAATTAAGAAATTACTCTGCTCCCACAGTTCTCGAACTACCACTGAAACACCTGCTGACGGAAAAGGGGTCAAGCTCCCTAAGCTAGATGTTCCCACATTTGATGGTGATGTGAAACAGTTCTGGGAAATCAGTGCATGATCGTGCTAACCTGTCTAACGCCGAAAAGTGTATCTTCAGCAAGCCATCAAAAATGGGCTTGCAAAGGGTGCAATCAAGGGCCTTTCTCATTCTGGAGATCAATATCATGAAGCAATCGACTGTCTGAAATCCCGCTACAACCGACCACATCTTATTCGTGCACACGTCCGGGCAATTATGGATGCTCTACCTTTGAAGGACGGTAGTGGGAAGGAGCTCAGACGGTTGCACGACACTCTTCAGCAACATCTTCGTGCCTTGAAGTCAATGGGATGTGATCCTGATGGTCCCCTTGTTACCTCTATTGTGGAATTGAAACTTGACGTTAATACCATGTTCAAGTGGCAGAAACACAGCCAAGACAAAAATGGACTTCATCGATCTCAGAGCTCAAGCTTCTGAAACATCACTACCTGTTTCATCCAGGAAGCATGTGAGGGGTGATCAATGAAGTTCTTCAAGACAGTTGCTTCCTTCACCCTACAAAGAATCTAACAGTGGGAGACGTAGTCAAAAGAAGATGGGACCATACCAACAAGGTGGCCTCTCGCCAGAGTAACTAAGATACAGGAAAGGACTATCTAGTTCGAGTTGCAACTGTTAAAACGGCCAGAGGTACGTATAAGAGACCTGTGACTAAAATTGCCTTATTGTTATCAGAAGAAGCTTCTAACTGAAATGCTTATGGATATCAACGATATTGAACCATGTTTTGTGTTATATCATTTATCAACTTTGATTCACTTAAGACCGCCAGGTCTTGGCCGGCGGGATGTCCATGTCATATGGAAATGATCATTATTCTCGTTTTTGTGTGTACGTAATAGTTATAATAATCATTATAAAAAAAATTGATTTGATAGTCTAACACAAAGCATGTAGCTATCACAAGAGGGGGGGGTCGATCAATCCCTGATAATACTTTACAGAAATGTGGATTTTCATCTATTAAAACAATATATTTGTAGCACTTTGAGAGGAGACAGAGTTTTACCCTTTTAAAGTTATTTTTTTTAAAAACTCTACCTAGCAACATAAATGCTGCTACCTAGCCTCTAGTTATTATATAAATATCTGTAACTATGTGAATATTAGAGGCTAAAAAATGTTCTGCTTTGGCTCTGTCCAGCTATGGTAGCCACATGCTTGCAAATATAATAGAAAGAGTATCAGTAACTGAACCAATTGGATCTCGATAGAACGGTTATTATTGGGCATTGCCTAGAATTCAATTGTAATGCTCTAAGGTGTAAAGCCAAAATGTCACGAATACAAGTTGAAAGGTGGTTCTGCAAAATTTATTTGCTCCAGTGAAAGAAACTTGCTAGAAAGAATCCTACAAGCCAGCACAAAATGCCACCAACACTCCAATTCATCTTCAGGCAGTATAGTGAAATTACAGAAAAGTACACTACCCAATTTTTCCACTGATCAGCAGTGAATGTGGAATTCGTCCAATATCAGAAGGCATAGGACCACTATTAGCATCCTTGGTGCATCAAAATATGGTAATTTGACTAATACTGAATATTGACAGCCAATTTTACTCTCTGCTTTCTGGAGTTGACTTTTATTGTTAATCATGTCTACATTAGCCACACCCATATTATGTAATAAAAAATTATGTCATGGCTCATAAAAATAAGTAATTAGTGTTTTACAACTTTAGAATTTGCTCTCTTACATTCTTTAAATAATTCCTCACTAAGGGCAGATTCGTAGCAGCATTCCAAACAGTTAAACTTCATTGTCATCAATGTTCTGAAAATCAGCATTGGACACAGGAATAGTTAAAAGCAAAGTTGGAAATCTTACATCCCCCTCCAAGGTCTTTAGCTTGCTAATTTCCAACCAATAATGTGCTGGTGACAATTTAAAATCCAAAAATTCTTCCCGTAATTTGTCCATGGAGCCAGAATCGGTCAGACCAATCTGTGGAAATCTCTTTGAAAGGTCGATGATGGCAGAAATATCACGCGAACATGATGATTAACAATTTCCAAATCTTTCAAAAGAGTCACCAAAAGGAAATTTTTTCAGCATCTTCTGGATTGTAGCCACATAAAACTGTCTAATTGCTCTAAGGAATGGCTTTTGGATCATCATCTTCTTCCAACTGTGCAATAAGAGCCCAAGTGCCATCACCAATTCCTAAATTCTCATCATCCAATTGACCTTCGCTACCTATGTCTAGAGTGCTAAGGTTATTTTCTGCTGCTTTAATAACATCGGTCTTCAAAAGGTTCGAAGCATACAAACAAACTAACCTGCTCATCTCCTTGTACAGTTGACAAGTAGTGTTCTCTTTAGATTTCTGAAAAACCCTGTTAAATCTGTCCATGGATGGAAGTATGTACGACAGAAACTGAAGAATGGGCCTGGTGAGAGGATTCTGTAGTGTATCAATGATTTTTTTTTACTTTAACTGTTTCAGCTTCATCACAGGACAAAAACAAGCCATCGAACTGGGAAATAAAGCGACCAACGCAACGCAACGCAAGAGACTTAACCAACGAGTACTATAGTGTTTGAGCATAGTGGTTGGTTCAGATGAAAAGAGTGAATGCCATTCACTCTGGTGGGAGAAAAAAATGATGCAACATTCAACAACTGTTACTTGTTAAACAGTTTACAATGCCACCTATCTGTTAACTTGTACATGAGCACACTACAAAGTGTTGACTACAATGTACATTAAAGTTATTACAAAACAGTTTGATGACTAACAATAGCCATGTAAATGAAATGATTGTTTCACTATAATAATTATTACAGATGAAAATGCTGGTTCATGCTCAAGACAAATGTCAAATGTACTTCTGAATATCAGTAGTGACTGAAAGGTACGTAACAGACTTGTGACGTTTATAAGCTGATGAAGTTAGCAACCCAAAAACGAACTCCTGAAAAAATATGCAGACTTCTTTAACTGGTTTGGGATACTCCAAATTAAGCACATAAAATAGAGAAAACCATAACATGAGGGCAGTATTAAAACTTGATGTTTGTGTTACTATTTTAGACTCAACAAAGAGGATGTATTGACTTTCATCTTCATTCACAAAACCAGCAAATCTTGGAGATGACATTTGTGGATAGCAGTTGGCCACTGTTTCAGGATCATCTAATTATATTATTTACATGGCAGTCTTCATAGATGTTAATCAGTGCATTCTCAACTCCTTTTTTTGGAAGTGTTTTACACAGAATGAACATAGAGACCTTTTCATCTTTCTCAGAATCACCTACAGTGTAATTATGTAAGTAAAAGTATAATTATTATTGTATAAAGTAATACCTATAAATGCTTCATCAGCCTGCTGCCAGATATTTGCACAGTTTTTACCAAACTCTAGAATTGCAGGCACCCACTTGGTTTGCCAGTCACACAATGCCAGTTTAGCTTTGACGTGTATTTAATTACATCACCACTTACAACATAGACTTTGGTGAGTTCATTATACTCCTCCACTAGTTGTGATGCAGTGATAGAACTGTCTTCACATAGAACACATTCCCTTCGTGATGGAAATGTTTGTCGGGCAAGAGCTAGTACGATCTCTTTCCTTGGATTCTTCTCTGAAAGTTCCTTACGTAGTCTCCTGTGTCCTTTAAGGGAGGATAGCAGGTCATTTTTGCCACCAGTCTAGGACGACCACGCTTTGACACTGGTGTTTCAGTGTCTGATCCTGTGTTATATATATGCCTCTTTCTGTTTCCAGCATTTACGTTGTGAATACGCTCAAGAATCTTCTTTTCCCAAGAACCCTACAAAGTTATACATGATACACGATTAACACACATGATACATGCAACTTACATATCCAGACACACACTGTCCAACATCCTTAAGGAATGGATACTTCTTAATAAGCTGTTGAGCCACTTGAGTTACAAAACATTTTTTTGGTTTTGGCTCAAAAGCAAACATCTGAGCAACAACATCCCTGACGATCTCGTTACGAATTTGTGGTGTTAGACATTTCAGTTTTTCTTCATTAGTTGGTTGTTCAATACAATGCATGATTGATGGTCTCCAAGTATCAGGGATCTTGAACTTACGATTCATGGCTGATGCTGAGGAAGCTACTGATACTGAGTCATCCGATTCACTCACACTCCTAGGTGAGAAAGGTGATACTGATAGCCTTTGCTCTGTAAAGTGTTCAGAATGAGAAAGAACAGGAGTTGGAGAGATAGTAGACCCACAAGTGTCATCAGTAGAAACAGGATTCACATCACAAAACTTTAGCTGCATAGTAACAATGATGCAAGTTGTAATGTGTAACAGCCAACAAGCATCTGAGATAGTGAATGGCAGAAAATTTTAATGGGGTTCACAAATTTTGGTAATTTTCATGGGTAAAATTTTGAGGACATAGCTTGATACTAACTGTAATACATATAGTGTAAAAAATGCTGTGGCCTTCACTAAAATCACCAAAATGTCCCCAATGTTCTGCTTTGAGGTACATAAATTACTGATTTTTGTAGTCGTAAAACTTTCTTGATGTGACCCAGCTTTGGAATAAGGTTCTTTACTTCATCTTCTTTTAGCTCTAAAAACGCTTCTCCATCAATGTCTTCACCTGTATAAACAAGTCATGGCTAGGCCATATCATTACCACACACTACACTGGACCCAAGCCTAAGATCTTGAACTTGAACTAGTTAATTTTTAACCTGTGTATAGTGTCAGTTGCAGCAATGATGCAAATCAATTACACAACCAAACACGCAGTGGAATCTACAGACTGGGCCGAACATACATACACTTGGAATAGATGGAACAAGACCTACTTTACTGAACTTACTCTCCAGTGTATCGCAGACTTCATCGGGGATGCCTTTGTTCTTCAAATACAAAGCGAGGCCATGTTCACATCAGTAGTACCGCTAATATTCGCCATCTTGGTCGAGATGAAGTTAAAACACAGCACAGTTACTTTGGACAATCATCAAAGCCTAGGCCGCCTTGAACGTGAAATGGTGCCAAATCGTTGCAACGCACGTGAGTGAAATCACGTGCAAATAGAGTGTGCATTATTTAGAAGTACATCATTGATCAATGGCCTCGAATATGAGTCTAGCCCATCCTTCAGAGTGTCCTATCTGTGGGTACCTCTCGCCCACTCGTCGTCACCGGGTAGCTCTTGGTCTTGCACGTGTCCAGCCTGCTGAGCTTGGTAATCTGACTGAGCCTGAGGCTCTAGATGATAACAATAGTGAACCTATAACCTTCCAAAGTGGTCACTTTGATTGTTACTCAGTGGAACATCATTGCACTCATGACTCTATGGATACTGCTGCTGCAAAGTTTATCCTCCATGTGAGGGAAGGTCGTCAAGTATCCCAAGTTGCTATTGCTGACATCATTTCTGGCTGTAACAGCTTATGCAACCAAGCAGTGAAAAAGATTCAAGCAAACATTCGGAGTAAACTTGAAAGTGTAGGGATTGATTGTAGTTTAGTTGATGGCTTAAATGAGAGTCTGAGTGTTGATGTTAATTTGTTTGAAAAGGTCAAATCCAACTATCTGTGTGGATCACTTTGGATGTTCGGTAAGTACTACCTATATTATAGGTACCCATATTATATATACATGGTATAACCATTTTATCAACTACTATACCTATAATCAACCACCGTACATTATGTAGAAGTGACAAACCACTATATGCATGCATGCACACAGGAACCCCAGGAAATTGTTCTTGGAGAGCAATTCTATAACAATCAATTTTCAGGGGCGAAACGTAGGAAGGTTCTTCGTAGGAACTCCTTCTATCATGTTTCACTCTTGGACACTTACAAAATCTCCTCAAAGTTGATGAAATCTTGGCGGAGGTGCTAAATCCTCATACAAGTATGATACAATATGTGATTATTGTGATGGTAATCTATGTGAAAAAGCATAAACTTGGGTGTCTTTCATTTTCACTAGGCAATATCCGGCCCCTATATCGTTCTCTCAAAGCCCATTATTTGATTGCTATTGCAAGGCATGAAGATATAACACGATATGGCATTGATAAGATTTTGAGACCTTTTGTGGAAGAATTAAAACTTTTATATTGTGATGGTCTAAGCATTTCCATCGGTGGACAAGAAACAACACTTTACGGAGGCTTGTTAGCTTTTTTGGCTGACAATCTCGCTGCCCATTCAATTGGTGGTTTCAAAGAAAGCTTACACCAGAATCAATGCAGGAGAAAAAACATTTCAAGGAATCAAACTGTGTTTTAAGAACTCCTGAAACACATTTTGAACAGTGCTCCAAGCTTAACAGATTATCTATTCTTGAAGAGGTGCCTGGATTTTCTGTAGTTACAGCTTTACTTCATGATATCATGCATGACCTTTATGAAGGTATTCTTCCTGTGGAAGTCAAACTATTACTTCGTCATTGTGTCTCTTGCAATTATTTGTCCATAGATGAGCTTAATAACCGTTTGTTAGCTTTTGACTTTCCAGAAAATAAGCCTTCAGCAATAGATACCCGGCAGACAGCATCACAGATGATGACTTTGTCACAATTTTTACCTCTGATAATGGGAGACAAAATTCCAATTGATGACGAACATTGGCATAATTTTCTTTTACTCCTTAAAATATGTGGATTAGCAGTGTCTCCGGTTTTCACACACGACAATGCAGCATATCTGTCACTCAGATTGAAAATTTTGGGCCACTTGTGCAAGCATGGTGCATGAGACAGGAGGCAAAATTAAGCTTTATCAAATGTGTATCAAGAAATAGCACCAGTTTTGGCTCTGCTATAAACTACTGTCTCAATTGCTTATACCACAACTACTCCGAATAATTCCATCTATGTCAATGGAAGATACTGTGAAACATCCCAAGTGGGTAAGTATCAAGCTGGATTCAATGGAGCCCTTATTTGGCAAAATATTTGATATTATCACTGTTGATGAGTGTTGTTCTTTGTGTCAGTGAATACAGTGGTTCGTGTTTTTGTGCTCATTACAACAGTTTTGTCATAAAACCAAAGGCTAGTAAGATCGCCATTGAGATAAGTTCATTGTTTGATCATAGACCTCTTCATGCAAGGCATTGTTTTGACAAACTGGATAAGGATTTGTACATTTCTTTGCCTTACACATTCATGTAGGATATGTTTTTTGTACATGTCTGTATGATAAATTGTGCATATACATGCATCTTGTGTTGTGTCTTCTCTTGACATTCCTGCATGTATATATATATTCAATAAAAATACATGCATGTGAATATTCATGGCAATGCGACTACTGTATAGATATAATCATCCTTTACATTATTCATTGGTTATGATTGCTAGGTAAGTATAATAGAATAAATGTTCTGGTTTCTACCTACGTTACATACATTTAAGGCCATACTCTCTAGTGAGTATGCATGGCTAATGGACTCTCTTTAACTCTACTGAGTACTATTATTATGCTATAATTCTTACAGATCTGCGGCTGACCCGCGGCAGGATGGCCAATGTGTGCACATTCACCTGAATTAATTTCACATGACTATCAGGTGATTCATTTCGGGCTGCACTGCCAGCAGTGTATTTTCAGTTGCTCTTGTTCTGGGGCTCGATAAATTTTTCCTATAATGCTATTCTTAAATTCTCACTCACACCACCCATAATGCTTTTGATTTTGCCTATAATGCTAACGGTTCAGCACTTTTGTTCATCACTTCCTATATTATATACAGTAGCATTATCGATGTTTCAATAATCTGAGGTTTGTTGTGTGACAAAAAAATTAGAATAGGTATTATTTTCAAAGCTGGCTAGATATGTGTCATGTGATAATGACATGCTTACATACAAATTTTTATGCAACTTAGTGACATTCCCAAACTGCTTCATATACTAACCTTTGACTGAGTCATTGGGTACTAAAAGCTGACCTGTATGTACTTTTGCATACCACATGCACCTGCACCTGCACATCTATCTATCTGACACACACTCATGCATTGTATGCATATACATGGAGGGGGTGTGGTAGGCATGTTTGATATTGCATGTACAGGTTGTACTGGCAAAGGCACCTCAATGTCTGGATTGAAAAGTGAGGTGGCTGATGTCTTGCAGATTATAAAATCTAGTTGCTTCAAGAAGATCCAAGACCTCCTTCATGTATAGACTAGTTCTGCAATAGCTCTAAGTAATTCTTTCAAGGCATCCTTATCTAAAATACAAATAACTGGCTACCTCTAGCATTCTGGTTTTAATTATGAAGGCATGTTTGATGTTGCTATTTTAAAATAATATGAAAATAGTGCTGCATGAATCATTGCTAAAGGTAAATATAGGAACCCCTTTGTAATTTATAGGGATCCCACTGTAATTATAGGGACCCATGGTACCAATATAGGGACCCCATTGTAATGTAATGGTACCCATAAGCTATAGTCCTTTGGGCAGGTTATTCTGGTAGCTATCTATAATTATGGTGTACATTTTCTTCATGTACTGTATAATTTTAACTGTAATTCATGATCTTATAGCTATTGAGGCATTCATACAAATGTAATCTTGACAGTAATCTTCTCTGCCTTGGATGATAAAATAGCTGCAATCTGGTTCTTGACATGCGACCCAATGTATCATAAACTTTTATTTCAGCTTCCTGACAGCCTATTGTGCTAACTGTCAACCAATGCCCATATCCATTATGAAGGATTTGAATAAATCCTTTTGTTGGATTTCAAATTCCATTGTTCCTGCTATGCAGGGATGCTGGAATCCAGGAATAGAAGAATGGAATTTGTGCTGCTGAAATTAATTGCACTAAGTATAATATTTCTCGATCATCCACAGAGAGATTGTAAAAATTGCTCTACAAGGAGGCTGTGATGTTGCCCTATATTTTGTTAACTTTTTATAAGAGTAGTTATGGCTAATAATACCTCATACTGTGTAGCATTAAACATTCCCATGATCACACGGAGCAAGATTTCAGGAATTATCACATCAAGTGTATATGCAGCTAGCTGCATATTTAATTGTCATGATAATACAGTATCTATTTTAATTACAATAATTCAATGATCAAAAACAGCTTTTACTAACCTTTCCACTTTTCAAATCATTAATAATGGAGGTATCTGAACTCATTTCTTGCATTTCACAAGAGAGTCTCTGTAGCACAGCATCTGAGTCATAGCCACTTTTATTTGTCTCTGGGAAGAGATATTATTTCCAAATGACATGTCTGAACCTGGTGACAAAGGCCCCTCATAGCCATCTTCCTCAGAAGAGCAAAACTGAAATACATCGCTCTGGTCTAACTACATACCCTGATTTCTTTGTGTAAACGCCTCTTATAAACTTTTAATCTTTTGATATTAAATTTCTTTTGAAGAATTACGCCTTGCTGATTTCTAAGTGTGAGTGATGTTTTGAGGCAATTAGATGAGGACAGTGATAGTTATTTTGATGGCTATATTGAAGAAGATGACATGGATAGGAGTGATGACAGTGGAAAGACAGTGGTAATGATGGGAATGACAATAGAAATGAGGAACCGACGTCTGGTCTTCTTCCTACATATCGAGAGAGATGGCCTCAAAGTTAGTATGAGGAATAAATTACCTATAGACTTTTTCCATCTTTTAGTTAGCGAAAACATGTTGGAAGGAATTGTTCAGCAAACAAATTTGTATGCTGAACAATTTATGGATGCAACAAACTTGCCGCCCAAGTCTAGGGCTAACCTATGGAACAATACAATGCATGACATATCAGAATTAAAGAAATTATTTTCACTTATCATCATGGGGTTAATTCATTTTCCCACTATTGAGGATTACTGGGTAAAGTCATGGCCCTTTTCAACCTCCACATTCTCATCCATCCTAAAGAAAGATCGTTTTACTCTATTATTAAAGTTTCTTCACTTAAATGACACTACCAAATATATACCTAAAGGCCAACAAGGCCACGATCCACTCTTCAAAATTAGACCTTTCATGGATCCTCTCATAACCAATTTCCAGAAAGCCTTTGTGCCTGGACAGAACTCGCTGACAGTGCCACAGGATATGCCTATAATTGGAGGCTGTTGGAGGCTGTATACAGGTGTGCAAACATAATAAATACAAATAGTTTACACAGCTGAGTGAGTAATAGTGTCTGATATAGTGTATTATGTGGTTTTTACTGTAATACTTAGGTAAGGATGAAACCCTGGACTCCAGTTTGGGTACTAGTGTTACCCACAACACTGTAATGAAAATGGTGGAGCACATCCACAACAAGGGCCATCACCTCTACATGGACAATTTTTATACCAGTCAAACCCTATTCACCTCTCTCTTCCATGTGGGCATTGGTGCTTGTGGCACTTTAAGGTGTAACCGCCAGGGTGTTCCTAGCAGCATCAAAGATCCATCTACTCGACTTGCTAAGGGTGACATTATTACAGCTAGATCTAATGGTCTTTTATTTTTAAAATGGAAAGACAAAAGAGTGGTAAAAGTTCTCACAAACCTCCACGATGACAGCACCATCAGCAAGCGACATCGAACTAGTTCAGCTACTGGTGGTGGTGTTGAAGAGATTATCAAACCCCTTGCAGTGGTACAATACCTTCATGGGTGGGGTCGATAACTAGACCAGTTCCTCTCATACTATGGTTTCACAAGGAGAACCTTGAAGTGGTGGAGGAAGGCATTCTTTGCTCTCTTTGACATGGCTGTTGTAAATGGATATATTTTATATACACAGGCAGAGCACACTAATAAGAAACTTACCATATGCAGTTCAGGGTTGAGCTTGAAAAAAATTGCTCCTTGAAGTGTGTCATACCACCCCATCTTCTTCCAACACTTCTATAGCTAGTCAGAGCTCACAATCATCTTCATCACTACCACCCACTTCACGATTGACAGAGAGGCATTTCCTTGGAAAACTCCCAATTACGGCCAATGGAAAGTCTGGCCAGAGAGATTGTGCTGTGTGCAGCAAAAGAAGGAGAAGAGGTAGGAAGACCACTTCCTACTTCTGCAAGCAGTGTGGGGTTGGTCTATGCGTAGTTCCATGCTTTGAACTATTCCATACTAAAGTCGATCCAGCCAGATACCTGACAAGGATATAACACTATGGTAACTTATATAGAATAACTCAACCAAAATCTCTATAAACCTATTGTATGTTGTAAAACCTATTGTATGTTGTAAAATTTATTTATTCTAGTAAACTGTCTCAGGCCACTAGCACAAGATAGAGGGGGAGGGGGGGTTGAACTATCACCTTGTAATCTTCTTTAGTTCATAGAGCTAGAAGGGTGGGGGGGGGGGGGGAGGAGATGAATGAAATTAGAAAGCAAAGACCTGGAACAAATAATGAAGTATAAGTGCCCACTGATACTAATATCCAGGGCTGCAAACAACACAAGAACTTTTGAGCTAGCTAACCCTGTATAACAATCTCTAAGTCTCTAATAAACTAAGCTTAGATAGCCACTTACCATGTGCTTGGTAGCTAAAGTTATCAGAGGCCAAATGCTAGCTGATGTGCTGGCTGTTGCTTCAGTCATAGATTTAGCATAAGCTAGCTCTTGACTTGTTAACTTTTGCTACCAAGCGCTAGCTAATTAACATAAACCATTTAGCTAGCAAGTTAACTAGTTTTAGGTTTAGCTAACTAGCAACTCACCTGAAGTTCTTGAGAAAACCTTCCTCTGAAACTTTTTGACATCCATCAACATACTTAGAGCACGGGAAAGCAGCTCACTTCACCTCAGGCCTTCTTGTCCAAATAGTAAGCTGATTATTGAAAACAGCTCCGCGTGTGTGCTAATTTAATTATCACATCCGCACGCGTATCAAGGGTTAATGTTAACGAAAAATTGAAAAATGAGTACCCATTTATAAATGTTACCTTAAAGTAAATTTCGTTTTTCTGCTAGTGTGGCTGCACAAGCCATCAATAGTACCATTACATTGGAGGATCAGGAAGCTCTTTTGGAAGTGGTCTGATCAGGATGATACCCGTGAATTGGATGTTGTGTTGCACTATACATGGCTGGGGGAAGCAAAATTGTATTGGCCATGTCAACTTAACAGAGTATACCATAATGTGGGGAAATTTAAGTATACGAAGTCATTTAAAAAGTTCCTTTGGGTTCAGAGTCTTTTAAGTGCTTGTGTATATGCAAAACCATGATGTTAACTCTTTGCTGAGACATAGTTATACGAAGGTTGAACTACTCCACAGTTTTGACTGCCACTATGACGAAGAAACCAGCACACATAATGCCATCTAGCCAGCTTACTTTACTTCCACGAAAGGTTAAAGGTGACAATCCACGCCCTTAATTTAAGGTGATGGTCAGCGATCCTGCACATAATACCATTCATTTTTTTCACTCTGCCGGAAGCAGCATCGACTATTCAAGGGCGGCGTCAATTAACACTGGCAGTCAAACCTCATTGTCTGTTGTTGCATCAAAGTAATGATAATTGTTTACTTGAAGTGAGCTAGTTATAGCTAACTAGTGTAGTTACTTCACTGTTAACAGTTTAACAAGCCTTTTACATGCATAGCAGCTGGAGATCAAGCTAGCTAACAGACTACACATACGTGCAGGACTTTGAACCCTGAGCGTGGTCAATGTGCTTTATTTGGAATGTGGCGATTATTTGAGGGCAGCGTTAATAAAACTCAAGTCTGGCAGCTAGGAGGCAACTATTCGAGGGCGGCGTCTGATCGAGGAAATACGGTACAATAAGGAACATCAAAGCACTCTTGCAGACCTGTCAAAGGTACCCTATAGTCAAAAAATGAATGACATTGGCTGAAAATGAGGGAGATGTGCTAATGAAATAAATTAATTGGAAACTGTCAAACTAGTTTTTTGACAAACTGAAGGATGAGTTAAGTCAGCTAACCAGATGGGCACTTACCTTACAGCCATACAACTTTGTTGTTACACATCGACCAGGACAACTGAACACAAACGCAGATGGTCTCAGTTGACAAGCATGGAAGATGAACGAAACTCCATACCAACAGCAACCATTCTTTGGAGGAAGGGTGAAGTGTCAGGGAGTCACCAGCAAGCATGCCTCACTGACAGACAGTTAAGTCTGGAGGCTATCAGAACAACTCCATTATTATAATAAGATAGTTATTGACACCACAATGATGGCAAGGATCAAGGCATATCTAAAACATGTTTGTGTGATAGTGAACACAATGGAGTGCCTTAAAGTTGATCTTCCAATTATTAATCATACTGACTGTCCACTCATTGAGCAAACATATATGAGTTACTTCCATCTACCAATATCCATGGACTGTGGCAATTCATGCATTATTTCCAATGGATATTACAGAGAGAATACTTGATAGTACATGTATATTCGAGAAGCATTCAAATATTCAAGGAAGGTTTGAGATCACTTAATCATTTGACACAAGGAGTTCAGATTCTAGTAGCAGAACTGCAACATGAGCCAACTATCATGGCATTCAAGGTTCAGGGGAGTAAGGATCTGCTGTATTCTGATTTGCATGAGGATACATTCATGCTTGTATTCAGAGTTCCAAAAGGAACTTTAAAGATTACATGGAACCAATCAATGCCTACAGATTCAAGCTGATAACATGCATTGTGTGATCACTTAGGTCAAGGTAAAGTTGCACGGTGTAACTAAATACACCTTGGCCTATTTCATATTTTATGTGCACACACAGTGGAAGTGGTAAGTGCTAGTACTGGTGATGTTGGAGAGCAGCTTTCATCTGACCTTGAAGTTGTCAGTGATACCTATGAAGATGACTTTGACAAGGATCTTTTGTCGACTCAGCTGAGTGTTCTTGGAGCAAACTTTAATAATATGCTAACTCTCTGTACTATTAAGTTACAAAGTTACACCTACTTCCAGTATATAGACACACACTTCCTGACCTGACCTGACCTACAGCCTTGTCTTCAGACAGTTATGCTGAAAAAGAATTTCAGGGACATTTAGCCACACCAATGACCTGTTATGCCTTTTGCGCATGCGCAGTGTGTACTTATAGTAGTTGTATCTTTCTCACAGGAAATTTCTGAAATCCAGGATTTGTACACTGAGGTAAGCTTTCCATGAAGGGACATTTTTTTTTAAATCCGGGACTGTCCTGGACGTTTCGGGACAGTTGCCAACTATGCTATAGGCGATGTGAGAGCGATGGCTGTACACTTATAGTTACGAAGTGATATCTGCGTGTCCCACTCCAAGGGGGTCAAATCCAGAGAAGCATAAAACATGTGACTTACTTATGGTCAAGATCAATCATGTTTGTTCTCTTTTTTAAGTATGTAAGTTTTTGCCTAGAGGTACTACTAGCTCCATTTCTTGCTCAACCTAGTAATAATTTTAAGTGATTGGATACATGTCCAACTGCACTCTCCAAGGAAGCCATCACCCAGATTGGTTAGTGTAAGTCACAACATAATGATGGTTGTAGCATTGTGCTTAAGAAAGAGATGTAATATTTACTCATGAGGATGGTAGGCTGTTTTATATTGGGAAAGAAAAATAACCATCGTTGTCTTGTAGTGGAGAATGTGGATGTAAGGAAAAAGGATAGTCTCTAGTATGCATGATCAAGCACATCGTTTCCAGCTTCTAAAAATTTACAGTTAAACTGTATATAAATGCATCCTGTTTAGGAGCTAGCACATGCGTGTGTTATGGTTATGTTGTCTTCACGAGCATAGATGTTATCTCTATTACATTAAGCATAGACCTACAGATTAAGGCAGCTAGAACTATTCGTTCTTGCCTAGCTAATGCCAGTACCTATGACAATAGTGGTATGTGAGAACTGTGAAAAATGGTATCACTTAAAAATGTGAACTTGTAACTTGACTCTGTAACAAATTATGACTTCAAGTGTATACACATATCTATTACCTACAGGTAACTCCAGGAGAAATGAACAATGGATTTGCTCCATGTGTGCTATAGAAAATTAGCCATAGTTTTAATCATAACTTCTTCCTGCATTGAGAGTGGAAAGTACAGTGAAGCATGGAGGCATAGGGTAATCACTGCATCTCTGCTTCTATAATACTAGCTGCATGTGCACAAGAACAAAGGATAAAGATGACTATAAAAATATGAAGTATGAGGCATTGGAGTCTAGGGCCGTTGCAAGTGTAAGAATTCAAGTCGAGAATGCAATCAGATATATTTCTTAATTTTTAGAATGTGTCACACATCATAGCTGGGGGAAGCAAAATTGTATTGGCCAGGTCAACTCCATGGGTTCCCCCAGGCCTGCACATGTAGCTAATAGTTCACCTAGGGGATACACCAGTTCTTTTCAGCTTTCTTGGACAGCAAACATGTGCTGACATGGTGTACACTGGAACATAGTCTGCAGCATTAAGTAGTAGAGAAAAGTGTTCCTCTGGTGAATCAGGTGAAAATGAGGACACTCTTTTCTTGGCTAAAGCCATTAAAGTAGAATGATCCCACTCATTTTGTGTAAATGATAAGCATTGAATACAACATATTGAGACAATGAGTCTCACTGTGAATAGTCAACTTTATTAATAATTATTATAACTAGAGTGTGGCAAAGAATGGAGAATAGTTTACGAGACCTTCCTTTCATCTTTTTGGCTTTTAATTCGGGAGGACACAGTGGAATGATTTAGTGAGCATAGATAGATACAGAAATCCTCAGCAAGTGGTGTAGCGAATGCAACTCAAAACACCACATGGACCATGTGTGAAGTAAATTTATGAGGTCTGACAAGAATATACTTCAATATCGGATGGTGATTCCTCTGCATTGTTGAAGCCAACCACCATAATCTCAAATTTTTGGACATTAGTGACCGACCAGTGAAGCATAAGCCCCAGAATGTCTCCAAGTGGCACGACAGGAATTTGAACATGGTTTCCATCACATTATCTGGGTGCTTGTTTTGCATCTGAGTGTGAATAGGGTGATAGGGAGAGGGGCAAGTGATGCGTTGGAATGATCACTAAGTGCTGTTGCAGCTAGCTCATCAAATGGCTTCCAGACCAAATGAATGTAGCAGTTACAAATCTGTTGACAACCTATGGATCATTTGTATTTGTCTTAATGGCAGCTTAGCATCAAGTTGCTAAGTTGTTGTAATGAGCTACCGTAGATCTGGTTAATTTCACTGTCACTTTAATTTCGCTATTTTCGCGGTAGGCAAAGGGAAGTGAAAATAGTGTCTTGAAAATAACCGGATCTACGGTAATTTTATCCTTGTACCTTCTTTACAGAAGTAAACCTTTCTTCATCTTAGTCAAAGATACAGCAGCCACTTTATTTGTCATAACCTAGCTAGCTAAATAAGCGTTCAAGTAGGTCATGTTTATCACCTTCAAACATATTCAAATAATATGTACAGACTAAGCTCTAAAGATAGTGGGTCTGCACTGAAACATCTTCCAACATCAATTTAAGTTAGTAAAACTACATTAGAATACACTGATTGAAAAACCTAAATATTGTTAGCTCTGTTAAGGTTGACTGCTGGATGGTTCACCTGGTTTTAAAGGTACTCATACTAGCTACTATTAATTAAACTAAGAGTCAAGAATAAATGTTACCACCCTTACCTGTCATTAAATACTGTTTACCAAACCACTACAAACACATCATATGCAGTTTACCAAAAAATAAAAAGTGTGTACATGGCTTGAACTAAAACTGAGTTTGGCTATTTTGCTACAGATTAGTAAACTGTTGATGCCCTCTTGATGACAAGTGGGTCATTCTGTAATTGTGTTACTTTTAATCCAAACTCTGATATATTGTAATGACAGGATTATATGGAAAAAAACAGGATGTGGGTTTGGGAATTCTAAAAACAAAAATGGTATTCAAGAATTTAGTTTATGTGATCTGGACTCTGGATTTATGCTGCTCCTAATGGGGTAAACATGCAACAGGGGTGACTTTTTTTGAGAGGGGGTACTTCTGACGTGCAACGTGACTTTTTTTGAGAGGGGGTACTTCTGACATGCAATAGGGATAGGCCTGTCAGTCCTGTCTCTAGGGTGACTCTATTAAAAGCTGGAGGGTATGAATTAAGATGTGGCGACAAGGGAGAAAGGAACCTTGTTTTAATTGATGTTCCTCCTGCTGGATATACGGTTGAGATTGCACTTAATATTTGATTCCATGTATCATGTAGGGATCCAGTAAGAATGTAAGCAAGAGTGTCTTGACTGTAGAGAAGTTCTCTCCATGAATCTCCTCAAGGATCATTTGGCTAAATGTATCAGCAAAAAGGTATTATAACACTTAGCTAATTGTCACTTTTTGTTGAGTGGGGACCCAGTAAACCTACTCCTGATGACAAATGAGAGCTTCACATTTGTAGCAATTTCAAAGGTAGCTTGTAAATTTTTGGTTTTGCTGTTCTGATTAATATTGCTGCAAGCTATCTTTGCAATTGTGACCAAAAATGTTTAGTTTATTTTAAATTCTTATAGGTGGCCTTACCAGGGAGTTTTTTACTCTGGTCTCTAAAGATGTATCGAACTGAAAGAAATTTTTAGTAACGACAATATGAAGGAGGTCAATTGCTGTGTTCTTGGCATGATCTGCTAGGTGATGTAGGCCATCCTCTATGGATTTTTTAGTGTCTTCTATCACTATACCCAAAGCCTTTGACTGATAAGTGTATGATAGTTGAATTTTCGACAACACGATGTACCTCAACCCCTGCTAGCTACTGTAGAACTGGTAATGTTAACGAGGAAGTAAATGTTAACGAATTTAACGAAGAGTAGTAGTATCATTACTACTTGTTAAATTCATTCTGTTGCTCACCTTTTAAGCAGGTCTGAAAACGTATCAAGAAGGCACATGAGATCGAAGGCTAAGAGGAGGAAGGGCCTAGTGGGTGTGGGGGATCTGATGATCAGCAATCATCTCAAGCTGAGCTGGGTGGGAAGGGGAAGAAGAATTATTTCACTCAATTGGAGTACATCGCTACAGAATCATGTGATACCTCAGTATGGTGTTACACGAGTTCATAGGATTCCAGGAGACTGCCAAAGAAAACTCCTCCCATCAAGTATTTCCAAAAGAGGAATATGTAAGGTATACAGGTGCCGTACATATTATTCTTGTGTTGGCATTGCCAGCAAAACAGCATTCCATCCTTCATGCTGCAAACTGTCCTGACAATGAGAAGTCTGATGTGTTGAGGAGAGCTGAGGAACACCTCCGGATTGTCCAGGTCGAACGGTCCTTTTACAAGACTACTTGTGATGACTGACATCATTTCACCATTGATGGAAAGTTTTTGCCAGTCACCTGTGAACTATTATTCATTTGACTATGCCCAACAAGTTCACTATCCTTCGAATCCTCTACAACCAGGACCAATTTACTTTCAAGTGTTCAGTGTTTGAAGTTAACTTCCTTTGTGATGAGGCAGGTGATTGTGGCAAGGGTGAGCCAGTTGGACTTTCATTCTCACATCATGACCTGCTGACAATTGTTCAGGACAGAACAAGAACATTACAGGCCATTGCACAGGTTGCCTATGACTCTGCTGAGTGCAACACCACACAGCTTGTAACTACTGAGGACGGTACTATTGATTTTTAATTTTGAGCCCCATTAAACACACCCAGACTATATAACTTGAACTTTTTACTTTACAGGCTGACCAAGGAACTAAGATCCATCTCTTCCCAGAGACAACAACCACAGAAGATAGTTGCCTACAAATTCTAGTTCAAAACCAAGCGCTAAAGGAAGAACCACAAACAGCACCCTGACAACAAAACTTCATAGAGCAATTTTTTAATGTATGATGTCGTGTGTAGCACGGACTTATGGACTATTATAATTTTAATAAGTTATTACCTCACACGTTGACTTCATCTGAGAGTGCCAGCAAAAGAAACTGAGGAATTTTCAGGCTTCAGACAAGAGACTAAAAGCAGCAAACAAGGCAGCAACAGAAGGTTATTGTGGTAGCAGAGATTGCAAAATAATGAGGGAGAATTTGTCAAAAAATACATGGTCAAAGTTTGTGAAGTGTGCCCAGATAAAAGGCATTTCTTCCCAGCTGTCAATCTTCATTCGTGGAGTGGACTCAAGTCTGTGCATTACAGAGGAACTTTTGGGATTAAAATCAATGCAGGCAAAGCCCGACCAATGGCAGAGACACATGTCACTCCAATACCAAGGTCACATCAACCAAGCTCTGACAAGAACAGTTTCACTCGTAGTCTGATTGTTATCCCAAGAAAGGGAGATGTAGTGTAATGAAGTTATCTATAAGTGGGTTCAGGCTTAAAGTGATTTGTTAGCAAGTACTTTTTTCAGGTGATAACTGTATTACAAACTAGCTTGAGGCATTGAATCACACATCTAGACACCTCACCAGGATTACAGACTAAGCCAGTAGAGAGAGCCTAGCAATGTCAAAGACAGTTATGCTGTGGCGATAGTGAAGGATGGTGACGTTGTTGGCCATGTCCCATATAGCTTCACATTTT
Organism: Diacarnus erythraeanus; assembly: GCA_964016965.1. Lineage (NCBI taxonomy): Eukaryota > Metazoa > Porifera > Demospongiae > Poecilosclerida > Podospongiidae > Diacarnus > Diacarnus erythraeanus. The sequence goes on along the minus strand of OZ024682.1, from coordinate 6,168,955 downwards.
CTATGCAGAGAGCAATAAAGCTTTTGCAGAGGACAGGGAACGAGGTGAACATGGACTGGAGGTTCCATGCAAGTATAGAAGTTAGCTTTAGCTACTGAACACTCAAACTTTATTAGCCCCACTCGCCAAAAGTAATGCAACATTGGAGTAATTGACATAAAAGCAATGCAATTTGTAATATGTAAAAAAAAAAAAGCTCCTCTACTAAATATATTACACTAGCAATGTTGGCATGCCTTTTTAATGTCTGTTGCTAGGTAAAAAGACCTCGTTGCTAGGTAAAAGACCTTAAACACCACCCCATGTGCACTTCATAAATAATACATGTAGGCATGTGCACATGATAACACAATAGCTTGTATTTCTGTACAATCTGGTTAAACCACTTATTGATTAAAAAAATAGCAGCTGAATTTGCTTCAAAATGGGTAAAATGGCAGCTCAAATGAGGGTTAGCCATGACCAAAGAATAAAAATGATTGTACTGCGAGAAGAAGGCTATTCTCTTCAAGAAATAGCAACAAAGTTGAAGTGTAATCGTAGTACAGTGTCCAGAACAATTGCTAGGCAAAAAGAGACAGGGACAGTGGATGACAGGAGAAGGTCAGGAAGGCCAAAAATTTTGACGCCAAGAGAGGATCGTGCATTGCAAAGAATCTGCCTCCAAAATAGGAGATTCACTAGTACCCAACTTAGGAGAGAGTGGCAAGAACCATAAGGAGAAGACTAGATGATGTTGGTTTTGGTCGTGTGGCCCGGAAAAAACCACTCCGAAAAAACTGGAGTATGGATCAATGGTACAAAGTGGTGTGGTCTGATGAATCTAAATTTAATCTATTGTAGAGTGTACATTAGAAGAAGGGTTGGAGAAGACTACTTACCACAATGTGTGCAGTCAACTGTTAAATTGTGAAGGAGTTGGCCCTCTCACAAAAGTTGATGGCAGAATATGGGTCCAGATTATGTTTTTCAAGATGACAATGCTCCATGCCATCGTGCCAGGAGCGTTTCTTCTTGGCTTTGTTCAAAAAGCATTAAACAAATGGAGTTTTGGCCACCTCAAAGTCCGGATCTTAATCCTATTGAACATGTATGGGACATTTTGCAGACTAAGCTTGAAGCCAAAAAACTTAAAAGAATTGGAGGAAAAGATTAAAGATGAGTGGATCAAAATATCAGCTTCTGAGCTGGTGTCCGCTATAGGGAATGTCCGTTAGAAGAGGTTCCTTTCCCTGCTCGTAACTCCAAGTCATACCCACCATTAAAATTCTAATTGAACCACGGAGAAGGGAACCGCATGGTGAAAAAAATAGTTGAGGAAGACTGTCTTTGAGCGAGTTTGCTCTCAAATGCTTTGCTAACTTGTCTACTATAGTTTCACTTCAAAATTGAGGTAATGATTGAAAACCCAACAGGAGATATGCAGCCAATTGTAAAGCTTGAAAAAGACCACAATTATGACCCCATTATGAATCGATTGGCAGTAAATTGAGAATGACCTTATCTCAAGGAAGTGACCCAGTTCAAAACTATCCCAGAACAACTCCTGTATGGGAGTGATCCCAGGATCCCTACTTCTACTGTGCTTTCACAGCAGAAGAGTATAAGCGAGAAGCTGTACTTAACTTAAGTCAGGCATGAAAGTTGGCACAAGGAAACATAAAGCAAAGGATGTTATTGGTTATTGTGTAATAGTAGACTCCAAATAACGTGGAAGTTTGTATTCGTGTCCTTGGATAGAGTTCTGTGTTACCCTGAACAAGGTAACAACAAAACATGGATACCCGATACACCACTGGAGATAGTGAAACTTTTTTTACCCCAAGTCGCATTGTACAGAAACCAGCAAATATACGATGGAGCCAAAGAAATGGAAAATATTCCAACCTGTAACAACAAAAGATATAAAAGCCTTCAATTCCCTTCCATACTGGAAAAAAGACAGTATTTATATCACTATGGACCAACAGCCAGTAGAATAAGCAGAGATAGGTACAGGGAAATAAGCTGTTATCTACACTTTGTGGATAATTCCACCCTCTCTCCCCACTCACTTCACCAAATTATGACAAAATTTGGGAAGGTTTGGCCCCTGTGTTCAAAATGTATTTTATACCTCACTTATGTCAAAAACTAGCAGCAACTTTTTATTACAAAAACAGCAGTATACACACACGTGGTTAATCAAGCAACATAGAATGTTCTAGAAGGTTCTAAAGTACTAACTAATTTTCTCAAAAGTGTTATTTCCAACACTCCTCACTTTCGAGAAAAAATAATTCGGAATAGGAGTTAAGCCAGCCATTCTCCTCAACTTCTCCAAGTTGTGGGTTAGTCCTTTGGTTGACAGTACTTTAGCTCAATAGATTTATCAGCAACTTGCTCACGAATGAAGTGATGCCTAAGATCAATGTGTTTTGCCCTACCATGAAACTGAGGATTCTTTGCTAGAGAAATAGCAGACTGATTATCTTCATAGATCACAGTTCCCTTGATTGTTCATGTCTGCCACTCAATTCTGTAACAAGCTGTCTTATCCATATTGCCTCCTAACCCTGCTTCTTACTCTTGCAACTAATTCCAGCACCACTCAGCTTGAAGATGACTTCCTATCAGAATAGCCAAAGCAAACATGTCCATCATCACTAGTGTACAAGAGGCCAAGATCAGTTAGCTCCAATAGTTCCTTTGCACGTTCTCCACTGGCAGAAGGAAAAGGGTTCCGATGATGTTTACCCTCGGTACATGACTCACAGAAACTGACATTCTTTGATCCACCATAGTCAAAACCTTCCACCAAACCTTCCACTGCCAGCTGCCTGAGACCCTGAGCTCCCAAGTGTCCATATCGACACATCTTCCTTGGCTAAGGCAACAGTTGCATGATCACAGGACTCACATTCTAGTATGTAGAGACTTCCACACCTTGAACCACATGCTATCAGCTTCTTGTTGGAATCCACAATTTGACAACCTGACCTGTCAAACTCAGTCACTTTCCCAGCCTTGGATACTTGTAAGAGAGATCCGGAACAAACAGTGTATCCTTAAGCTTACATCTCCTCTTCTTTCCATCAGGTAGCTTCATCATTTAAAGCTCTGGTACTCAACAAATATTGACCTGTCATTACCAGCTGACATAGCCACATGCTTCACAGTTAGAGCATCACTGTCTGTCACTCACCTCTTCAGACACCTTATGAGCTGGGTGTTTTCACTCTTCTTCTCTTTATTTCGTTCAGCCTTAAGGGCAGTGACTAACATTCCAAATGAGTCCGGCAGGCTAGCTAGAAGATATATGACTTGATCTTCCTCAGACAATGGTGCCTCCATCACAGACAATGCATTAAACACTTCAGTCATTTCTTTGATGTGGTTTTGAACAGCATCACCTTCCTTCAATCTTAATGAATCAGATAGAGTAGAGTTGGGTCAATTGACAAGACTACAATTGCAAGTGCCCTGTCTCGTCGCTCCACAAACTTAGCATACTAGACTCAGCCATTTTCCACACTTGTTCACCTGTCACTACACAACTGGAAAGTTTAATAAGAGTTCACTCTCCGTAGCTAGTAGGTTGGGTGACTGGGCCCATAACCTGTTGAAAACTAGCAGCAACTTTTTATTATTACAAAAACAGCAGTATACACAATCAAGCAACATAGAATGTTCTAGAAGGTTCTAAAGTACTAATTAAAAGTTTCACACTAATTTTCTCATTCCAACAATCTATGCGTGGACCGATAGCACAATTTGGGTGGCTGAGCATGTCTCCCCAGAAAGGTATGTAGGTGGCATGGAAAATCATGCTGGATCTGTTTGCTTGGGTGTCTCACTGTGCAAGAACTATCTGCAGCCGAAAATTAAAGTAATACTAGGTGATTGCTTCACACAAGAGGTCGAGATTATCAACACCAATGTTGCTTACTACCTCTTCATCCCCTACTATTGAACGAATCAACTTCGTTGGTGCAGCAAGAGAACTCAAAGAACTTCCTCTCTTCAAAAAAAAAAAAAAACACAAGGTGCAATATCTGATTTCTGCTCATCACATGGAACTTCATTGTCACTTCAATAAGACCTGGAAGTGCTTTGAGAACAATAAATTTGAAGACTCCTTAATGATTGCTGCAAAGAAATGTACTCATGAAAGGAACATGCACTATAATGTAACAATGTCCTAGACAAAGAAAATTACCAAGAAGGTTTGATGATGGTTTTGAGGTGTTGGAATTAGCAGCTGGAGAGGTTGACAGACGGTTTGATCATGAAGATTTACACACCATAAAAGAGATAGAGCTGCTTCTTTTGAATGCTGGTAATGGAGAGCTCTCTCGTCAACGTGATAAAGGAAGCCAACACTGGAAGTGTGCCAGTGAGAACTAATGTACAAGTCGGATTAAAACATTTCTAAGAAGTTCAATGACGGAATGCAGATTGAACAATCTATTTCTACTCTATGTGTATAAATCCATTACAGAACACACCTAAATTAGTAGACGTGGTCATTGGAGCCCCCCTTACTCAAATCATTTTCCTACACCTATGTCTTAGATGGATTTTGAATTTGACTACCAGCTGCATTCACCTGTCAATCATGTAATCAGTCTGTAATTCCTCACAGGTGGATAAAAAGGGGTGTGGCCACCACAAAGTCTGCAACTTTTGGCCGGCACTAATGTACATTTGCTACAGTTTTCATACAATTTCCTAGTTTCCACATCTATGATATTTATATACAACACGGCCTTCTCCGAAAGGGGTGATTTGGCAAGGGTAGAAAGACGATTACTGAGTTTCTGGGTGAGAATAAAATTACTAAGGTCGGGGTTTCATACAAGGTGGGGGGGTGGGGAAGAAATGGATGGCACACAAATACACTGGAAAATTTTGCTGACCACAGCCACTTTTAATTGACCACACCCATTTCAATTGGATTTTCAAATCTACATGTTGGGGCATAGGCAACCATCTGTTTGGGGGGCTTACGTCCGCCCCCCCCCCCCCCCCCCCCCCAAATTTTTTACATTTTGTATTGTTAAGCCCCCCCCCCCCACAAATTTTTTAAGACAAGCAATTACAAAAACAGGTGATAAAAACATGTAGCTAAGCTAGCTGGCAGACACTACTTACTCTATTTGAGCTACTAAACTATGGTTTCAGTGCCTTCAGTGCTTCTTGGTACAAGCTTCACCCTTGGCTTCACTACATTCAAGAGAAAGATAGCTTTGTTTCTATTGTGCTACTGCTGTTTACAGAAAAATACCACTTTCAGGCTACGTTGATAAGGCCTTTACTGACACTGGCTTTGACAATTGCATATATTTACAAAAGGTTTTGCTGTGTGTATCCGTTTTCTTGCACGACAAGGCTTGCCATGTGCCTGAATTAGTAGTAGGCTGGTTAAAGAAACCACAGGATCGATTTACAAGCCCAGAAAAACAGAATGATAGTCTTGAAACCACCTCTGCTGAATCTATTGTGAAGACAATTGAAGACATTGAGGCTTTCTCTTCAGGTAAACAAATGACAAAACTTATTAAAAAGTCACCAAAGCGTCAAGCTATTTTCAAGAAAATTCAACATGAAATTACCTGGGAGTCCCCAGGGATACGTATGCTTGCACCAACTCGCTGGGACTGTTTTGCGGCCAAGTTCAAAGTAGAAATCAAAAGAATCCATTTGTCTGGCACCAATACGTGCACGCATTTCACTATCTTTGCTCTCCTCAATAGCAACATACCATGTATCCCTTAAGGCCTCATAGTTTTCTGTGTAGAAGTGCTGGTCCTTGACTTCTCTTGGACTTGTGAAGAACTAGAATAAGGGGTTATCCTAGACTTTATGAAGAACCAAAAGGAGTTATAAGGGGTTCCTAGACTTTCCTGGGCCACATGGATAATCATAACTAGAAGAGGAAGTGGTCTTTAACCTCTTTGGACCTTGTGTAGAAGTGATGGTCTGACTTATCAAGGCACCTCAGACTGCTTTGGATAGTTACTAAAACATTCTTTGATGATTCTAAAATGTTTCTCACTAGTTGCGTCTGTTTCAGGTTAACTATCTTCGCTGGAACAACTGGTCTGAAGTGGACCGTTTCAAAGAGATCATCAGAAGAGTAATTATCCATTGTAGAGCAGCTCATCACCAGACTACTCGCTCGGGATGGATCCCACTTTTTCTCTAACTCACTTCAGCTGGTTTTTTGGCGCCTAATAATGATGCATGCGGTTGTCATAGATAGGTGCTTTATTTAGAGATAGTGGTAAGGCTAATTAAACTAGGTGCGTATCTAATCGAGAGGAGAAAAAATGAGGAAGGAAAGGAAATTGTTGATGTTACATTTGTCTGATCAGGGTAAATCCTCTTTAAATGTTCTGCCAACATTGTTTGGAAGTGAATTAAAGTGTTTTTTATAACAAACAACTATTTTCCCCCTCAGATATTTTTAGTGAACCTGAAGAGCAATGGCTAAGTGACACTGGAGATGACAATGACATAGAAGAGCACACAGGTGCTGATGCCACTGATGTGAGAGTGAACCCGATATGTCTTCACCTAGTAAAGTTTCATGGCCACTATCGGTGTTGACAAAATGGTTAACTGTTTATCTGCTAAGCTTTAAGCTATATTTCGTGTCTGATGGTGCTATGGAATTTGTTTCAATTTCTTAGAACATTTTTATTTGTCCTCATATACAAGACTGTATTAAGGGAGGATTAAGCAATTTCCTGACCATATACATGCTAAAATGAGAAAGGAGTGTGAGTGTCTTCTTATAAAAAGTGTCTAATAGGAAATTTATTCATGTTGAACATGGACTTTTTCCAACTACTCTGTTGGAGCAATATATGCAGTTGTAATGAACTTACCACATGCAATTCAATACAGACAAGAAAATGTGATACTTGTAGGCCTCATGCCTGGACCCCATGTACCAAAGCACAATATAAACTCATTTATAGAACCAATGGTTACTGAACTACTTGAGCTTTGGGAGGGAGTTGAGATGAATATTGTTGGAAACATTGGATTTTTAATTGATACATGGCCTCGTCGAACCAAAGCTTCTAGAATGAGAGCAGAGCGTCTCTATGGCAAACAGTTTATCACTCCAAACATGCATCTGCATATGCACTTAAAGTCATGTATACTAGATTATGGCCCTTTGCATGGCTTTATGCATTCAAACGATATAATGGAATGCTTGGAAGCATTCCTAATAACAATCGATCTATTGAAGTTCAGCTAATGAACCGCTTTCAACATGAGACATATTACTGAGGCTTTCTCAGTTCAGCTTCCAAATGAGTTCAGTGAATCATTTGCTCCAGCACTGTCACAGCTACATTCCAGTTTGTGTGATGTTGTAGGCTCTCTAGCAGACACAATACTATCCTCAGACCAGGCTGAAAATGTACTCCCTATTCACAATGGACAATTACATCTGACACAGTGGTCTCATCACCGTTCAAAATACTTCATCAACAGCACCTCACATGATTATTTGCAAGTCCTATACTCAAAATTGTATAATTCACCTATAAGAGCCGATCAAATTTATTTAGGAAGTCATGATCAGCCTGAAATAATACGTGCTGCAAGAATCGACTCTATCATTCTTCACACAGTGACTATTGATGAGAAGGTCTATTCACACCTTTTGGTTTCATTGTCAAGATGTGCATTTTGTGATAAAGTAGAAAGAAGATTAATCTACTGGAGCCTATTGAAGAGCTAGATATAGAAGAGACAGTTGAGCCAAAATCTAAGGTATAAAGATAGCTACAAGTTGGTATAAAGTTTCCTGTCATGAGAGTACTGCTTTGTACTCTACATCTGAGGTCCATAAACTTAGTTGTGACAGTTCTTTAGATGAAACTCATGTGTATTGTAATTTGTGGATAATGTGAATAAATGTACAACACGTCAGTGTGTCAAGTATGAAATTGTGCCTACAAGCTCGAAATTTCATATTTCAAAGAAGCAAGAACACAATGGCTGCAGAAAAAAAAGATAATCTTCTAAGAGGAAGAAAAAGAATTGGTGAATCTGGTAGCTAGTATTCGGTTACTTCATATTTCTAAGTAACCTGTCAAATACCTGATGTTTCACTGTTGTTGATGGAAATATAACTTCAATGTTCCTAATTAAGTGAAAGCAAAATAATTTTTTTCCTGCTAAATATTTATGGTACTATGACTTCAACTCAGCCTGCTGGTAGCCCCACCTCCTATTAATTTTAGATAATGACTTATAGGGTTTAGCTAACGTGAGAGCGGTAGAGTAAATCAAGCCATGTGAGTCTTGTAAAATACCCATCCTCCCACATTTAACTCTTAGTTTCCCAATTTATATGGATGCTGGGCTGAAGATGCTCTTGATGTAAATCGAATGAATGTGAAGCCTGGGGGCAAGCAACCCAAAATGCATGATACAAATGGACTTTGCATTGGGAATTCCTAAAGGAATGAAATTCTTGAACGAGGGATTAGCTATAAACTTCACAGAAAGTAAAATGCTGATCAACATGCTGACCCTCTGCTGCCGGGATCTGATCCTGACTAAATCAATCCGTGCAAAATTCTTACCTCCAATTTGTTTCTTTTTGACTATCTGTGTCAGTACAGCTAAGTGTTTGAGGTCAACTATGACTGAACGTCTTAACTGATCTTGCCATTCTTAGCATTGAAAGGGAACTCGCTGGAGGACTATCCTTAGAGGCTGTTGTCCAGATGAATATGACAAGTGATAGTTACTACAGTAGAAGATGAAAGAGGTGAAATTATTGGTGAGGGTTGAATTTTTGACCAGTCATTTCAAGTCCTTCCACAGTATAGGTCATGCCCTACAGGTGCCCTACTATATGTTTAATCCTGGCAATGCCACTGCAGGTCAAGGCATCAGGCTTGGGATGAGAGAATTAGCCAGGTCATTCTTGATACTGTTGTGGCTTCTACTTGGGCGAACCATATCTCCGGTTAGAGGGCCAAAATGAAAAGTTTATTATGGTGATTTATAGCATAATCACTGCTGTTAAGCCTAAAACTATAATATGATATCAGTGATTATGCCATGACTCTACCATAGTTACCAACTCTCACTGTTTCAGCCCTTTTCTCAGTCTTTATTTTTCTCACTGTGAATAGCATACAGTCAGTTGGACTATGCTTATTAATTATGTCACATTGATTTAGTCACATGGTGATATAGAGAACTGTAGTCAGTCACTATCAGAGTCAGATGAAGATTGCTATAGCTTAGCTATATATGCTAGCTAAATACAAATTTTATTGCCAGTTTGGTAAAAGTTAACAGACATGAAGGGTGCTGTTTCATACAAAACATGCAACACTCAAAGAGCTACACAACTGGCTTAACTTAAATGCTAGCTAGCTCAGCGCTGTGTCAGCCTAGCCTAGATGCTATAATACATGCCACATCCCACCACATGCACATACATGATCCTAATCACTGCTGCAGCAGCTAACTATGTGGTATACTGAGACAACTGAGCATGCTCACTCACTACCTAGAATAATTATTATGTCATTAGTTTGTGCACTTTAATAGTTGGCCAGTTTTTATGTTCAGCCAGAGTGCAGTGTATCAGAATATCATTGTGTGTGTAGTAAAAGATTTTCTATAAAGTTCTATAAAAGTTAGCGTGCAGGACAGCTAGTTAGCTGCCGTTTAGTTGACAACCCTACCGCTTGGCTCTCGGGAGGCAGTTTGTCACAGTGGCGACGAGAGACGGGATAAGTTAAGATGGGAGACTCACCTCAGACCGTTTATGCTCAAGTTTTTGGCCGGTTGGAAGCGTTTGAGCCGGAAGGAGAAAATATCACTACCTATTTGGAGCGTGTGGAACTCTATTTTGCAGCTAACAACATAGCTGACGACAAGCAAACTTCGGTACTCTTGACCGTGATTGGCACTAAGAATTATGGTATTATTAAAAGTCTCGTTGCTCCTGTCCAGCCCAAAGACAAGACTTACACTGAACTAGAAGCTGTTCTGAAGGCTCACTTTCAGCCTAAACCTCTTCTCATTGCCGAGAGATTTCGATTTTACCAGCGTAACCAAGCAGCTGGCGAATCTGTTTTGGACTATGTAGCTGAACTGCGAAGATTGGCTATTTCATGTGATTTCGGTGAATTTCTGGATCAGGCCTTGCGTGACAGGTTTGTGTGTGGACTAAGAACTGAGTCTACTCAGAAGAGGCTACTTACGGAGAGAGACCTGACCCTAGCTAAGGCTGTGGAGCTAGCTAGTGGCATGGAGACCGCTGCAGCTGATGCCAGGGAACTTAAACGTCCTGGTAATAATGTTACGAACAATCATGTTTATCACACACCTATTACTAAGACTTATCACACACCAGTTACAAAGGATTGTCATACAGCAGCTGTAACTAAGAATTGTCATCGTTGTGGCAGAAGTGACCATGATGGGAGTGTCTGTCGATTCAAGCAAGTAAAGTGTCACAGATGTGGTAAGACAGGCCACATAGCACCTGTCTGTAGGAGTGGTTCTAAGGGCCACCCACCATTCAACAAAGGTTTCCACAAAGGTTCCTACAACAACAAGAGTTCCCATAAGTCTAAATTAACACACCATGTTGACACCAGTGAACCAGAGTCAAAGAAGGAAATAGAGCTGCCAATTTACACCTATACTGTGAATAACCTACCCACCAAGCCAATTAGAGTGGATGTGAAGGTGGCTGGTAAATTATTATCTATGGAGGTGGACACAGGGGCTGCAGTGTCCATACTATCTGAGTCTGAGTTCAGGAAGAAGTTTCCTAGGGGGAAGCTGAAACCATCTTCCATGTTACTATCAACCTACACAAAAGAGCCAATGAAGGTTATAGGAAAGTTCTCAGCTGAAGTTCACTATCAGAAACAGGGACCATTTAACCTTGATCTTATCATCGTTTCTGGAGATGGACCATGTCTCTTGGGAAGAAGCTGGTTAGAATGTATCAGTTTAGATTGGTCGTCTATTGCAGCCATCATTCATAATACCTCACTTCAACGGGTCCTGGAGGAGAACAGAGATGTATTTGCCGAGGAGCTGGGCACCATACGACCTTTCCTAGCAAAGTTGGCTGTGCTCAAGGATGCCAGGCCTAAGTTTCACAGAGCTCGTCCCATACCTTTCGCTCTGAAGAGTAGAGTGGAAGAAGCATTGGATCGTTTGGAAGCTGATGATGTACTGGAGAAGGTCAGCCATAGTGAATGGGCTGCTCCTATAGTGGCTGTACCCAAAAGGGATGGTAGTATTCGTGTTTGTGGGGATTACAAAGTTACAGTGAATCCAGTCCTCGAGGTGGATCAATACCCACTCCCTCGTCCAGAGGATCTGTTTGCTACCTTAGCTGGTGGTAAAAAGTTTACCACATTGGACTTATCACATGCCTACAACCAACTAACTCTGGACCCTGAGTCCCAGAAGTATGTCGTTGTGAACACTCATCGAGGTCTCTACCGATATAAAAGACTTCCATTTGGCATTGCCTCAGCACCTGCCCAATTCCAACGGGTTATGGACCAAATCCTGCAGGGTATGAATCATGTGACATGTTACTTAGATGATATTTTAATTACAGGTTCCACCATTGATGAACACCTGTCCAACTTAACTGAGGTCTTGCGACGTCTTAAAGAACATGGAGTGCGGTTGAAAAGAGAGAAGTGCCAGTTCCTGAGAGATAGCGTGGAATATCTGGGTCACTTGATAGATGCTGATGGTCTACACACCACTGACAGCAAGTTGAAAGCAATTAATGAGGCCCCTTCACCCACTAATACTCAGGAGCTTAGGGCATTCCTGGGGTTATTGAACTATTATGGTCGTTTTATTCCCAACCGTGCTACTCTATCACAACCCCTAAATACCCTTTTATGTAAGGATCACCACTGGAGGTGGACAGAGAGATGTGAAAGGGCTTTCCAACAACTCAAAAAGACTCTTGTGTCCTCATCTTTCCTAACTCATTATAATCCAAATTTACCTCTTAAACTTGCAGGGGATGCCTCTGCATATGGAGTCGGTGCAGTCATTTCCCACACCATGGATGATGGAACTGAACAACCCATTGCCTTTGGATCTCGAACATTGTCAAAAAGTGAACAAAACTACTCACAGATCGAGAAGGAAGCACTTTCCCTCATCTATGGAGTACGGAAATTCCATTCATACCTCCTAGGCCGCAAGTTCACACTTGTAACAGACCATAAGCCGTTGACATATATTCTTGGACCAAAACGTGGAATACCTCCACTTGCTGCTGCTCGGTTGCAACGATGGGCTCTAATCCTAGCAGCCTACAATTACAATATTGAATATCGACCTACTGGAGCACATGCAAACGCCGATAGTCTCTCCAAACTACCCTTGAAGTCCGAAAGAAGCCGTGTCACTTTGGATGAACCTGCTGTTTTCAATGTCTCTCAGCTGGAGAGCTTGCCAGTCACAGCTAAACAGTTGCAGGCAGCTACCCGAACAGATCCGACTCTTAGTAAGGTTTTACGCTGTATGAGAGAAGGCTGGCCCAAGCAGAGCAGCAAGGAATTGCATCCATACTGGTCCCGTAGGTTGGAGTTAACGGTGGAGGGAGGATGTATATTGTGGGGGATACGAGCCATAGTGCCACAGAAACTCAGAGAGAGACTGTTAAAGGAACTACACAGGGATCACCCAGGAATCAGCCGTATGAAGATGGTGGCAAGAAGCTACATTTGGTGGCCAGGACTTGACCAAGCCATAGAAGATCTGGTAAAAAGTTGTGTGTCATGTCAGTCAGTGAAACATGCACCTTCAGTAGCCCCACTACAGCCATGGATTTGGCCTAACCAGCCCTGGAAGCGTGTACACCTTGACTTTGCAGGGCCATTTCAAGGAGCTATGTTTCTCTTAGCAGTGGATGCCCATTCTAAATGGCCTGAGGTCCACATTATGAAAGATACTACCACTACCAAAACTATAGATGTCCTACGTAATATATTCTCTTCATATGGGATACCTGAACAGCTAGTGACCGACAATGGTCCACAGTTCATCTCTGATGACTTTGCAATGTTTGTTCGAATGAACGGGATTAAGCACATCCGTTGTGCTCCATATCATCCTGCCACTAATGGGTTAGTGGAACGTTTTGTTCAGTCGTTGAAGGCTGCCCTCAAAGCAAGTTTGAATTCTGGATTACCTCTACATCGTCGTGTATTAAACTTTCTATTTACCTACCGTAGTACACCACATACTACTACGGGTGTCTCTCCTTCTTCATTATTTCTACATCGTAGGATCAGGACCAGGCTGGACTTACTTCACCCTAACAGTGAGTCTCAAGTGCTGGCTAAGCAAGCACAGCAGAAATCTCAGCATGATAGAAGAGCTCAACACCGAGAGTTCTTTGTTGGTCAAACTGTAATGGCTAGAAATTTACGCCCTGGACCTGACTGGGTACCTACAGTTGTAGTGGAACGACTTGGACCCCTTACCTACCTAGTGGAAACTTCAAACAAACTACTCTGGAAGAGACACCTTGATCTCTTACGAGAGTTGAGTATGAGGAATTCAAATACCGAACCTCAGGAAGACACTAGTCCTAATGATTTGGAACCAGAGGTTTGCTCAACACCTACTGTTGCAATTCAGCCAGGAGAACCTGCAACTCAAGCTACGACACCTGGAAATGAATTTGCGACCACTGAAGAAACACCTGAATTACCCACTGTACCTAGCAGGATGTCCCAACCAATTCCTGTGGAAGCAGCTGGAACTGCTACAGAAGCTACTGCACCCACCGAACATCGGTACCCAACTAGAAATCGACAACCTCCAGACAGACTAGGTTGGTAGATGTGGATTTAGTGGGGAGGGGTGTGGTATACTGAGACAACTGAGCATGCTCACTCACTACCTAGAATAATTATTATGTCATTAGTTTGTGCACTTTAATAGTTGGCCAGTTTTTATGTTCAGCCAGAGTGCAGTGTATCAGAATATCATTGTGTGTGTAGTAAAAGATTTTCTATAAAGTTCTATAAAAGTTAGCGTGCAGGACAGCTAGTTAGCTGCCGTTTAGTTGACAACCCTACCGCTTGGCTCTCGGGAGGCAGTTTGTCACAAACTAGGCTATAGGGTGAGCAGTTAACAGTGTAGTACAGTTAGTGTCCTGACTCCTATGTAAAATGGCCTATAGTTTAACATAGGTGGAGGAAGCATTTTTGTTTTGGGGGGCGGGAGTACTGTGTGACTATTATACTATTTAGGTTTAGCCAGTTAAATAATTTTTTCTTCTTTCATTAACTAGCTGATATAAAAATAGAGGCAAGGTTTATGGAACTCCTAGGGAGGTCTTTCTCTTCATTGTGATTCTTTTAGACATTTACGGAGCCTCCAACTAGATATTTGTAGCAAATGATTTTGATATGGTTCTTGACATTGAGAAAACTTTAATAGGAGCCGGAAATGGAGAAGTTGTTGTTATACCCAACACAGTATTGACTAAATACAGGGATGATCTAAACATGGATAGACTGCTTACTCATTTGAAAATGGTTCCTGATATAGTGAAAAGATATTCATGTGACATAAAACTTGGTGTTAAAGCAACTTCACCGTTTGTTACAATTATTCTTGACCATACCTGTGGCTACAGCCTCCTCAGAAAGATCTTTCTCTGTGTTAAGAAGGCTAAAGAATTACCTTCGAGCATGACATAGGAGAGGCTCAATCATGTTCTTTTATTGCATTGTCTGAAGTCAAGGACTGATAGACTTAAATCAAATAACAGAAACCTTTCTTTGGAAATATTAGCTAAATAATTATTAAGTGATTGCATGCCTGTATGTGCACAGCTCATGGGATTCAGCCCCCCCCCCCATACAAATTTGCTTCCTACGCCTATGGATCAGGACAGCATTAAAAAGTTTCAAGCAGATGGGGGACTTCTGACATGAGGTGGCACTCTAGAACTTTCTGTAGTGTCACATGTTCTGTATAATAATAAAGGAGAGTTAAGCTTACCCTTCAACAAATTTGTGCTTTCTTTCTACAAGCAAAAACTTGTAATTTGCTTCCCACATTGGACGGCTTTTATTGAAACTGTATCTGTTTATGACTCACCCAAGCCGAAGATCTGCGATGGCTAAGTCTTCTTCAATGTGTAGGTTGTTATATTACTCCTGCTGCTATGATGTAACACTCAATGAAGATTTATCATCTGTTGGCCCAACAATTAATAAACATGCCAAGCAAGACCACCAGGGACCATGAGGCCTTCATTGGCTTTTAACATCCTTATGGAGCCCAGGCAGTGTGCATCAGCATGGATGGATACAAAATATGTACACTGGTTTCACCCCACAGTACATTGTTCTGTTCAAAGAAGGCAAAAGGCACACTATCTACTGTTTCCTGCCCTGCAGCATAGTTGTTCAGAGAGGCTTTGCCATCAAGGTAATGAAGATTGCTTCTTGCTCTGGCACAAGAGAAGAGTTTGAACATGTACTTACTTACATGCGCCTAGACATCCATTAATTGTATTTTTGGCTTCCAGTAAGAACATGGAGTGTACAATGATTAAGAAAGGTCACAGTACATTTTGGTAATTAAATTGAAAAAGTTGAGAAGGCTGTCAGCAGAAAGAGTATCAGTTAATGGATTCTTGGGCATTGAACCTAGTGTGTAGTTGTGAAAAATGACAGAACATCACAAACCTACAGGTCGTGGATGAGCGGGCAAGGGGGGGGGGGGGTTGTGGTAGGGGTGCTGGTAACAGTAGAGGTTGGGAAAATGGTGCTGGTAACAACAGAAATCATGGAAAAGGTGTCAAGAGGGATTGTAATGACACTATCACAATATTTCAAGTGAATGATTTGACTACGGTAGATAACAAAGTGCCCAGTCACCTTCACATTCTGGGGATTGGTCTCCAGGTGAACTTTTCAAATGATCGAAACAAGACTAAAAGCTAGTTGGTCTTCTCATCTACTTGGGTTATAAGAAGATTCCAAGGCTAATGTGGAGCCCTTCCGCTCTGAACTGTCATGTACTCAGCAATCCACATTTTTTTCTGCATTGGACAGATCTTCTGCAGTCAGTGCCACTTGATGGCCTTTTGAAGGTTTGAACAGCTTGGAGGACGTAAGATGCAACATCGAATGGTAGTCTTTGCAGGTCATGCAATTTCCAATTCTGTTGGACAGTCAGCAACCAGCAGACTATGGGTTGAAGGCTTCAGAGCTTTCAACTCTGCCTTGCATTCTTCAGGCAGGGATTGAATCTCTTCTACTATAGTACTTGTTTGATTCCAGAGCCATTCTGGGCCATCACGCCATAACTTGCTAACTGAAAGCTCATGGAGTAAGCCCTCGTGAAGGAATATCAGCTGGACTGGTTGGCAGTGCTTCCAGTGACCTGATGGAATAAGTCTTTGAATCTCATTGACCCTATTTTGAATAAATGGTTTCCACTCCTTTTCAACACCTTGAATCCAATACAGAGCAACCATCACAAAAACCACAGAGGTGATTCTTTACCTCTGGGGTGTCTGCAGTGTAGTAAGTTCGTTTAATAGACATAGTTTGTGCTTGTGTATTCCTGGCTTGACAATCTCTAGGCTTCCAAGCGTAGCTTCAGTATGTCTTGTGTTGAAGATCAGAGGAGTTTGTGATAAACTTTCGGAGATTAAAACCTCCATGTCGGAATATCATCCATAAGTAGATATCAATAACCGCTGCACTAACTTAGGATGTGTTTCCCTGAACTTTTCCAAGTTGTGGCATTAAGAAGAAATGGACTGGAAGAGACCCCAAATGTGACTCTAGCAAACCTCAAGATCCTGATTTCAGGAGGGTTTTGACAGAAATCCTTAATCCACAAGAATAGAAAATCTCAGTCTCTCTCCGCTACAGAAACCATCAAAAATGCTTTCTCAATGTCAGCTACTAATGCTGTCTGGTAAGAACAATCATTAAGAGATGGACCGCTAGATCGAGCAGAGGCATCATATACTATTCGAATTTTGGTCGTTGCCTTGTCTGTGATGTGGAAGATAATTGATGCAAAAGACCATGTAATCTCTTAAAGCTGAGCTGGTAGTGATCAGGTAGTGGCTGATGAAATTCTTTCCATGGAAGAAAAACCTCATATCGTCCATCACAAAAATTGACTGTGTCACTGAAGTCATCTTTCTCGGCAGTCTGCTCTCAAAAGACAAGATTCGTGGCAGTTTCAGTAGATTCATAAGACTTGGTAGGACCAATTGGGCCACTGTTTCCTCTATAAACCTGGCCAGTTCCCAGTAGTAATCTGAGCCTATGAGGATGGCGATTTCCATGGCAGTGACTCACCAGAGGCTCACAAATGAGTGGAACAACGAGGAGTGATACTTGCAGTGAAGATAATGCAATATTCACTCGCACCACTTCACATATATGACCTCTGACTTCCACTGTCCATAGTATCTTTTGAAGTGGCAGTTCTTTCGGTGGATTACGCTCGCAAATGCTTGTATGATGCTTACTATTGCATTTGGTGCATTTGTTGCTGTCAGTTCTCTTGCAATCAGTTCTTGCTACATAAGACCCAGCAACTCATCTAACCTCATCTCAGAGGTAATAATCAGACGTAGCTCTTGAGATTCTGATGTAACTCCCAAAGTTTTAAGGCTTCTAATGTCCAAGTCCCTTCAGGTTTTGAGATGATGCGACTGATTCGGTACTCATCAAAGCATCCATGTGTTTTGTTACAATTTGATTCTTATCACCAAAGTATGGGGCGCCGTTTGTCTCAAAATTATTAAAAAAGAGAGTATTTAATTGTGAAGTAAAGATATATAAATACATATAGGAATATAATAAATACCGCTAGGGATATATAAATACCGCTATTTTGACATTATGGGTGTGGTTTAATGGAACTTTGAACTTTGTGTTTGCACGGGTTGAAAAGGATATCGTGCATAAATAGCAGCCAATTAGTTATTGGCTACCCAAAAAATGTTACTGTCAATGTTGGATCTCTCTCTAATGCTCTCGCTGCGGCCATACAGCAAGCTAATTCTGGATCACAGTCAATTAGTGTCTTTGCCACTCCTATGACTCCAAGCAGTGCAGTGTAAGTGTGTGTGTACTAGTATGAGGGGGATTATGTGACTATTAAAGTAGGAAGATACACGTGAGTAGCTATGCAGCTTCAATATTGACTCTACACTGAATGTTATTATTATTATGTAGCTTTTATCACATCATAATAAACAGTTGCTGTGTTGCTGTTATTTACTGTTACACTGGACAATTCTTATTGGTACTCTTCAGTCTTCAGTGTAGAAACTGCACCACTCTCAATATTTTCGTCATGCTGCCTCTCAATATCCCATCACCTGGATAAACTGTCACCTCTCAATAATTTTCATTGTTTTAAGTTGAAATATTTTGTGATATTAATTTTTGTTACTCTGATAATTGTGCATTGTGATATCTCAGGTTATGTGTTATGTTATCTTATAATTAGCTATTTATATCAATTATTATTACTGGTATTAAAATTCTGTGGTCACTGTTAATAAATTTTGTGTTAGTATTTTACATAAGACTGTGTATTTATTCATTTCAATGTCCCAAAAATAAAACTTTGACGTTTCAGATTTTACTGAGCCATTACCTGCAAACGATAAATACAACATGCATGTACAATTAGAAAATTATTTTAGGTCTCAAATATTAGTCAGAAGACCTCATAATGAAGTGACTGTTGATGAAATTATAGAACTGAGGTGTCTTAATTACAAGTGGAATCAGTAGCACAGTGCTACTAACATTGTGAAACATTCTATCACTTAATTATTTAATATAATTTTGTCCATTTCTGGAGCGCTTGGCGTTGCATAGACATCCAGAGGAACCTGTTCGTCGAGGTTGTCAGCTAGCATTTGCAGGGACAATCTAAACACATACTCCATTATCGAATCATCAGTTAGATGAATTAATCCATTCCATAAAACAAAGCCATCACGAAGTATTGATGAAAGATCACTTGGTTAGGTTGGGATTATGAGTAACCCTTAAAGAATTAAGAGAATTCATACATCAGGTTGATCATGTTGATCATCAACTGTACTTACTAATTTCCTTGATGCTATTTCTCTACATCATGACTTACCTGATCACATCAGATCTGACTGTGGAGGAGAGAATGTGGCTATATGGAGATACATGATTGCTTCCCACAATCATGTAGAGAGACTGTGGTGTGATATGCACAAGTGTGTAGGAAGTAATTATGGAGATTTATTTAGAAGCTTGGAAAGAGATCATTTGCTTGATCTTTTAAATGAAGTGGATTTATACTGTCTATGTATATTTACCTCAGAATAAGTGCTTGTTGGAAAGTTGGAACCATCATGAGGTAACATGTCACCGTATCAACTAGTTTTTTGAGAGATTAAGTCATACTGATACTCTCTTGGCACTAATGCTGATATAGATGTATCATCTCTATTTTGGTGAGCATGTTGCTGTTCCTAGAATGTGTTTGTTCACAACTGCTTCAGGATTTCTGGTTTCTTCCAACAATAATAATGATCTATATAAGGCTGCTATATTCAGCAGGTGAACATTTGAACACAGGCTGTGATCAGTGTGTCATTGACTCCAATAGACTTTATAATCATAGCTAGTTCATTAGTTATAAAGATGTTATAATTATATTATATATACAATTTATATCAATCAATAAAAGTGAAGCAGTTATTAGAAGTTAGCAAATGTAATTGTTAATAGTCAATAATAACTAATATTATAACAATCATGGCCGGGTTGCAATAGCTATACCAATCTCAATGTTGAAATTAGTTGATAGTTATTTAAGTCAACCTTCCCAGTTTTAATTGATATAGTGATCTCAAGGATGAGATTAACTGCTAATTTACTTTTTGTCAATGTTTAATATAACAGTCACAAAACAATAGTATTTACTGTCATCAACAAGGAAAGGCAATGCGACCATATTTGTAGTAAGGCAGTCGAATTGAAAGTATCTGCTGTTGAATTGCTGAATGTAATGCTGGAAGAGATAAGCATTCACTCAAAAGCATTCCTTCACCAAATAGCAGGCTGTTTGGATTTTGAAGCCCTGTGCTGGTCACTGTTCGACTTTTATAAGTTAAAGGATGTCTAAAGTATGATGATGATGCTATGAGGGCTCTTTTCAAGATCTACCACATCTTATTGTGTCTAAAGGATAGTGGAGAGATCTCTGAGGATAAATTGAGTAAGTTTCTGTTTAAGTGATAGCCATGAATAATCATAAGGGAGGTCATTACCTGGCTACAGTTCAAATTAAGACTGTTATAATAACTATCAGCTAGTTTGTTACTAACATAATATTGTATATACCAGGCCTGTATTATAAGCTTTACAGAGGAATATCTTGTTGCACTGAGTTAGTGTGTTTCAAAGAAATTACTAGGCAGAAAGGGTTTCACCCAGAAAAAAATATTTTTTTAAATGCAGTTGCATTTAGATACAAAGTGGCTTACCAGCTAGTAGCAGTTTTATCTCTTATGTTTTGTCAAAGACACAAAGTCTCTCTCCCTTTCCTTCCCACTCATCTACCCCTATCCCCTCCCCCCCCCCCCCCCCACCAAGCCTCACTGGATGAAGCCCTGCTAGCTATTTGACTCACTCTATATCCAATACATAGGAAATTTCATAAGAAATTTCATAGAAAGTATGTAGCTCCATCAGATGTTATAATTAAGTATAATATGGCTGTTTGTGTTAATATTACATACAAAACCATTTAGATCATGTACGTAGTTGTGAAATGCATGTTGATATGAAAGTTCTTAACAATAGGTAATTTGATGATGCTCTGTTCAATAATAATCATGTACTAATAAGTTACTTCTACCATAAAGCCTTCATATCCTCTATTCTGGCTGACAGCAGAGCAATGTTTGAAGTAGTAAGAGTAGACATATCCTAGTCAAGCCATGGTGTTGGCTGTATTAAATGCATGTGCACTACTTGCTAACTAATTTAATCAATGCTGTTCAATTGTTCAATTTTTAGACTTCTTTTAATGTTAGTAACTTTAATAGGTCTTGCATTCACTCGTCCTAAGTTTATTTTGCCCCAAGGTCCTAGTCCCCACCCTGGATGTGATATTGCTGACATGTAGGTGTTTCTTGCCTTCATTAAACCACCTGACCTCTGCTAGTTGATGATGATATAAACTTCAACTTAATCTAATACAATCAGTTAGCTGTTGCTAATAATAGATAGAAACATCTCATTCTCTTCCTTACTTAAAATAAATGACCAGACATGAGAATCATCCATTAGCTTGGAACTTGTACTTATAAGTGTGTGAATAGTCTTTCCCTCAGTAGAGTTTTAAAGTTATTGAAAGTCATGGAAGTCACTTCTGGCTTGATGAAAATCTCTATAGCTGGATAATGTGTTATCTTTCCTTCTCTCCCCTCAGCATTTTCAACCTAAGCTATAACATCGTGATGATAGCAAAAGCCTCTATCATTTAAACCCGCCCATGTTTATGGAAAATAGATATTTTTTTGCTCTCATTTTTTGAGATAAATGTTTTATTATATTCTACCTTCATGCATAAAGCTCACATATCATGTAAATTGATTTTTATGTAGATAATGTCAGCCACAAAAGTGATGGTTACTCTCCAGTTTCAATCTAGAAAGTCAAATGTTGAAATTTAGTAACAGGTGAAGAAGAAAGTGGAAAACTGAAGCTGGAGGAAGGAATGAAGTTGAAGTTGAAAAGACCAGTAAGTATAGCTAACACCCCTATAAGGATTATTTGAATATGTCCCATGCAAATCGGCTTGTTTATATTATCCTGTAATGAGGTCATAACTCTAATCAGAGCAGTTTAAAGTGTCCAGTTTCACTGTATATTTATACAGTATAATACCTAGGGATTTAAGATTTGCCAAGAAAGAGCCAGAGTCAAAAGAAGAGGTTTTCAGCTATCCATTTATATATACTTAGTTCTCAGTCCACCCCTTTGTATTTTTTGCATTTTAACTTCATTCAGCACTATAATAATTTTCTCTATAAACTTGTGCATATTACAGGATATTCAAGAGGATGTGAAGCTAGTTGATAGTGTTGGAAAAGATGATAAAACAGAGGTAAGTTATTAGTAGTGATCAGCACACTCCAAATTTTGCATACTTGGTCATGGTAAACTGTATTTTTTGCATTATAACTTCATTCAACACTAACTTGTGTATAATACAGGATATTCAAGAGGATGTGAAGCCGGTTGATAGCATTGAAAATGATGATAAAACAGAGGTACGTTATTAGATATTAGTACACTCCAAATTTTGCACCTTTGTCATGGTAAGCAACAAGGTCTATAAGTTGATTTAACTAGTGGTTAGCTAGGTACATACGTAATCACCAACTCATTTATAGTAACAAGAAGCTAAGCTAGTAGCTCAGGAGTCAGTGTGCTTGAATTATTATGCGCTTGAACATCAAAAGCAGCTTGAAAGGAACATTTGCTAAATAGATATAATTTTGTATTGTGCTATGGACAGTCTGATATAAAGAGTGCTACTATCTACACTCGATGACATTCTTTTAGTGTGAGCAAACAACAGTAACAGCAACATTAATAGCCATAGTAACAACAACATTAAGATGATAATAGTAGTAGTAATAATGATGTAACAACAATAACAACAGCAACAATTATAATAATAATACAATAACGTTAACTTTAAATCATTATTGCTTTTAGCTGATGTGCCTACCATTTTTTACTACCAGTCTAAATAAAAGTAGGCAGCCAGACACTGAGTGCTATATGACCTGGGAAAAGTAATACTCACATTACACATTATATTGATGCTTTTGGAAGGAAACACTCATCAGTGAAATGAATTTTTGGATCCTATCAGAACATGATGCTAGAAGCTTAGTGGACCCAGAAATTAAGTTAGCAGTAAGTACTCTATAGGCCATTTGCTAGCATTGCCGCTAGCTACCTTGGACTTTTCCTTTAAGATTATAGGATGGTAGGATAATGCCAGGAGCTGGATGAGATCTATAAATACAGCAACTGTTCATTAACAACAACAACAACAACAACATTCAGTGTAGATTCAATATTGCAAAGCTGCATAGCTACTCACGAGGTAAACATTATCTTCCTAACTTTAATAGTCACATAATCCCCCTTATACTAGTACACACACACTTACACAGCACTGCTTGGAGTCAATATGATATAGGAGTTGCAAAGACACTAATTACTGTGATCCAGAAGTATCTTGCTGTATGGCCACGGTGAGAGCATTAGAGAAAGATCCAACATTGACAGTAATATTTTTTGGGTAGCCATATTAACTAATTGGCTGCTATTTATGCACGATATCCTTTTCAACCCGTGCAAACACAAAGTTCAAAGTTCCATTAAACCACACCCATAATGTCAAAATAGCGGTATTTATCCTAGCGGTATTTATATATCCCTAGCGGTATTTATTGCTTCAAAGTATCTAGCTTTTCTGCTAGACTGAGTTTCATTTGTGCCAATTTGTCTGTCAATTGCAGATTCAGTGAGAGTAGTGTCTACTTGGTTGAGAATCCTAGTCTGAAGCTCTGTGACCAGCACGGATTCTTCGCTTTCTAACTAGTTCTTCAGTCGACACCAAGCTATCCGGCTCGAAGGACCAATTTTCGATATTATACAGGTTCGTCTCAGCGTCTAACACAGCAACTAGCTAGCTACTCTCAACTGCAATTCAAACAAAGGAAGAGCACCGGAGAAACCCCCAAAGCAGTCATAACAAGTGCCACCCATAAGGACATATAGTTATATTTTACACTAATTGGATCAAAATTACAACAGGTATAGTTCCATCTGTGCACTTTACTTGAAAAAGGTCCAATTCTTAAAAAAAAAATTTTTAAGTCCCCACCACTGTTCAGAACCCTCCCGGCCTAGGCCAAAACCAAGAAGGAAAGAAAACAACTTTAATCATGTGCTGACATCAGCAGGTCAAGGGTCAAAATTAAAATTTTGGGGGGACCCCAGCCTTTTTGGCTCCTCCTGATGCACTGGTGGGCAAGGCAGTACCCTGTTAAGGATGCCACTGAAACCGAGGTTTTTACCAATACAAAAGTTGTTAGAGGCAGGCCATCACAGCAAGATGTATGGGTTTTTGAATGTGCGACACAAGCACAGATCCAGCCCTTGGTTACAAAGAAATAGTAGGACAGAGGGATGCTGCAACACTCCTGCCTATCATTCAAGCCCGTGTGAACCAAGGGACAGTCATTTGGTCAGACTGCTGGGCTGTAATAGCCTTGCATTCCGTCATGGAACATGATTCAGTCAACCACTCAATAGGCAAAAAAAATTAGCATAATTGGGTAACCCCTAATACGAGTGCCCCCCCCCCCCAATCAAAATGACATTCCTACACCTATGTGTAGGGAACATGTCCAACAATTATGTCTTCATAACAGCAACAGCATCTGCTGTCTTTCTCATTACTTGGCTCCCTCTTGAGAAGTACTACTAGAGTCTAGGTAAGCATGCTGCACCACATGACTTCAAACTATTGCAAGTAGCAGTGCTAGATGATGGCGTCTAGGCAAGATCTGTTGTCTGCAAAAAATTGTGTGTTGCTGCTGTAGGGACCACCCTTTCACCACATCTTGAAAATGTTCTTGGGCTAATTTGGATGTACGAAGTAAGGTGTCTCAGTCTTGGAATTGTACATCATGTGCATGTTTTCTGTTCAAGTTATTAAAAGCTATAGGAGTATTTGCTCTGCCTGTAGAGAAATATGTGACCAACTCTGAAACCAGTGCTTGGTATACTTTACAGCATAAACCGATTCATTAAGTAGGGGGAACATCAGGAACGGGATTGTCAGTTCAACATCAGCAATGTACCAGCATTCACTGAAACAATGCTGATTCCTACACTGCTACATAACTGGTAGTGTTGATAAAACCAACCACTTCGCGCAAAATATAACATTTTATTTTTTAGCTTTAGGCTAAAGTTCGTTAAACTACCTCCTAGATGCAAGTTAAACTATAGCTCTAGGCGATACCGTTCTCTAGATATAGTAGTTCAAAGCGGAAGCCATAAATGGCTATGACCCCCAATGGAGGTGCGATTTTCAGAGGCCACACTTGGTAGGAAGAAGCCTTTTTGAAGCATGAAACTTCACAGGAAGGTAGGAGACAGTAGATACCGGTATCCTCACTCTGACAATACCATTGTAAAATCATCTTTTTGCTAAAGTATCAGTTACATAACAGCTTGAACAGCTAGTCTACTTACCTCCCTTAGTCTACCAGGCTGATATGTCCCCCCTGACAACACTCTGAAAGACTGTAGTAATCACAGTGGGTAAGTCTCTTCCTACAAAGGATTGGTGATATCAAATGACATTACCAATCACATTATCAATCAGTCTGACCTTTAAAGCAACTTAATCAAGAGATATATAGAATTATTTGCTCCAATATTCAGTTATCCCATGATATTAACTGTTAAAGTTCCAAAACTGATAAAGGTCCATTAATCTTCTCAAAAACTTCACTGGATCAAGGAATTTCTGTGACACAACCTGTCGATATAAAAATCCTCACTGTTAAAGGATTGACACTAAGTGAGTATGGCTGGCTCTGTCTTCATATATACTAATTCTTACTTCAAGTAAGGACCAATGGCCTTGCAGTGGAAATTCACTTCTACTTTCCTGCTCAGACAATTCAATCTCATCAGGAACTTCACCTTCACAGTCATTGATCATTTCTTCTCATGAGGGTGAAATAGAGGATTAAGAGCAGCCTTCTAGAACAATTCACTTTTTAGCTGGTAGGATCATGAATAATAGGATCATAATAAATACAAGCTATAGCTAGCTGAAGTACAAGTGTGGGCATGTAAGCTGTAAAAGTGTTCATTGCTTCAGCTGGGATACCTGCCCTACTCCTAGGTCTTGCCATGCTGTAAACTAAGAATGGCATCCAACCCCCTCCTGACAAGAGGAAAAACGACTGGAGATGTTAGCTTTTACTTGATGTCTTCCATGGTGATGTTAATAGAAATGGTTTCCTCCACACTATCTGCTGTCTCGTAACCCCAACACCTAGTTACGTTTCTCCTTAACTATATGTTGCCTCAGGTTGCCAAACTCGCAGAACACTTCAGTCTGAAAAGCTGTCGCTCATGAGCCAACCAACGTGTATCAGATAATGTTTTAGATGCTATGTTTACACTGCAGGAAAAAAATTGCATAGTTAATGTACATAATAGCAAATTAACTGCATGTGATAATTATTACATCCTTTTCACAATCACATGGTCTACACAATTGATGAATTTAACAAGTGTGTGCACACATCTCTGTCACAGTAGTTGTTATGCATTTAGCAGCCCATTCATCAGAGTGGATGGTACTTCCTGTTCACACATGAGATTAAAAACATGAAAGTTGGACGTGATTTCTAGACATCATAGAAGTATTTTTAGAAATGGAGCCACCTCCCATTTGACCTTTGGCAGAGCTGCCAAGGTTAGGGAAAAGGTTAGTTGCTTCGTCTTAAGGCTGAAGATAATCCATTCTTGGTAAGTGGCTAGAACGTAGTTGGAGGAAGTTCACTTCTCATGAGAATCAGAATGAATTCCTAGAAGTAAGACATTACATGGTCTTGAGGAAGCTTCTTGGCAACATCCATAACTCCCCTTATCTTACGGTCATGGTGGATGAGACCACCGATGTAGCTAACATTACATCAAAATAAAAATCTATTCGCACAATAACTTTCTGTGCCAACCACTGCTGCAAGACTATGCACAAAAGACTTGACAAAAATCAAGCCAAGTAAGTGCCAGGTAGCTAGTTTAGTGCAAGACATACATACATACATACAAACTGGAAAATTGTAGGTGCATGCCAGAATGGCTCTGAACAACCGATTTCATCAGATAGTCTGCTGCTGATAGATTATACACTGCCTGCTGGCAGGGCAGCAATTTTAATTATTGAGTGCATGTTACATCATAAACCAGATCAAGGCACAGGGTCTACTCCACCCCCTCTTAAGAAAACTAAGAATGTTCTAGCTTACCAAATTTTGCCCCGCCCTCTTCTCAATATGGCAGCGGGTTCTACAGCACTTGGTCAGTTTAAGCCGGGAATTTCTATATATAGAAGTTGCATCCAGTTCGGCATCATAGTGTAACCACCTATATTACAGAACATTAGATATGATGCAGATGGTAATTTTTATCAACTGCTTCTTTGTGGTAATGATATTGCCATGATATCCAAAACAAGTGTCTTAAGCTTGTGGCACTTGATATAGTGCATGTTACACCATCATGGCAAACGAGTGTACTGACAAAGCTAACCATGAGCTCACCTAAAAGAAATGCAAGTGCGTGGAATACGAATTTTTGCCCAACAAG
This sequence comes from Diacarnus erythraeanus, assembly GCA_964016965.1. NCBI lineage: Eukaryota > Metazoa > Porifera > Demospongiae > Poecilosclerida > Podospongiidae > Diacarnus > Diacarnus erythraeanus. The sequence continues at coordinate 6,141,458 of OZ024682.1, read as the reverse complement.
ATGGATGTGAAGGGCAGAGATCTCAACCTTTTGAAAATGAAAAGATAGGTAGAAATGAGTGAGATGTGTGCATGATTGGCAGCAAATTCAAAAATTTCAGACATCAGTTTTGCTATGTTCCCTGTTATAGTTGTTGCTTTCTTTATACTAGCTTCATATGCTAGACAGTGTTCCATCAAGTTTCAAAGACTCTTTCCTCCTCAGCATTGGAATGAGGTAACCATCAACATTCTTTAGGCTCCCTAAATAATTCTACACTATCAGTTAATGGATAAGGATGACATTCCAGAGTCTGTATGGCAATCTGCAATTGTGCATGATGGAGAGACTTCCCACTACAGAATGGGGAAATCAGAAGCAGATGAGTAAGGCAGCAAATTTGGGAATCTGAAATGAACATGTGTCCTAAATAATTAAATTCAGCAAATTCTGCATTCTTTAATACCTCATCAGTGATAGGAAAGTTAGATAATATGTAGGATACTACTGTAGAAAAAAATTTGTATGGAGCTAATATTACCCTCCTCATGGGACTTTTCCAGTAAACAGAGCACTATAAATAGATAAGCTAATCAGAATTCTTCAGTTTTGTGTCAGTTAATGAGCGAATATTACCCACTTTGGAATAACTGATTGACTGGATGTGGTATGACAGAGTCACTTGGATTTCTTCCTCGTAAGACATTCTCCAGTCGCACACTGTTGAGATCCACGACAACTTCAAGACCCTTACATTCAACTTCAAATAATGCTGCGTTGTTGAGTATTGGCAGGACATAAAGCCAAATCTTGGCAGGACACCCACCCATCATTTTAATAGGTCACACACTGTGGATGGATCTAGCTGCCATCACTCCTCTGTCTCAATTTTTCTCACCATACTGAAAAGGCGCTCCGCTCCGGGTCAGCATTTGAATGTGTGAGAATTGAAAAATCAGTTATTGCAGTAAGCAAATGAGAATCCCTTCTTGCTTGGCTTCATATTAACGGGAGATTGGTAAGTAAGCAGATCTTGTCCTCGTATCAGACATAAAGGTAATGCACTTCTCAAAATCTAACCCTTTCTCAGACAAAGAATGCTTCAAAGCATCAAAAAGATTCAACGTTAACAACAAGCATGTCTAAAAATCATGACATGGTCAAGGATCCTGATAAGATACAAGATTTTTGGATTCATTCATCATCACTTAATTTTCTTTTCAATCTTTTGAAATTTTACAGATTTTTTGGAATTGACGAGCTTCTCGAGTGCGCCTCCATGGTTGGCACGCTCGAGTTTTTTGATGCCATAACCCCATTCAGGAACAATCTAACTCATGCAGGACAAATTTGTTTTGCACACCAAGGTAGAGCAGTTTTGCCTATCTCCTTGCCCAAAATGATGCCCACACCAGAATTTGATATTCACTTCTCTCAATTGCTAACTGTCTCTCCTCTCTTCCTGCATCAACCATAGCCCTAGGTGCCAAAAAAACTAGTTAATGTGCAGTTCAATTTTTAGCTTACCCTAAAATCCCATTCCTTAAGGGGGTTGTGCTGAGTCTGCCTGGTGGGACGAGAGTGTGAAGTGGGAGGGAAGGTGGAGAGGAGGATGGAGTGGGAATGATAGAAGTGTTGGGGTCAGGGCAAACAATGTCTTGGCAGCTTAGTTTGCTGAAAAGATATTCTTGTCCTTTGATAGGACTGAGATCTCTTTCTCCTCACTGTCATTATGCTCTCCTACCATAACAGAGCCATGAGTTGTACGGAAAGACAAGGTGGTGAAGATTCTTTATTCCTTTCTTTGAATGCCTGCTTCTTGAAGTAAGGGTTGAAGTATGCAGCCCAGTCATATTCCGACCAAGTCAGCATAGTTCACCACTGCAGAGTCTTCCTGAGTTTCTCCTTTAATTAGATGACGTGTAACATAAGCTGTAATTATGTAAAAATGTTACCTTGTAAAAACGTATTATTACGTTACAGCATTAAAACTTTAGGGCGTGTCTAGTCAGGTCAATGACTGTGCTGGTGGTTAGGAACTGAGAGAATGAACACAAGAAGACGTCTTTCCTTGCCTACTTTCAGAGCCTACCTAACACAGCTTCCTCAGTTGCAGATTCAGGAATCGTAGTGTCTGCTATAAGAGGGAAGCAGGCGAGTCTCCAAGCTCGGCAGAGAAAAAGGTAGGCGTGAAAACTTTTTGAAATTCAATTCAAGATGCTAGCTAATTAGCTAGTTGTTAGAAAGAGACTTCTATCATAGTAAACTAGCTATGGCTATGAACATATAATATAGCTTTACCTTTTTTCCTTTTCCCTCTTCTCCTTTTCCCTCTCCTCCCTTTCCCTCTCCTCCCTTTCCCTCTCCTCCCTTTCCCTCTCCTCCCTTTCCCTCTCCTCCCTTTCCCTCTCCTCCCTTTCCCTCTCCTCCCTTTCCCTCTCCTCCACCTGATCTATGCTATCTTCAGCTTTTGATTATACATGTATGTTATTGATCACATATTATACAAACAGCTAAAAAATTTTTTACCCATAATATCAGATTTTTGATTAGTTTCTGAAAATGCAAAAGCACCATTATAATTATTTGCATGAGTGTACTTAAACTTACTAATATACTCCAGCAGTGATCGAGATTTTGACCTGCAATGATTACAAGAACATTAGAAAGAAAGCTACAATTGGCGTGCGCAGTCATATTGCCATGACTACCACCAACAGACCCTCCCATATTAGTTTTTACAGCTGCTGTCTGTCTAGGTGGCTGGAGAGCTACCATTCAGCTGCAGTGGATGCATTTGATACTTGCATCAAGTACTTGGAGTGTCAACAGGATACAAATAGTGCACAGTTGATGCTAGTATACTAACTTAGAGCATCTGCAGCAGCCAAATACCTAACATCTATGAAGCAATGTTCCATTACAAGTTTTTTTAAACATGGTAGCTAATGTATGTATTATACGGTGTATATTATGGTTGTGAAATATGGCATAGAAGTGTTTATTTAAAAAAAACCTTGATAATCCAAACTTTTTACTAATCCAAACACCTTCTGGTCCCTTAGTGTTCGAATTAGTGAGGTTCTACTGCACAGAATTGTGACAGGGGGGTAAATTTAAGCAAGCATGGCTTATTAGATAGGCATCAGTAGAATGGTTCTGGCAGTTTCAAACTAGTGTGGTGGAATGATTTAGACCTCCAATTTTAAGATGCTTTAAGATGTTTTAAGAGGTTTAGTCTGACCTACATGTTCACAGTAACTAACCTGTACAATACAATAAACTAAAAAAGTGGACATCACTTCAATATTATAATAATGGGAGCCATGGATGAAACAATCCAGATTGTTTCTTGGATCATTTCATTTCGCAATTATTGTTGCTCATCAGCATGGCATACCCAATACGACACAGTATCACCTACATGTGCTGATACAATACAGTATCACCTACATGTGCTTACACAAAATCATCTACACGTGCTTACACAAAATCATCTACACATGCTGATACAATACAGTATCAACACATGCTGCACGTGCTGATACAATACAGTATCACCTACACATGCTTACACAAACAACATAGCTGTGGCCACATTTCTCTCTTTGAGAATATTGTAGTAGTGGCTTCCACGGGTCTTAGCTGGAAGCCTACCTACTTTTGTTCCAGTTCTTTGAGTTTGGCTACATCAAACCTGATCAGGTCATCATCAGACCCTAAAAGATGTTTAATGTAGTTTCCCACTGAAGTTTTCAACCCTTCATTATGTTCCTCAAGGTCAAGATTGATATCACTGTCTTCATGTCCCTTGGACAGTGTATCAGCTGAACAGACTGGACCTTCTGATGTGAGTGTTATTGGAGTTTCTGGGTTGTGGAATGCTTCTGATTCAGTGGATGTGCACTCCAATGTGACGGTATGGTCACCGTACAGCAGTCTCCCTGTATTGTTTCCACCAAGGTCATACAACTTGATGCTGTGTGCAGGAATGACTGTCTTTTCATCCACTATCCTATTCCAGCAAACCCATTGAATAAAAGAGGTCTTCACCCTAGTGCCAGGATGTGGGGGGAGATCCTTAGCCACATGAGACACTTGGGAGTCTCCCCTGTTGACAGATGTCAAGACCTCATGCTGTTCTTGGTAAACGCAGCATGATCTGTGGAATAACATTGTCTGGGTGATGATTTGTGCATGACTCTGCAATTGACCTAACTTGTCCAAAGAGCCGCTCTTCACTTTCTGTGTTAAGGGAGCGTAGGCAAGCTAGTTCTAGCTGGGTAGGGAGGTGTGCTGAATCCAGCACATGTTGTACAGCTCTAGCAGCTGTCGTGGGCACCTCTTTTCATCACATGAGTATGTAATCTCACCTATTTTTATGATGGAAGAAAAAAGGAGAAAAACTTTTGGGCTGCAATCAGTGTCTTTCAACAGGAGGAACAACTGAATTGCCACTCTTCGCATGTCAGCTCCAGATTTCTTTTCCTTAGCAAGGGAGCTGTCTATTCATTTTGATTTGGTCTCACCTGGTGGGAGTATTTCAGTAATGAGATTGATCAAGTGGCCCTTGATGTCATGCAGGGGTTCACTAGCCACGATCTCATACTTCTCCAGGTTAAGTGATGCCAACTCTTGTGTGGGGTCTTCAAGAAGCAGGGCAGGTACTCTTAAGACACCTTTAAGGACCTGGTCTAACAATTTTTGTAAGCAGCCCTAGTCATTTCTTTATGAACATAAATTTTCCTAGCTTCTAAATCCATCCGAAGTTCCTTTACTTTCAGATCAAATGGTTTAAGAACCCCAGCTTGTCTCCCAAATCTCCCACTCGTAGCTATGGTTTGCAGCTGTTGTGGAGTACGCCACTTGTACTGCAAGGTATGTGCCTGGTCATCAAACAAATGTTCTTGGCAGCCACACACACCACATTTGTAATTACCACCACCCTGCTTTGACCCTTGTTCAAATTGAGTTGCAGGGTGGTCACCAGTGAAAAACCTAAGGGTATCTGTGATTTCCATTCCTGTTTCAGTTTTTACAGGTTTAGAAAGCTCACGAAGGTAAGTGAGGCGGTCCCCAATCAGTGCAACCTGGTCTTCTACACTAGATGAACCACATGCAAGGAGGTGAATTTCAGGTTGTTCTACTTCAGCCTGTATATTCACATTAGCTCCTGGATACAGCTGTTTATATTCTTCATCAGTGTAAAATACTACAGGGTCATAAACTACATGGACAGTGACCATGATGAAGCCCATCTTCAGGATGGTGGCATGGTCATGCCACATGCAGAGAGATCTGGATTTCTGAGCCTGACACAGAAGCTTACGGAGTTCCTCCACAGATTTACCATCACAATTCATATTAGTCATGGTGGCAATGATGGAGTGGGGGATCAACCTTATGTTTCACAGTGTGTACTTTGTTATAGTGTAGGGTGCACATTCATCTCCTAGGGTGAAGCGGCCAGAGGAGATCATTGACCCAATTTCTGCTTCTATAGCCCCTATGCCAGGATTGCTAGGAATGGACACCTCACCACTGCCTGGTAATTTCTTCCTTTTTGGTCTCACAGTGGGCTTTACCAGGAATCCCATGCTCCCTGCCCACTTTACTCCAGTTGATGGTTGTACCAACTGGCCAGTTCTCAATTGTATCTTTCAACTTCTCTTTATCCCAGGCCACCTTGGAAAAGTCTGGTGAATGGGTTTTAATTTTTTTTGCAGGTGGTTGCTCCTGAGGTAAATGAAAAGACTGAGACATGCGCTTGCGGTGGTATTTTCGCTTGGATTCGCACTCAGTCAGCATGGAGATAGCAGCTTTTTCAGCAAAGAGGTCATTCACCTTTTTGGTGAATTCCTTTTTTAATTTGACCTTTTCCCTCCTCTTATCCTTCTTCTTTTCTAGACCAATACTCACCAGAGCATCAGTGAATGATGTGCTAGCCTCATTTTCACACACCCGATTTAACTCAGTAAGGACACTAGTAGCAAATTTTTTATACCCAACTTTTTCACGGCATCCTGATTTACTGTTATAATGGGTTCATTGTGGTGGTATGTAGGCTTTAAAGGAAAAGAGAGCTGGCTATTTTGGTGTAGTTCAAAACACCTGGCACATTTAGATAATGAATGTTGTTTTCTTTCATTCACAGATAGCTCACACCACTTGGAGTAGGAGAATGTGTTGAGATAGGACCAGTCCCGGTCAAACTGAGTATGTTATTCTTGTCCCTCACATCAAAGTAACCATCGGGAAAACAGTAAATGGCACTAAACTGCTCTCTGAAGTTAATTATTCTCTTCGAAGTGTCAATAGTCTGCGAGCATGTTTCCCAGTTCGTTGTGGGTTGGAGTTTTGATAGATGCACACACGGGCATACCCACAGTTGACCACAAGAGCAACTCGAAGAACACAGGCCATGCTCTAAACAGATAAATTCACTTATCACAACTACTCCTTAATCATTGTCATTATCATCTTTTCTGTATAAATAGTACCTTAATTCCAGATCTATCCTCCTTTGGAATTCCTTGCCTTCCTGATGAAATTGGCACTCAAGTCATGTGCCTATAATCTGTATCATGTGATCTATCTGATGACGCCACATATTGCGTCATAGCCTAAGTTTAAGGCCTTGAGGCCAAACAGTCGAAAGCCATGGCAGCCATTGACACCCATGGTGCCTGTGCTAATTATAGCTCCTGCCCTGAGTTAGCTTCAGTTTACAAGGCTGTAACTCTTCTCTCTTTGTTTAATAATTATTCCAAAACATAACCATAACAACCTACTGAGCATGCTCAGTATCCTCCCCCCTGTTGACCAGATATGGTCGACAATGATGACTAAAATGAGTTTGTGATAATTATATGTCCCAGTTTTAAACCTTACAGTGCAGCATAAGCTGTCAGTCTCTTTCTTGCCTCAACTGCTGCTGCTCGTTGAGGTCTTGAACACTGAGATTTATCCAAATCTGCAGATTTATCTTCTGATGTGGTCACTTCTTGTATTTGTTTCTCTTCTTATCTCCAATGGATAAATCTTTTGAAATATCTTCAATTGATGGAGGGTTCACATTCTCTCTCCCCCCATGATAAAGATGTGAATCTCTCAGCTCAAGGAAGTATTCAGTTGAGCTGAGAGGGTTGTGAGACAAAACCTACATAAAAACATGAGGAACCTGGCCTTAATTGCACTGAGCAGTCCAGTGCAAATTTTGTATGCCCCACCAATATCTCTATGTCGTTCAGTCCAGTCTTCACCCGCCAATATTTATTGTCCTGAGCAGTTATCTGCGTGTAGGACAAGATTACGGCTCTCCCAGGTTGTGGCTGAGGAAGTGGTGGAGGAGACTGATGGTGCAGTTAGCACCCTTGCTGATGGGAGGTAATTGACCTGTGTACATGTATATGGACCTGAAAGTGAGTTCAGTCACATGACAGTTCAATACTACTGGTATCTATTTTTCAAACCTGTTGAGCCATGTCAAATATTCTATTCTCTTATTCTAAATAAATAAATGCTAGGTAGCTAGTCATCATGGCTAAAAGAAATGAGCTCTCACTTCAAGAGAAGATTGAATTGTTGGACAAAGTGAAGAAACATCCCCAATCAAGTCAAAGAGAGCTTGCTGAACTTTTCAAAATTCCAAGAAGCACTTAATAGACTGATTAGCAATGAAGAACAACTCAGGTCAAGGTGGGGTGAGGTCTCTCGAAATGGTAAAGAGTCAACAAAGAAGAAAACTTTGCTATTGTCATGAAAAATTAAGTGGTTCTAAGACAGTTTTATGCTAACTGATAAGCATAAACTCATAGACAAGAGTGTCAAGCCACGATGTTTCAAGAATATTGATGTAGGTAGTCTACCTGTCACATCGTGCTAACCAGAATGCTTGGATGACCTCTCAAATTTTTACTGAATGGCTCACAGAATGGGATTCACAGCTTGGCAAAGAAAGAAATTGTGTGCATGACCCTGGCATACTTGGAAGAAAACATTCTCAACCCATTGTCTACTGCAGCTGACAGGCAGTAAAGGAAGCTACAATTTTGAATTGTTGTTTCCGAAAAGCTGGCTTTTTTACTATGATGAAGATGAGAATTTTACCTCAGACACCCTAGAAGTAACCAATGGGAGTGAATACAATGACATTAGTGATGAGTTGGATGATGAAATCATAGAAGTGATGAAGCACACTACATGTTGGATAAATTAAACTAGCTATACACATTTAAACTATTGATCTGATATATGAGCCAACTGGATACATCAGGAGTGCACTGTATTATTCCAAAGCAAATAGTTATTATTCTTAAAGAAGTCATAATTAAGAACATTTGCCGTTCTGTAAAACTGTTTGAAAGAAGAGAAAAAACTCGTTCTGCTGAGCAGAGAATGGCTGAACCAAAAAATCCAGCAGGGCCTCCCTAGTTGTTAAGATCACTTAAGTTATGACAAGCAAGCTGGAAGCAGGATGGCGTGATCTTCGCAATAGCCCTGGAGGAACCTGACATTTTTAATTCCATGCAGGTGTAAAAACGTCTTTCTGCATATCCTAACACCATGGTGGTAGAAGGGGATATTTGCACGTTGTCTTTCAACTCCCCCACGGTGTGACCTTGGCCCTACTGTATCCAGCCTGATGTTTGCCATGATCTGCCAAAGGATACACTGGTCCAGCATCTCTTCATAATGGACCCTTGGAAATACGTCCATCTACTTGGAGCAAACTTGGAGTGGTTAACTTAGGATTAGATGAGAGCACTGCTGGAGATGGAGACACTTACTATTGGCTGAAGTGCTGCTGGAGACTGTGGTGCATCAGTTAGCTGTGGGAAGAACTCCTCTGCAAAGTCATAAAAGAGAGGAGGTGCATCATCACCTTTTTCACTGGAATCAGTTAGCTAATAATTAGTTCAGTGAAATGACCACCAAACCCCTCATCATCCTCTGCATTGCCTAACACAATAATGAATTATTAATGAGAAGGTGTAGTAAATGCATTACATCATAGCATGCTCATTGTCATGTTATGATTCACACACAACACGGTTTTCAGGAACTTATTGAAATGTCACTCGTGTTGTCAGTGAAGTATTCAAGACACGGAGTATCTAAGGCGTGGCTGTCAGATCCAAAATCCAGCAAGTTGCTGTGATCCCTTACCCACCTATTGAGTGCTTGAGACACTTGTCTTCTATGGACATCGTCAGAAGTAGAAAATGCAACACTCTGGGCTTCTATTCTGGTAATTATAGCATGCCAGTGTTTATAACTACACAGGTGCTTAGAAGAAAGGTAAGTAATATAGTTGATCAAAATAATTGAATTACACAAAAAATTGTTCAGCAGCGTTATGTCAGGTTTACTCTCACCCATTAGTTTGATTGAACCCCCACAGTGTGTAGTATTGTTGCAGTTTGTCTACATTTACAATCCTGCTTCCTTGTCCAATACCTGTAGCACTGTTTGTCTGCTTGTCCATAGTCTGTTGGTTGTGTCTTTTCTTTTTTGTGATTGGTAGCTTCTTCTTAATAAAAATGCCTCTGCATTTATGCACTGTACTTAATATCAGCTGTAGTTTTACACACATGCAAATTTTCCCATGCTTCACTGCAGCTGATGCGTGGGTGACTTAGGAGTGTTTCTCTGATACTATCAACATTACAATAAACTTTCATTGTTATAAACTGCAGTTTCATAGTGATTGTTGTAATTTATACCGTAACCTTAAGTTATTATATAAAATGTAGGACTAGTAGATATTATACAAAATGTAGGACTGATAGTAAAGTCATGAATTTTTCTGGCAATGAAATGAATGATTCAAGTGATCTGACAGATCATGATCTACCAGGTTCTAACGAGGAGCAAGATGAAGATAATTTTGGGGATGATGAACTTAAGTTCACATCTAGATCTCTTCTCAACTGTGGCTTGCACCTCACAAAGTTCGTTCTTCATATTGATGGAGTACAAACATCTGAATCGCTCGCTTGGTATAATGGTATCAGAAATAGACCTCAGCTTTTTCTGAAGGTGTGCCTTTCTAGGGCCAGAGTCAGAATTGCTGAATCAAGACCCCTATCTTCAGTAAGATCAACAATGGCATGGTGATGAACCTTGAATTCTCTATTAAGCCTTGTCATTGTGAGTTTTGTGGCTTTAAGTGTACCTGGTTGATCAGATATGCTTACAGTTAGTAGTAAGAAAATGTGTCAGCTTCTGTCATCATTGTAACTACCAAATGTGTGTATGCCCCTGAATTATTGCCCGTTGGAATATTCAACCTAGGGGTGTAATGGGAATTTCTGTTGTGGCCTTCTAAAGAATTGCTGTGGCCAGGAGAACAGGATGGTGCATGTGTGTACTCTCCAGAACCAGTTTCAGTATGTTTTGCTAGCTAGATGGCTACGGCTAAACAGGCTTAATGTAAAAAGGAAGGTTTTAAGCATCAAGGACAAAGCTAATCAAGATTACTAAGGCCTGTGTGTGATTGCTGAGGAGTATGGTGTTGGTAAAAAATAGGAAATAGATACTCGCCTTCAGGCAGATGTAGCATTTGATGACGGCAAGCCTGTCAAGAGCATGCATGCACGTAGTTCAATACACTCTATAGTCATAGCTGTTGAATACTTGGTTTTCTTATACTTTGCTCTCTTCGGTGAAGGTCCACCCAGATCATCACCACCAGACAGTTCACCAAGTTCACAAATCTCTTAGCCGCTGCAAGACTGCAACTCCTCAGCAACACCAGGACCACATAGGCAGAGAAGCTAGCTAATAGCTAGCACAAATTTAGGTGTCATGCACGAAACATGAAGCAAGATGAGATAGCTAGCTTGTCCCTTGAGACCTTGAATATGCAGTCAGTGTCTATAGACATGGTATAGTAACTCTACTACTCCAGGACACAGGACAATGTCAACAGGAAGAAGTGGACAGCAACATTGATAGCAGCTGTAAGTTCCATAGCTACCTACTTTTAATATTGAGGTGTGGTAAACCAATATAAAAGGTATATGGAAGTGTGTCTAGCCTGTAGACCTCTAGGAAGGGGGAGCTTCCCTTTGACCTCAAGTAGAAATGGTGTGTGGAGACTTGAGGTGGTGTGTCCAGTTGGATGTGAGTCTAACTTGCATGTAAAAGGTGTATGGGAAATTTCAGGTTGATATAAAGGAGCATGGAACCAGAGGTGTGTCTAGCTGGCCTGTAGGCCCTAAGGAAAGGGTGTGGAATCAGATGTGTGTCTAGTTCACCTAGAAACCCCTTGAACCCATTTTGCTCCATTTCCACTTCCTATGGTCACCTGTTTTTGTGCAAGTCAGTTCAGTAGTTATTATTGATTCATGCAATAATTTGGCTCACTGCGAATTACAAACGATCACATACCGAATGGGATGAGTAGCTGTGGCTTCAGACACCATGTGACTTCATTGTGGCTGAGATCAACAGGTATGCCATCCTTGAGCACTCTGGCACATGGCTTTGCAGCACTAGCCTTTTTCCTGCTAGGAGTGCAATTGGGAAGGACAAGCAACTATGTTAGAGGAGGTCTTGCTGATTGTGGAGTATAGGTTACTGGCCTAGGAGTAACAGAAACAACACTTGATGGTGGCTTAGATGCTGATAGAGATGAGGGAATGTCAGTTGGTGCAGATGCAGGGCTGACGGATGGAGGGTTGGTGGATATGGAGGGCTAGTATCCACGTTGGATGAAACTTCGTAACATATTAGAGGATTAACTATTATTTGTGTTACTTTTATGTATGTATTGTACCCACTTGCCACGGACAAATAGTTGTATCTACTACTTAAAAAACTTTTCAGCCTTATGCCCACATTTCAGAAACTCCTTCAAAATCCTAGATAATAGTACCATATGCTATGCAGGAGAAGGTAGAGGCAGATTTGGATTGCCTAGAACAAGTCATGGCTTGCTGCATCCATTGATGCACTGCAACATGCTCTTATTAGCAGGTGGTCGAATTGTCCAACATCACATGGATCAACGTGAAACAGATATCCCATCAGGATCACCAGTGGATAATTTTGAGGATGACTTTACCTCTTCTGAAGTGCAATCCACCCAGTGAACCTTTTGTATGGGAATTATAGGGAAGTTTTCATATACATCTTAACACTTATTTCTAGGGCAAACAGAGCACATAGGGAACTCCCATAAAGTCCTAGACAGAATAAAAGGGAGTTTACCTTATGAACCATATCTTTGTCATCTGGGAGATTGTAGGTGAGAATATGTCCTAGATGAACGACTTGAGAAGCAACTGGCAGTCTATAGAGATAGAGAGCAATGTTTTAAAAAGTAGAGTGTGCCTAACAATTGAGCAGTGAGAAAACAAGCAGACAGAAACCACACCTTTCAAAACACCAGTACAAACAGCGACCTTTTAATGGGTGGCTTAAAAAGCCTTAATTGAATTTGGAGAAGCTGGTCAACCTTTGACAGTTTACCTTGGCCCACAGGGAATTTTTCTGCCCTGGATCTGAAGTTAAGAAGGTAGGCCTATTCTCCAGCTACGAGTTGATACGTACCTGTGACAGTCCCAGGTAGAAATCAAATATTCCTATTCTGTAAAAAATCTAAAAATTACTTTAATTTAAGCCTCAAGGTATATTCTTCATTGTGACAAAGTTTGAGGCACTTTGGTTGCTTGCCTTTGGAATAGCAACCACAAAAGCGTCATTGGCTGATTAATCTTTGCGTGTGCGTTGAATTTTAACGAGCAGTGTGTTCTTTTCTCTTCGCTTTCTTTGCAAAGAAAAGGTGAGTTTAACTGTACTTAGTTACTATTTGGACAGATTATACGTTGCCTTAGGACGTTATATAAGTTTAAAGGGCAAAACTGAGTAAATTTGCAGTGGGTTGCCTGTGTCTACATTGTTACAAAAGCTTACCATGAAGAATAGCTATTGATTATGTCCTATTTTAGCTTAACTATAATTGAAATGATCCCAAAGTACTTATTACCTCATTTTAAGAGCTGAATGTAAGCTGGCATGCAATAAGAGCTTGTTGTAGGTTGGTGTGCTTTAAATAGAAACACTTACCAGGTGACTTAAAATTACTTTAGGGAGGCTACCATGATAGCTTAATATCAAGAGTTTGTTACTATGAATCTGTGAATATAACTATGCAGGAGCTGATACTCCATGGAAGATGGGACAGCCAGCTCTTGTTTTGTGCCCTTCGTTCCACTTTGCATGGTTACGGTGACCACTTCCATCACATCCTGGAACTGAACATTTGCTTTGCTTCCTTTGCTGTGTGGTACCAGAGTTTGATGTACAAGAAGCAGAAGCAGGCAAGGAAGATGATATGCTGACAATAGGTCGAGAGATAGGGAGTGATGGCTGAAATGCTGGTAAATATGAGGGACGCCTATCCAGTGAAATAAACTTGTCATACATTGTCAGAACTTTAAGGGTTGAGTCATTCCAGGCCCCAGCATAGCACAGTTCCCTTACTTTCATCACTACCTTCCCTGTGTGGGAATGAACAAACAAGAAGTCATGAAGCTTCCGAACTCCTGGTAAGTCTGAATATTTCTGACCAAGACTTTCCCTCCATGTAAGCACATTTTCTCCATCTTCATGCACCACTGAAGACTGACATTTCTCATCAATTTTTCTCTCCCTCTCTAGGTGGTGCTATTCGAGAGAATTTTGGAAGGAAAAAAAACTGGGCACTATAACTTCCGGAGTGTCTGCCATTTGGTTGTGAATTTGCATCCACAAATGCCAAGAAATCCTCCATGTCATCAGTCTGGTGTCACCATGAAAATGTAAGAAAAGGAAGGGGTTTACAAATCCAAGTATGGCTTCACATGCAGAGCCCGGGGGGATGCCTTTCAAGACTCCTCTTGAGGATATGGCTGCACAACCCCAGGACTATGTTTTTAGGAGGGGCCGGCTCACAACCAACACCTTTGAAGGGTTTCATGGGCTGGCACTAATGTATAAGGGGAAGCGAACAGATTTATCACACGTGCACTATGTGTGCAAAACAAACATGGCCATTTTTTGCCACAAGGTTAAATAAAACCTCAATATTCTGGTGAGCACTATATGGAAATTGCCTTCCTCCACATAAACAACCCCTTGTCCAGTGACATTGCTGAAAAGGAACTTACAAGCAAATCTGTCTAAATATAATACCTGTTCTGTAGAACCTGGGTCCAGTGTGGAAGATCTTTGTCCTCATTGATGGGAGTCAGTTGCCACAGTGAATTCAATCCTACAACTGCAAAACAATAAGTGTAGCTCTGTAATTAGAGTATCAAAAAGATGGTGTAGGCACTGAAAATGTGCTGTACTATCACCTGCATGCATAGTAATAGTAAAAAAATATCTATCCAACATAGCTACTCATTCTCAGAAAGGAAGTAACTCTGCAGTGCAGCATATTGTTGGAGTGTGCGTTCTACTGCTCTCTCCAAACTTAACCATCTAGTATTAACATGCTTCACAATCTGCCGGTATTCCATGTCACAAAAGCTGCATTCACTTTTTCTAAATCATTATCACTAGAATCATCAATAGAAAGTGCATAAGGGGATGATTTCATTACATTCACCAATTTCCTCTGAAAGTAAGGAGCCACTGCACCATTGATAATACAAGCAGTTAGAAGCATAACCCTTAGCAATGTCGCTGTCTGGGGAAATATCCTTGAACAGTGGGGGACAGTTAGACTGGTTTTGATGCAGCTGTCAACATGGCGCACCACATCACTCACACCCATATGGCGTGGTTCTCCTTTACAAAGGGCCATTTTTCACCCACTCACGATTAAACTTGCTTTTATAAGTGCTAGCTCTTTAGATTTCTTGGAGAGAGGAGCTGCCATTTCATGTCGAGGAGTACAAGGGCCCACAGCTATTCACACCAAGTTAGGCTGGGTCTTATCAGGTCCTACTCATTGTCCTGGGGCAATGGGAGTAGACAGTCAACCTATTGATGAGTCAGCCAGCTTCGTTCATTCTGGGAATTAGAATTGCTTGGGATTCATAAACAAGAGAAGATACTGTCAGCCATGTTTCATTTCAAGATGGATGCTAATTACCAGCTAAGTATTCAAGAGCAGCTGGCCAAGGGGATCATTGAGCCTGTCGACTCCAATGAGGTGACCACTAATCTTGTGCACTACCTGCCCTACCATGGTCCGCACTGACAAGGCCATTACCAAGTTGAGGATAGTGTATGATTGCCTCTTCGAAGACCTCTGGACCTTCACTAAATGAGTGCTTGTACAAGGGTCATAAGTTTAATCAGATGATTCTTGACCTCTTGATTCAATTCCGTTCCTACTACGTGTCTACAGATTCACCAGAGTTGTTTTTGGCGTATCCTCCATCTCCTTTTTGTTGAATGCCACCGTTTGGTACCACCTGGAATGGTTTCTTGGCACTAATGAGTACACAGTGAAGTGCCTACTTCAGTCGACCTATGTGGATGACGTTATCATCTTTACACTGAGGCCAAGATGATACTCTCATCTTGTGTCTGTGCTGCAGGTGAAGTATAATCAGAAGAGAACAATTGACATGGTGATCACTCAAAGGAGTGGATTTCTAGATTTGATAGAGCCTGGTGACACCATGGTAGACGGGGTTTACTAGCCACACAGTTCTGACATGTTATAGCAGACACCAGGGCGAATGATCAGGTAGCTGAATATGTGGCCATATTCCACACAAGGCCATGTCAGATGAAAAGTTGCCATTTAAAGGTAGGGGTCATCTCCAATTGAAATGCCCACTTTGGCTAGCTTGTCTTCATACCTGACCTTTTCATCACCGTCCAAACGCTGGAAATAAGCCAATCAAGCCAGAATATGGAGGACACATACCCCAGGAGAAGGCAGGTATACCAAAGAGCCCTGTCTGACGCAGGATCAGTGGAGGACCTACGACAGTTTAGCGGAAAGCTAAGGAAGGGAGACGGAGAACCCGACTCCGATATCAAGATGTCTGCCAAGGAACTGAGGCTGCTACAGGAGGACTGGCTAAGATACAATCAGAAGCAGAGGGAAAGCCAAGCCATTCCAGGTTCTTCAGACATGGGGGTTTGCTTATCGCAGATGGACTCCGCCTGGGCATGGTGAGGAATATGAGATGGAACAGCATTACTCCCTACAGGTTGCAGACGAATTATGAGATTCCACTTGCAGGTCATCCATTAGAAGCCGTTCAAGAGGGTGGCAATGGATCTGATCGGGCCCTTACCTCGCAGATCGAGAAACAAGTACATCTTGGTGCTTTGTGATTATGGGACGAGGTACTCCAGAAGCTATCCCTCTCCACAATATCAATGCCAAACATATCACAGAGGAAATTGTCAAGGTTTTTGCTAGAGTTGGAATTCCAGACGAAATTCTGACGGACCAAGGGAGCAATTTCACATCAAGGTTTCTAGCTGAGCTCTACCGACTCCTTCACATCCACCAGATTTGCACCAACCCATACCACCCCCAGACGGTCTGGTGGAAAGGTTTAACCAAACCTTAAAATCTGACGCGAAATTAAAATTAATTACAAGCGTAAACATTTTATTCTAATTAGCACACACTGTGTTTGCTAGTGCTAAGTGCTGTGGATCGTAGGCTAACTTAAAACTGGTAGCTCATACACTAGGTGACCCTATCTGCTTGTTCTTTGATTACCATATTATTAGGAATTGTGAGGTTAGATGTAGAGTCCACTTATTGCTTTATGTTTTATGTACATTCCCATTTAGGAGTCTGTAATTTTACTTATTTCTATTTTTTTCTATTATTTTCTGGTTTTAACTAGTTTTGACTGGATCCGTCCTAGCCCTAGTATAAAGGGGATTGGTAGCTAACAGTCTGAGAATTCTTGGAGTCATTTGCAAGTATTATATCATCAACATTTACTACAATTATAATGAAGCTGGGATAGCTGTCCCCCCCCCCCCCCCCCCCCCCCCCCACTGTACTCATGCCCTTCAGCCACTAGATGTGGCAGTGTTCAAGTCCCTTAAAGCTCATTTCTCCAGGTCTACATGCCTGGTGTTTCACAAAGAAGGATTTTGTGATGTATCAGGAATCCCCTCCTGTTGGAAGTGGAAGTTCATTGGCTCATGCTGGGGTTAGCAGTGAAGCAGAAAGTGATTATTCACCCTCTCTTCATCTTCAGGATTTATCCCTCCTTTGTTCTCTTCCAGTTCATCAAATACCAGCATTTCTAGTCCGGTTTCAAATCCACTTGTCAAAGCTGGCTAAGTACCACAGAATCTGGCTGACATCCTTTCAGTGGGTGAAGTTCAAAACAAGCCCACAAAACGGAGGGTTATCAAGGCAAGGGTGCTCACAGAACAGGAATTTTATGACACATTGATGGAAAAAGATCAATTGGAAAAGGAGGAGTGGGGAGGACAAGAGGATTTATACTCTAAATGTAGTGGCATGTTTCCCTACAGGTTACTATCGCTTACCTTGACAATGTCACCAATGTGGGAAAGATCAAGAGGAGCACAATGAAAATTTGAAGTGTTTCCAAAATGTAGGTACTCAGTGTCAAATCACTTACAATGACGACAAGAGTATCTTTTCCACCCGAAACTGGCTATCCTTGGTTACATTGTTGAAGATGGACAGGTCAGGCCTAATCCAGATTGTCTATGCTCTCTCTTGCAGTTCCCAACTCCAAATGATATGCATGTATGTGATTTTACTTAGTAATCATTCACACTGTCTATAAGAATTAATATTCTAAGTCTGCTAAGTCTTTTTGCTAGTGTAAACGCGGAGGTTTTCTCTATTCTAAAATAATTAATTATATCTTACTGCACATGCTCAGTACAACACACATGACATTAGAGTTCAAAGTGCACTCACAATGGAAATTATGGAATGACTAAGTTTACCACAAAACTTAAGGCAAGCTCGGTCCCTTCAAACTGGAATCAGACTCTCTACAGTCTTATGTTGAAAGAGCTAAAATCTACTTTGCAGCCAATGAAATCAAAAATGAAAAACAGGCAATAGTCTTTCTCAGTGAATTGGGAGAGAGGACATGCAGTATTACAAAATCTCGTAGCACCAGACTTACCTCAAGACAAGTCTCTCACACTGCTCTAAGTATTCTGTTTATGTACATTGTGCAGCTCAAACACTAAATCTCTGTGTGGTAGCTGCACGTGATGGGCACGATGGTGGAGATTTGCTTATTTTCTAACTTACCTAAATTGGAGAAGCAGATTAAAGAGTTAGAGTCAGACTGCACTGCTACAAAACTAGTTAGCTTGTGCAAAACACGTTGGGTTGCTCGTATTGATGCTCTGGAAGTATTTTTTCAATTATTTGAAGCTATAGCAGAAGGAAGTGGGAGTTACTGGAATACAGAATCAGCTTGTTTAGCAAGAAATCTCCTAAAGACATATTTAAGGTCTAGCATGGGCCAAGAAAGATAGCCTTAATGAAGATTGATTTAGTGAAGTCATTAACATATTTGCTAGGAAGCATCCTCACAGAATGGCTCTGGCTGACATTTTAACTGATAGTGACCAATTTTAAAAAAATAATAACTTTAATTGTACCCTGGGTGTGTATTTCATTGTGTGTATTTTATTTTGTGTCATTGGAAGGCTAGTAATCATTCACACTGTCTTAGTCATCTTATCACACCTCACACCATAGACTTTGTCATGGTTAACACTTCATGCCACATGTCACTGGCCTACCTCTTATTGTAGGTAACTGACCACTCAACCAGCCAGAAATTTCTTGATACAGGTGCTGAAGTTAGTGTCCTTCCTCATTGAACGTACTCACCAGCAAGATGCACCCCGATACAACTTATGGTACGTGTTCATACACACTAGACCTTGGGTTAAGATGAACCTTCCTTCTAGCAAATGTGCAGAAACCTATCCTGGGTGCTGATTTTCTCAGACACTTTGGTCTCCTTGTAGACCTTAAGCACAAACGTCTTGTGGATACTCTCACAGAGTTGAAGATCAGGGAATCATCACACATGACCCATCCCCAAGTCTAATTTCCAGATGTGACAAAGCCACACACCAAGGACTGCCCAGTCCAGCATGATATGACACACAACAAAATCGAAATTTTCTACTGCAGGATTGTGTCTTCAAAAATTTCCACTGAAGGATAGGGCGAAATTTAGGATGAAAGATTACTGTAGTACACTTCATAAATCATGCATAATTTCCTCCACTTTACTAAGAGGATAGATGCAGTTTATTTCATCTGTCACCCAGTTTTTGTCTATGAAACATGTATAATTTCCTCCATTTTACTATCAGAGGATAGATGCAGTTTTCCTCTTGAAAATGTCAAAAGTTTATACTGCACATTTTATTTAAAAAATGACAATGTACAAGCATAGATAATCAAATTAACAATGATAGCATGAATCATAATAAAACAGCATTGAAAAGTTTAAGTTTGATAGAATGTCATAAGTATTAATGTTACTGCTCGGAAGTGGGTCTAAACTGAGGAGCGATTGCCCACATAGGAATCTTTTTCCCTTGTACATTAGTAACAGGAATAGGACGGGAAGAAGTCTCACTTACAATCACACGTGACTTTCTCTGTCTCTTGCCTTGACCAGATCGACTATTTTCCTGAATACTATCCAATTTATGAAAAAAATCAGTTGCTTTTATTGATCGCCAAGGAATACATCGTTTTATTAAACCACTTGAATCATCAGGGTCGCTTTCTTCACTTGACATGAATTCACTACTCATGACTGCCTTCCCCTGTTTCCAATGTAGAACTTCGATCTTGCGTCTTCTAAATGAAAAAGGGTTTAACAAATCTAATACAGTATACCTAGTACACATTCACACACAAGTCACTCAACTTAGGTATAGGGTGCAATAATTGAGTTACAACTGCACTCTGAGAAGCAGGACAGGGGTTCACACAGAGGAGGGCGGGCCTGGAATCCCCCCCCCCCTCCAGAAAATAAGTACTAATAATTGAATGTCTCAAAAGTGAACTTTCCTTAGTACCATTATCATGTCTTCCATGAACAGACAGTTCCCACACAGTCTTGGGGTGTCCTCACATACATGTTATACCACTCCATGACAGGACAGTCCTCAGCCATACCACTCAACAGTCCTCAGACAACCTTAGCGCAGCTCAGGGGTTCCCCATGCAATAGCCAAATTAGCCATTGGCTAATTCTGGTAGTTTTTGGCTACAATTAGCCAAAATGGCTATAACCTACTCTATATAATACTGCAGCTTGCAGCAACCTTGCAAAAGATCGTGTAAAGTATTGCCAAAGTTAACAGATACCAATGGCTACCGATAATTGAAAATGGCTAGTTAAATTTTGGCTACTGTCAGGAATCCCTGAATAGGGGGGGAGTTATGGGTGTGCACCACCAAGAAGAAGGGTCACTACTGATTAATTTTCTGTCAGGAACCCCTGAAGCCACTCAATGCCAGAACAGCCCTCAGATAGTTTCAGGATGTTCCTACACATATAGTACCAGGGGTGCTCAAAATTTTTGACACTGGAGCCATAAATTTTCAATCTTTATAAACACCTTTCAAATGGGAAAGTCTCGATTGAGCTTCCAGCTCTATCCATTTTTCAGAAATACTCGAGCTGGAAGACGAACATATTTTCTCCTCTAAAGCTCTTAATTGTATGTCTTGTTTATCTAAACACCACCTTATTGGAAATATTATCCAGTGCTGGTGTTTCTGACATTTTGACCTCCCTGCACTTTGTGATGACTACGAGAGTGAAATAGAAGATACGGACTCTCTGCAGCTTGAAAAGTCTTCTCATGGTGGTCATTTCAAGACAAATAGAAGAACCTGCTCCCAGTTGGTGTCAGTCAAAACGTACAAAACGCATAAAAGGCTCTTTTATAACGAAGTAAGAACCATGATAGCTTCCATAACCATCTTATAGCTATCAAGATGATTCATC
Organism: Diacarnus erythraeanus; assembly: GCA_964016965.1. Classification (NCBI taxonomy): domain Eukaryota; kingdom Metazoa; phylum Porifera; class Demospongiae; order Poecilosclerida; family Podospongiidae; genus Diacarnus; species Diacarnus erythraeanus. The sequence goes on along the minus strand of OZ024682.1, from coordinate 6,120,513 downwards.
ACCATGCTCTCAACTAGACCCTTCATTTAGTCCTGAAGTATCCTTATCAGGTGACTCTCCTCCTTGTGGAGGAAGTCAACACGGCTTTGTTGTGTGGTTTTCTGAGCTACTGTGCACGTTATGGTTGCTCTCCTTGAATTTTGACTTGATACAAAAAAGGGTTAAATTATTTTTCACTGATCTCTTTATGGGATATACTGCATGGAGACGACTTAGAATGTTGGCGACACTTTGTTTTAGCTTGCCGTATTCTTAGCAAAAACAATATAACTACATAGCTTCTGGATTTTTGCCTTTGAAAGATATAACGGCATATTGGGTAACATACCAAATAACAACCAATGTATTGAACTGCAAATGATTAACCATTTTGTGGTTGATGGTCTCATAAGGAACATTGAACTTCCAATGGAATTTAGACAAGAATTAGAGTCTCATTTTTCATTTAGTCAGCCAAGCCTGGTCGGTTCCTTAGCAGACACTGTTAGGCCACAATCTAGTCCTTCTTTGCAGTCAGAATATTGTAATGGCTAACTGGAATTCAGATTTATTTGAACATATTTTGGCTGCTGAATTGGAAGAACCAGAGCAAACATCTCACTCAAACCTTTTAAAACCTGCTAGAGTGAACTATTTCTTACTACATGATGTTGTCATTAATGATACACCTATTACACATCTTTTTGTGTCTTTGTTATGATACAAGTGTCACTCTAGAGGAAATTCCTTGGGAAAACCTTTATCATCACATATTATTCACGAGACTAATGCTGTTCTAATCATATGTCCCTGTGTTGAATCAATCTAATAATTATGTGTCACACTTATTAATGTCTCATAAATTGTGTGCATCCACTTCTGCATTGCTGTTTAGGCATAATTATTTCTTGACATCAATGTATAATTAAGTTGAAATTTCAGCATGATATTAAATATGTATGGTATGACATACCATGTGTCAGCATAAGGAAATGTGAAAAACATGTGTAATAAATTTCACATGCTTATGTACTACATAGTGTAGGAAATTTAGTTTTTGCTCCAGTGGAAGCTAGTCCCTAAGAAACAGCAAAAATACCCAGCTAAACTCTGACATCAAATTGAGTCATCGAAAAAGACAAAAAGTTCTTTAGTTGAAACTAAGGATAAAGATGGGAAAGAAGTTGAGCCTGAATTAGCAATCATCCTTCGTGCCAGTCTCTAATGCATCCATATCTAATTTATCAGTAATCTTAACTTTTAGGTGTTTCCACTGGAAAAAACTAGAACCTTTTCCTTGTAAAAAGGTAGCTGCCATACCAAATCACCTATCTGAATTACACACCTGTGTTATAGGAATTCCCTCCACTTTCATGGAAATCTGGGCCAATGGGTACAGGATTGTATCACTGTGAGCACCAGTCTTGCCAACTCTCACAGTTTGACCTGTGAGACTCAAGGTTTTTGACAATTTCTCCAGGTCTCACAGTACATTTTCCATATTTGTACATATCTCACAGGTAGCCAGCCGGCCTGGCTATCATAATAATAATTATACCTACATCCTTGTCCTTTTCCAGCCTTCTAGTAGCTGCTTCCCCCTGCAATTGCACCAGTGTTTGCAGGATTTCCATTTGCTGTCGACTCTGCACCTCCCATCACATCATTTCTTCGTCTTGGCAGCATCTCTTCAGCTCTTCCTCTCTCAGTTGCCTATCTTGCATAAGTCATTTCAGCCACTGTCATAGCTGTCACTCCAGTCACACCTCCATCCTGGTTAGTTGTTGCTCTTGGCTCCACCTTCCCGTCGTCTATAGTTTCCATGAGTACAGTATCACCGTGATGTGATAGTAAGTTCCAGCTCTTGTTACCATCTATTTCCTGCTGTGAGGACAGTCAAACTAGCTTGTCAGAGTATCCTACCACTGCCACCAAATTATGTGAGGGACCAGGTAAGCGTTTGAGTATAGTTCTCTTATTAGCTATTAATAACATCTTGTTTTGCAGGAGAGTAGATTCTTAAGAACAAGAATATTATAATTTTTGAATGACTCTCTCAAAACAAACAAAACAGTTCTTTTATAGTTGTTACAAATATGATTAAAATGATTGGTTAACCTAAATGTCCAATAAGATGAATGATTAAAAAAATAAACAAGTTGATAGCAATGACCAATAAAATATAATGTCTACATCTTAGCCCTGTGGCAATAAAAGAATAATAATAATAATACTGATTATAAACTCAGTTCTCCATAACACCTGCACAAAGCATTTTAAGGACTTCTACTTTAGCAACTATCTTATCTAACCCTTCCTAGGCGGTTAGATAAATTAACCACCAGCTGAAGGTTTATTTATTACATGTAGGTCATTATTCCTTAGCATATAGGACGAAAATCGTGATCAGCTTGCCTCCTCTGAACTGCGTCCTAGGTGTGGAGATAGGGGATTCACTCGATCTGGAGAACGGGGGCGTGTTTATCATGTGACATGACTTGTGAACATGTGTCGACTATGTGCTGATGGTGTCTTTTTGCAGTTGTGTAAATCTCTATGCCTCTAGCTCTAGCTATAGCTTTCGGATCATGGAGTGGACAAAAAATCTACTATTCTGTAATAGTTGATCATGTAGAAGACATAAGGTAAGGGAGGGCAATTTCGGTAAAAATTTATAGTATTGCACCTTTCAGGAGATCCTGCGTAGGGATAAGCAGCTAGTACACAGCCTGACAACTACTAACATCGACCTTCCAGAAGCCAAAAACATTTCACTCTGCTATGATAGTTGCACTGACCTGGAGGTCAAAGTTCGCAGCTGGTCACGTTTTTGCTGACGGGGCAATTTTGGTTAAAAAGAAACGTTTCTTTCAACAAGGGAAAAATTGATGTACAAAAGAAAAAATTGTCAAAAAATGTAAAAATGGATGTGAAAAAGAGGAGAGTCATGATTTACGCACAATATTTGCATGACCAATAGCCCTTTGGAATAGACCTCAATCCAACACATTGGTAATGAAACCATCTGTCACAACTGTCACACCCTAACCAACATTTTCTCATCTTCATATTGTCATCTTTGTAGGCAGCAGCACACTCCTCACATACCCCATCACTACTGCTACAGGATGGAGAGGGAGGTGGTGACCATTTCCTGGCCTTTGAAGCCGCCACTGTTTTCTTCTTCCCTTTGGTAGCCTGCTTTTTCTGTTTAGCTTTTCTTTTCTGATTGGCTAGTTCTCTTTCCTCTTGTTTTTTCTGTTTGGCTGCTTTCTTTTCTTCTTCCATGAGTAATCTCTCATGGACTTCGTCAAGGGTTAGTGCTTCTCCATAGAATTTAGGTCTCACTTTGCGCTTGTCCATCTGACGGGTTCTTTGCTGTCTGTTCTTTTGAAGTACCTCAGTGAAGTAGCCTCTTAGATGAAGCCGAACTGGGGTGATAGTCTTATTAATAGTGCATTCACCAGATAATTCTAAGACAACACACTGCTTGGGTAGGTCATTGCTTTCAGAGTTCATACCACCATCAGATTGGCTGGGTTTATCAGTACCATTAGACTGACCAGCAGTTTCCTCTTCAGATGATTTAGAGTCAGGTAACTTCACATAAGGGTCTGCTTTACGGAGCTTGTGTGGGGGAATCTTTTCTCGTGATAATGGGCATAAACCACATTTAATAAACCCACTAATCAAATGCTGTGGCAAGAATGATTTGTCCAAAAGAAGGATTAGACCAGGGAGAATTGAATGAATTGAAACAATTGGTAATGAATTTTGATGATGTGTTTGCTCTGACAGATGATGAATTGGGCTGTACAGATGTTGTAACACATAAAATAGATACAGGAGACCACCCCCCAATCAAACAGTACCCTAGGAGGACCCCTTTTGTGCAGCGTGCCAAAATAGCTTCTATGGTTGCTGATATGGAAAAAAAGAGCATAGTTAAGCCATCAACTAGCTCTTGGGCAAGTCCCGTAGTCCTTGTGCCTAAGAAAGATGGTACCACATGTTTTTGTATAGACTACAGGCGTCTAAATGCAGTGACTAAAAAGGATGTGTATCCTCTGCCTAGGATAGAGGATATTCTGGATACATTGGTAGAGCTCGTTTTTTCACTACACTGGATCTCTCTGCTGGGTATTGGCAAATTCAGCTAGGTGAGGAAACTGCTGAGAAAACAGCTTTCACTACTCACTGTGGGCTATTTGAATTCAAAAGAATGCCTTTCGGTCTGTGTAATGCCCCCTCAACATTTCAGAGATTGATACAAACAGTATTTGCAGGCCTGGAATGGAAGTGTTGTTTCGTTTATATTGATGATATTCTTGTGTGCTCACAGACCTTTGATGAGCACATCTCTCACTTACAGGCAGTGTTGGGTAGGCTTAGGACAGCTGGCTTGAGACTCAAGTTGAAGAAATGCTCTTTTCTGCAGGAGGTACAGTATCTGGGACACATAATTTCCAGGCATGGAATCTCACCAGACCCAGTTAAAACAGCTAAAGTTCGTAACTACCCGGTACCTACTGATGTCACCAAGTTGAGGCAGTTTTTAGGTTTAGCATCTTACTATAGACGCTTTATACCAAATTTTGCAAAGGTATCATCACCTCTTCATGCACTCACAAAGAAAAGTGTGCAGTTTGAGTGGACCATGCAATGTCAGCAAGCTTTTAAAATCTATTGTGCAGTGCACCAGTTCTGGCATATCCCCAGTTTGGTCCAGGACATGAGTTTACATTGGAAACTGATGCAAGCTTGGCAGGTTTAGGAGCTGTGTTGTCGCAGAAGTGAGCAGAACTACCCCATAACTGAACTAGAAACATTGGGTCTTGTGTGGGCAGTTAAGTATTTTAGAGCATACTTGTTAGGGCATCACTGTGTAGTTCTTACTGACCATGTAGCTTGCACTTCACTCCTGAATATAGCACACCCCTCAGCAAAATTGGCTCGCTGGGTAATAACCATTCAGGAGATGGACTTAGAGATCAGATACAGATCAGGAAAGACAAATTGTAGTGCTGATGCACTTTCTAGGAATCCTGTACAAGAGGCTGTTGTTTCTTCAGTTGAAGCTGTAGCAACTGACTTTAGCCTTGAACAGCTTGATGATCCAGATTTCAGATTTCTCATGCATTATCTTAGGGATGGAACATTACCTAAGGATGACAAGGAAGCTCAAAAAATTATTCTACAAAGCAAATCGTGACTTGCTTGATGGCATTCTTCATCATGAAAACCCTAATTTTCTAGGAAGGTAGTGCGTGGCTATTCCTCATGCAAGAAGACAGGATCTAATCCAGGAAGCCCATGACGGCAGATTTTCAGGTCATTTTGCTGAGAAGCAGATATATGAGCTCCTCCAAAGACGTTATTGGTGGCCAGGTATGCGAGCTGATGTGCGGAGGTATTGTCGTTCATGCTTGGTGTGTGCATCACGAAAAGGTACTGGGCAGGCACTCAAGCCCATGTTACACCCAATTCCTGTGGGTGGTCCTTTTGAGAGAGTAGGGGTTGATGTCTTACAATTACCATTAACCCTGGATGACATCCAATATGCAGTTGTTTTCATAGATTACTTCACTAAGTGGGTTGAAGTATTTGCTGTACCCAATCACAACTGTTGGTGGAAGGTGTTATTTGTAGGCATGGAGCAACCCTCAAACCAATGGATTGTGTGAGAGGTTTAACAGTACACTAATTCAGATGTTAGCTAAGACAGGTGAAAGGTATGGTCATGATTGGGATAAACATTTGCCTTATGTTTTGTATGCTTATAGAAGTTCAGTGCAGGAATCTACAAAGGAGTCTCCTTTCTTACTTTATGGTAGGGACCCTGCATTGCCCACGCTGGGCGCTCTCTCTTGCGAGCACACCCCGTACATGGTAGACATGGATGATTATAAAACAGAACTAACAACTGGTTTGAACAGTGCATGGAAATTAGCACAGGAGAACATTTCTGTTGCCCAAGGTCAACAGAAGAGGACGTATGATCGCACAGCCAAGGAACCAACATTGGAGGTGGATCAGCGAGTGATGGTACATATGCCAAGTGAACTTCAGGGAAAGACTTGGAAGTTTGCCAGACCCTTTCATGGTCCATTCAGGATAGTCAGTTTAACACCAACAAATGCTGAAGTTAGACTGATAGATGAACCCAAATCAGTTCCAATTTTTGTGCCATTGAGTCGTGTTCGTGCATGTTACGAGGAACTTCCAGATGTTTCTTGGAAAGGGTCTTCCTCACACGAGTATACTCCCAAACAGCAAAAGTCTACTACCACCCAGCCACCTACTACTTCTAATTCTACATTTACACCCTATAGTGGACCAATGACTCGCTCTCGGACAGCAAAAACTGGTAACTAACAATAGAACATAACCCATCATTTAATTGTTATCCATCATTCATGGCCATGCATTATCTATCATAATTATTTTCTGTTCATTATTAATTTTGTATGTGTATGTGTGTGTGACAACTGAACATCTCGAGGACAAGATTACCTCTAAGGAGGGGGAATTGTGAGGACTATAATATTATGTGCATTTGATCATTCAATATTTAGTAAAATCAAGAAGTTGAGTATCATAATAATATATCTCTAAGAAGTAGTTATTTAGAGCCATGCCAGACAGCATGCGCCACAATCCTAAGAATATTTTGGAATCATTATCATTGAAGGTCATATTTTGATGGCTGCCCTTTCACCATGAATAAAATTGGATGTCCAGCATAAATATACATGTTCTTGAACTCCAGCTCTATCCTACATTTCAAATTCCAAGATCAGAGAGTCTGGGAATAAGGAAGTTGAAAGATTTGAAGAAGAAATCCAATGAACTCTTACTAGAGAAGCAAAAGTGGAAATGTAGAGGAAATATTTCCTGAAATAAAGGTACATGAAGGCTTCCATCCAATGGATGGTAGAGTTGGGTTTGCTTAAAGGATTCATCCCAAACTCATTGAAAAAACTTTTTGGAAGTACTGAGTCTGTCACAGATATGATAACTCACTTAGCTCTAATAATGAAGCACTATCTTGTAGTGAAATACGTTAGCTATGTACATGTAGAGATGCAATGTAGTAATTATTTGCATTTGTTGTTTTTTCAGACACTTGCTGCATCACTCAGACATGAAGGTTACGTACCAGAACTAACTTCAAGGTCTTGGAAACTTTAACCTACTCTTGTACATGTCCTGGTACAGCTTGAAATCTTAACAAACTGGATAACATTACTGAGTTCTGATCGTGTGGATGGGCTGCTTCTGAGACCACAAGCCTGTTTGTTATCCAAGAAAAGAGCAAACCAAATTCAGTATAAATATCTTACCTTACCTCCACGCATAACGAGTGAGAGCCAAAGGTGATTGGTGATACAGAAATAGAAGACAGAAATCCTCAGAAAGGTATAATTTATCATCAGGTATAACTGTGGAGGGGAGGGAGGTATAATAAATGTAATTTTGTCACTTTGTCAAGAGTGCAATCGTAGTTCTTTATAATGTTATTTTCTAATTTTTCACATGCTGTCAGTGTGCACACACTCTCCCACCCCCAAATTTAAAACCCTCTATGAAATTAGATATTTTTGTAGGTTACATTGTTGTCACATGGTTTACCAGCTCTCAAAGTATGTATCTACCAACCTGGAATCTTAAAGCTTATTCAGTGTACATAGTCCTCTCAAGATCTCACTGAAACTGAGATGAGAAAACCAATTGGAATTTGTAGTAAGTAAAAGATGCTGTCTGGCCAGCTGGTTTGAGGACATCTCTGTCAATGGCTGGCTTCTTCTTGTGTTGTGTATTTGGTAGTAGAAGTCTACACTATCTTCAGATATGTGTATACACTGAGTTCCACCACTGAAGGAGTCATATGATAGGAATAAGAATGTTGGTGTATTCTATTGGCCTGCCAAAATTCTGGTAGACACACATGGAGATCCTTTCCTTTTTGCGAAAAGGTTGCCCACCCCCACCCCTCTCTTCATAGACTAAGTGCATGATACCATATTATTTGCTCATCTATAGTTATACATATGGCACAAGGTAAACAGTGTGATGGATGCAAGGCTATGGAGGAGACGGAAAATTAAAATAGTGCTGTGTAAAACAAGCCATGTAGTAGCATTAATACTCAACAAGAAGTATGTTAACTAGCTACATATGTAGTATAATGAACAGTCTAACATTTAACCTTATATGCATTTATGACTGTATGATAGGTTATTATTATAATATTGGGGAGGGGGGGGGGGGGAGATGTTGGGCAACACCCTCTTTTTCCCTCCCAGATGTTACTGGCCCTATTTTTTGATAATATACAACTTGAGTGTGTAATTATGCAGTACACTATAGTTTGACATTGATTATTGATTCTGTAGAAACGGATTCTCTTAGCTTTTAGATAATGGTGGACAGTGTGTATATTCAGTGGCAGCTGATGGTAACTACTTATTCTGAAGTCTCACATCAGCTCTATGGATCAATTGTCAGGCACTATGACATTCGCTCCCTTCTAGTGAGATTTGAAAACTTGAACAGTTCCATGTTTTCAAGATTAAAATTAACTTGAATTCATGATAATAATTACAGCCAGGAGTATAGGGGTGCCGTCAGTACTCATGTAGAAATTATTGCAGCATCTACATATTTTCAAGTTCCAATTTATTTCCTTCAAGCACCATCATGTATGTTAAAATGGGAAGTTTTTAACCCCCTAGGACCATCATGTGAGTTTTCTTATCCAGAAGTTGACACTGCTGCTGAAGATATGACTGTTCTGGATCACTTTGAATTTTTGTTTAATGAGGTGAAGTTTCATTGGCACTACAGTACTCTCTTATACTGACTGTAGAATTTTTTTTGTACTTTGCTATGTTGTTAGTATGTTATAAATACTACCTTTTGTACATTTATATCTGAAGCAGGCTATTATTATCAGCCATTATTATTATACTATTGTCGAGCGCGCTAGCCAGCTGAGCTCGATCGTGCATGTGACTAAAACTACTTCCGTTCTTCAGATCAAGTGAAAAAAGTGAATCCCGTGGAGATAGGTAGAGGACGTTATATGTACGTTATGATACCGGAAGTCAGAACCAAGCATTAGATATTATTATGACGTCACATTGAATCTGCCTCGCTCGTGAGACGACCATAACCTAGTGATGACGTCGACAAAAGTTTCGCGGGCGCGCGGATTAATGTTGCTGCATACTACATACATGCTGGAGCTAGCTGTTATAACAATACATGGCAGCGTACTTGGAAGTTATCGACAGTTCAAATGGTATGTTATAAATATTTTAGCTAACTTAGCTTTATCTCCATTTGTATTGGTGGTGGTTACTTGCAAGCCAGACGCTCTAAACACTCTGAAAAAGTTTAGTCAAGTTGATGATTTTTATTTAACCTTATAGTCAGGCTATACTTGGAAGTATATTATAGCTATGTACCTAAAGAAGTGAAATTCTTTGTGTTAATATCCAAAAAACCCACTCTGGTGGAAGGAAAGTTTTCTATTATAAGCATCTCCAGGGAAATTGTGAAGTGTCTGAGCAAATAGTGACTAATGAGGTTTTATCTTATTCGAAAAAAGGTTATTAATTCATGGACTCTGTTGACTCTTCTCATGGCATTTATATAGTCCCATATGAATTTGTTATGGTAGAAAGAATTTATTTATAACTGTAATCCCTGCTCTTTGAAGCAATATTAATGCTACTTTAAGAATGTAAAATTAAACCACACCCACCTATATTATAATTCTGTGTATGTGGAAGGAATTTTTTCTATTATAAGCATCTCCATTGAAGTGTCTGAGCAAGTAGTGACTAGTGAGGTTTTATCTTATTCGAAAGAAGGTTTTCCTGAATTATGAACTTTCATGGACTCCGTTGACTCTCTTCATGGCATTTATATTGTCCCATATGAATTTGTTGTAGTGGAAAGAATTTATCATGGTTATGTTTATAACTGTGATCCCTGCTCTTTGAAGCAATATTAATGCTACTTTGAGGATGTACAATTCATTTTAAACTACACCCACCTATATTATAATTCTGTGTATATAGTACACTTTGACTGCATTTTATTGAACTCAAAACATCCCCATTATGGTCTGTAATTACAATGCCATTTAACCTGTAGTTCTCTAAAATACCATTTCTCCTAAATAATTGTTAATTAAGCTACTCTATTTTTACACTATTTTTATATCCTGTATTAGCCTGTGAGCAAGACATAAATGTTCTCATAGAATGTCTTCATTTCCAGCAGTCTTCTCCTACTCTCTGCACACCAATACTCACTACTCTAGCCAATATCTGCTCAAACTCAGGTATTAACCCAGATTATACTTTGCTTGTATCACTGGAGATTGAGGGGAGGTAAGGGAAGGAGGTGGGGAAGGGCTATCATTTAATCCTGGTGCCAAACCTTAGCCATAGTTACTGTTCACCAGAGGTTTGGCTTCCAGCTACCAAGTGGACCAGTTAGTATGAGGAACTACACATAAGCCAGTGATGGTGGAAAGGGTCAAACTAGAGCAATGTGTAGCATATCTAATGGTGGTTGGGAGTGGTAAATGTAGCCAGGTTGCTTGGCATTGATCCTTGGCTGATTGATCTATCTAGCTTCTATGAGCTCAAACACCGTGATGAGACAGCCTGCATAGAATATCAAAAGCAATGTGTCTAAACCTGGTAGGAGCACAAAGCTGAGAGAGGTGTCACAAATGAGGGTTGAATCTGATGCAAGAAGGTGAATGGGTTAGAGGTCAAGGGACATCTTCCTAATTGGACGTACTGTCACTCTGCTGGGCATGTGCCATAGCATGGTAGTTAATAAGCAGTGCTAATGAGGAAACAGCACTGATTACTACCCATGACGAGATGTCAGCAACTATGTTATTGGAGCCTTTGAAGTGTCACAATGTCTCGGTGAATTATTCACATGTCTGTTTGGCCATTGTGGGTTGTAGAAACTGTGAAAGACCTTAACCTTGCATGCCAATGGGTGTATATTCTCACAGCTGACATGGGGCCCCAGGAAATCCAGCAGGTCTACTCCAAGGAGACATTTAGAGGGCCTAATATAGTCACTCAGACTTTGGAAGACTTACTTCAGATGTTTCTTATGTTCTTCAGGTGTCAATGGCACTCATTAACATGGGTGCCGGATTAGTCCTGTCCAATCTGGTGTATAGTGTCAAGGACTACTCCAACGGCAACATCTCTGGAATCTGATGAGTGCTATTATTGTCATCGAATAGATTACCCATCTCTCTGGACATCTGGACTTGTACTGAGTTCCATTTGTCTGTCTTTTTTCTCTCCTTAGTGGAGGCCTCAAACTCTCCAATTACACAGGCCATCTCCAGACCAGACACAATTCAGTGTCACTATCATGCCTTTACATGTTGTGAGGAGTTAATTAAGCCACACTGCCAAAGCTTGTTGTGAACTTCTGCACTGTATACGGAAGAAGGGATGCAGAGGGCAATCTTAATGTGTTAAGACAACTCCAGTGCACAGCACTTTACCACTCTCTTCTCAGAACTAAATTACTTTGGATAGTAACATTTTATATTTATAAGTTCTATCTAGAAAAATTTGTTTGAGAGGAAACTTTGCAATCACTGAGTAGCTCTGTGCAGTCTGCATGGGCATAAAGGCCATATTGAATGAAGGAGAGGAGTGCTGTACAAAGTACGAAGAAATAACTCCATTAATATAAGAATTGCACAGATGTATGTCAGTGGGTTGAGATTTTACAACTTCATAGACTTGTGATGATCTAATTATCTCTTATTGGACAGAGTATCAACATATTTGCATGCTGTTTTCTAGTGTGTTTTACCCATTCTGTTTCTAAGGTTTGTCTTAATAAGTTTCATACCATTGAAGCTGCCTTCAACAGTTGCTGTTATAACTGGTAGAATGGAAATAATTTCAGCTGGCCTAAGACAAGTTGTGGAAAGCAGCTGCAATGTCACCTCACCTAATAAGCTTGAACAAGACTTCATGTAGCTATAGAACAGGACTATAATATAGGAGCTGTCTGAATTATTTATATACAACTAGCTACTGTATCTTTATCATTGATATCAGGCTTCAGCACACCTTCCTGACCATCTTTTATTATCTACACAACTTATAGGAGTTGTGCAGATAATATAGAACTATAATAGTTCAAGATGTTCAATCATAACTGGTTTTTTGCAATGAAAGTACTATAACCTGCAATCCTGCTACGTATACAGATGCTTCTATACTTATAATGACTGAAACTATAATGCATTATAGTATAGATATTGTAACAGAGCACAGGATTTGGGGAAGGTTTTCATAATGATATCAGGACTCAGTGATAATGATATGACTATGACTGGCAAATTTAAGTTGTGTTTCTATGGTAACTGAATATGATTGGTAAACTCTCTGAAAGCTACCTACTTTCAGAAAATAAAGTTACCTCAGGTCCTGATGTGGTGACATGTCTGGGTTATAAAGTTCTGCATTAATCTATAAATTTGATGTTGGACAACAGCTTGAATATATCTCCATGACTAGGAATATTAACAGCTCATTATATGTATAGCCAAAACAGAATTTATCACCTAATGTTGTTTACAAAAGGGAGATGTGTTGTTCTATGTCTATTATCCTGGCAGATTTGAAGAATCTTGTATAATATTGACTGAAGTTAAGTTTGCAATCATTTTTTATATAGGGCATGCTCGAGATTTGTTTAGAACCACTGGAGGTCTTTCATATGTACGTGATGTGCTCTATTCCACATCAGATTCAAGGATGAAACAAGCATCTATGTATACACTTGGCTGTGCCATTGAAAAAAATGGTATGTTTTCAATATTATAACAACTCAGAAGAGGGTGTGGGAACTGTCTATTGGTATCATGCACAATCGATATACATTGTGTCCTCAACATTGCTGCTACATCATAAAATGGATGAACGGTACTGCCATGAAGCTTGCAAGCCAAAACTTAGAAATAGATTAGGAAGGTAATCTTCTTGGTCATGAAAGCTATCATCCACTGCTATACTTAAAGGTAGTGATATACCTCCTGAAGATTGTTAATTAAAAATATATATAATTATATATAATTATACATTTAGGGGGATCACTTTAGGGATATCAAAATGTAGCTTTTTTCCAGTTCTGTCTCAAGATAGCTATGTATAGTATAAAGTTATATAGCTGGCTTGTGGTCATAATTATTATGCAAGAATGTGATGAAGATTAAGAAGAATTATAGCACAGAGGATATATCACCACCTTAAGGAGACACACTGCTAGAGGGTATATCACCACCTTAAGGAGACACACTGTTAGAGAGTATATCACCACCTTAATTAAGGAGACACACTGCTAGATGGACACTGCTAGAGGGTATATCACCACCTTAATTAACTGCTAGAGGGTATATCATCACCTGAGACACACTGCTGTTATAATATTATGAAAGCACTCTATAGTCTAAGATAGTTGTCATGCCTTAAATTATGGTACACAACTAGCTAGATGGGCAATTTTCTTTGCTGCAATTTATCTACATCTCTTTTACATACCAAACCTGATTATCCTAACTACACTAAATCATATGGACAGAGACAGATGGAATTAATTCTTTGTTTTGGCTTGATGAGAGAGTGAGAGGTATAGCAGATTGTAATGTCACTCTGTGGGGATTAAAGTGTCCCTACCATTTGGAGGATTATTGGTGCCCACCACCTGATTTGAGCTAAATTTATGACTTAAATATCTTGTAATCAGTGTAATAGATTAGTCTACTTATAGCTATGTATAGGCACAGTGAATCAGCAGATAGTTACATAACATAATGACGTATGTTTTACCTTATAATATTCTATCATGGACCACTGTTCCTTCACTATAGCTTATGAACTCTCTTTGTGTCTTTTATAGTTATTAATCAGATGAAAATGTGTACCCGACAGATCTTCACGTTCTTGTTGGATATTTTGAAGTATAGTGTTATAGAAGAAAGTCACGATATAATTCTCCTTACCTCAGCTGTCTACCTTACTGGATGCCTCATGTCCAATAATGTTCAAGGACAGCAATTAGGACGTGAAGCAAATATTATTGATCAACTCATCACTCTCTTCAAGTAAGTGCTCTACATATTGTTAATTACCAATGCATGTGATGTATTGTGGAAAGCTTTCAAATATTTTGCCCCTATAAAGTTGGTCACACATGTCAGCCAGATTATATAGGATGTTCAGCCCCACTCTATCTGAGTCAGTCCTAGTCCAATCCTGTCAGCACTGAATATCTCAGTGTCTTTTTAGGGTGGTGGGCTATATAGTAATATACCTTCTGTGCATGCTACTGTTGAAGTTGGCTAATAGATAATAGGATGCAACAACTAGTTGTCCACATAAAATTATTATTACCTAGCCTTTAGTTTATCATGCATGAACAGCTAGCTACCTAGCTATCTAGAATTTAGCATCTCAGCTACTTACTTATAATAATGCAATTTCTTGGCCTCTGCCCTGGACAATGTCTTGATCCTATGAAAATTCTTGTATGTTAGTTAATGTGTACTGTAGTATAGCTAGTATACTGCTATTTTAGCTAGCTTTAGATGACATAGGATCATTGAAAGATAACATTATTTCAATGTCTTGATCCTATGAAAATTCTTGTATGTTAGTTAATGTGTACTGTAGTATAGCTAGTATACTGCTATTTTAGCTAGCTTTAGATGACATAGGATCATTGAAAGATAACATTATTTCAATGTCTTGATCCTATGAAAATTCTTGTATGTTAGTTAATGTGTACTGTAGTATAGCTAGTATACTGCTATTTTAGCTGGCTTTAGATGAAAGATGACATTATTTCAAAGTAAGTTAGGTTCAGCCATTCCATTGATATTCTCTAGCTATACATAGATGTAAATACAAACTGAATGCTCCAGTGAAGCAGAAGTCTATTTTATAATGAGCACTCACACCTGGAGCATTTAATGATGTATGGATGTGACATATGTATTCTTGACCTTCATTAAGGTATCATTTTCCCATATCACAAGCCTTCAAGATGAATGGCCAGCACTCGGCAGATCTCTGGATCAGTATTTGTAGCACACTGTGTATAGCCACCAATAACCCTCAAAATGGTAGGGACACTTTAAGTATTAGTCCAAGTCAAGGCATTATTGTAAGTTCCTGTAATAGGGCTTAATCAAGAATTATGTTCCCAAATTTTTCCTTCTGCATTGAATTTACTCAACACTTCTCTTCAAATGATTGTCCGACCGGCTATCACTCTCATTTCAGCTTGCATTACAAATAATAGTAAGAATATATAGAAAGGTGTATTCATGGTCAACAAATCAGGCTTGAATCTAGTGGATATGGGGTGAGGATGAAAGTATTTGAGGAGAACTAGTTGGGATAACATTGCATGGCAGGTTCCTAGACTGAGATGGCAGTATAGAGATGGTTTAAGGTGCTAGGTGTAATTGTACAATCTTGGTTATCTGAAGAAAAAAAAACCATACCCATGACATAGGATTACAAATTTACAAATAGCTCTCAGAACATAACTTTGAGCTTTTTCATGCTAAGAGGAGTACGCATGTTCTTGGGCTGGTTGTTTCCTGGTGAGGCAATACTCTATAACTATTTCATAATTGTGTAAATATTGATTAAACCCATTAATGTGACCCACCTTCAACTAATTCAAATACATATGTGACAGGCTCTGGGAAAATCAGTAATATCTCGAGGAAGTTAATTATTTAATATTAATTTTTTTAGTTTTTACTATTAAATTTTAATTTTTTTTTTTTTTTTTGTAAATTTTTTTTCTTGCTCAACATGAAGTTTGATCTTTTGGCTAGCTGTCTACTAAATTTGAACCTTATCTGACTACTGTAAGTACCCAAGCCTGCAGTTAGAAGTCAGTGACCTCCATTAAAGATTATTTAAATTGCTACGTGCATGGAGCTTAACAGGACTTTCCCTTTATTATAATAGTAATACATAAAATACAATAGCTACTACAACTAGCACTAGTGCTGTTTTTCTGCCACCAGGCTAATAACCTTCAATTCTTGGCCTTGAGTCAAGAAGTTTGTAGCGCAAGACAGCTACACAAACAAAATAAAACATGAGCTACGCTGACTATAAAACTTTCTAGCTAAAGCTACAAACTTACCTACTCATGTTTATTAAAGTTTTTGACACCTCTGTAAGCAGAGAGATGCAGTAACAGCAGCTAGAAAGGTAAAAATAATGGAGCACTAACTCCCCACTTTCTTTCTTGAACAGCAAGAGGTAAATAATTGAAAATGACGTAATGAGTTACATGGATCTAAGTAATAATTTACGGAATTATTAAGCCTGCAGTGCAGTTTTGTTTATTGTAGCATTTTCTCAATGCTCCACGTTTATGACGCCTAGAGAGTAGTTCAAGTCAACGGCTCATAGCGCTGTTTTTAGGTAAGTTATAGCCTCAAGAGAGATATCTTTTTGTTCCTTAGGCTTTGACCTATAACGTAGTATGCTTAACTCAATTTTGAATTTTTGCGTGATATTACTGATTTTCCCAGATCCTGTCACATATAGTAAATTTAGGCAGGACAAAGTTAATTGTTATTAGCCAATTCTTCAAATTCCTTGGAAGAAAGAGGTCATTACTGATATGGACCATTATAATAATGGCACACACAATGCATATAACGTGTTAAAGCTAACTAGATCTCATGGAGGGAGTGTACACAAATAATAATCAAATTTGGTGCTCTAGAATCTTTTGTGGTGAATAATGGATCTACTTTGTCCATCTAATGGGTTACCTGTTCCTCTTAAACCATGCAGTGGATGGTAGAAGGTGAAACTATGAAGAATTGCCTTAATATTCAAGATTATCTTTTTCATTACTTCCTGTAGGCACTGGAGGAATTCAGGGATCATGTATAGTTATGTGTGACTCTAGAGCTCTTACACCCTTTACTCCTACTATGAAGATCTTTAAATTATCTAAGTTTTAGAACATGTTCTAACAGTCCATGGAATAAAGTTTTTGTTGGGCTTTTGCATGAAAAGGCTGACCGAGTAAAGAATCAGTTTTATTAATGTGTTAGTGATCTTGAAGGAAGCTCACCAGCTACTTGTATTATTATTACATAGGAAACACTCAAGATAGACTGAGAGAGGTGGGTGGACTGCATATTCTAGTGAGTATCCTGAAGAAATCTATCAGTATCTTCAGAAATGAAACAAAGGACGCTGCTGAATTTTCATTGCATATAGTGAGAGCTCTCTCTGCAGCAATATTCTCTCATGGTAAGTAGATAATTATAGTTATTTGTGGCATGACAACATTTCTAATAAATAAAAATTAGCTAAAAATTTCAATAAGGACACATTCATAAGCAAAAAGTACAGAGGAGTCAAGTTTCTACTGAATTTTAAAATTATGTTTTATATAAACTAGTTAGTATTGGACTTCCGTCCAGTCATATTTATAATAGACAAATATCTCTGCATTGAATTAGTGTCCTACTTTGTGGTATCCAGTTACCTAGTAAATATACATCTGATATTATTATAGTACTCCATGTGCCACACAATTGGGCATATGCATGAAGTACCTATATACTTATATATAATAGTACCAGGTAGTTTAATTCTATAGATGTTCCAGGTGGTTCTGGAATGTCTATGTGAAAGCATGGTAGTTACAAAAATGTAGTTAATGTTCTCTAAACCTGCACATCAATAGAAAGGTCCTTTAATGAAGAGCTAAAATATGTGACAAAATTAATTCCCAGAAGTATATCAGATTGATCACTAATCAATACAATCCACTGTCTAGTTTAAACCAGCCAGGCTAGCTATGTAATTTTGGTCATTACATGGCATTCTGGGCTTGTTACGGACACAAAAGACATTCTTAGATTCCTAGCTATCAAACTAAGAACTGTACTTACACTTGGGGTTAAAAGAATGGGTAGAAAAATCACTAATAGTGCTATAAAGAATGAGTGTGTAAAGATCAGATAATCAGGGCATGAGTGGTCTTCTCCACAGGTGTCCTAATGTTTGAAACACCTATAATTATTATATGCATGTACATATATTATACATAAAAGAAATTTTAATCTCTTCTATTGCTCTAGATTTGAATCGTGATGTTCTGTGTTCACTAGAGGTCATCCCACTCTTGTTGTCCTTGTTGAGGGAAAGACCTTTTGACAGCAATGTTACATTAGCTATCATTGTGTGCCTCGGCATATTAGTGGACAATAATGGTAATAACACTCACCTTCATTAAAAAAAAACATAGCTTTATCCCATTGAAGTAATATGGAAGTTATTTATGCCCAGAGAGGAAGGGAGAGATAATGTTATTAGCAAATTTCGTATATTTTCAGATATTGGTCAGAGCCAACTTACTAACTGCAATGGTTTAACTCATTTGCTTGATATTATCTGTTCATCAAACATTGACAATGAACTTCAAAGAGCTGTTACATTTGTCCTCCAATGCTGTTTAGAAGGTAAGTGATTGTTATATATTCTGTAGAACTGGAAGATATTGTCCTTATAAACTATTCACATTTCTCACTTAATTGTAAATAGAGTTTGTCAGATAATAATGATTAATATCTACATACATTCTCACATCTGTTTGAAATATAGCATTCGGTAGTTTATTATGCTAGCTTTCATCTAGAGATAAATATTGTGCTATGTCATCTCTACACATAGAGAGTGCTATCTTACTTTGTTTTCCTAGAACATGATAGAGGTTTCAGGGACAGCAGAAACAGGTTAGGCAGACCAAGGTAGTTGCTTGACCAACTACTCTGCTACTTGGCCTCTGCTTACTCATTAATTTGTAAGAGGTAGTTATCATAGACTTGAAATTTTAACTCTGTGTGTGTGTGTGTGTGTGTGTGTGTGTGTGTGTGTGTGTGTGTGTGTGAGAGAGAGAGAGAGAGAGAGAGAATGGGGGGGAAGGGGTATTTGACCACTAATAGTAACTGTACAATAATAGTTCTGACTAATCAGGCTTTCTTGCTAGCTAGCTTACCAATCTCACTGAAGTCTCTCTAGCTGCTAACTTTGTAACAAATCATCTATTCCAATATCAGCAAGGTAGCTAGCTATAATATAGCTAACCACTTCACTCCCTGAACATGACCTTGTTTACAAGTCTTATGGTGGATTCTGCAACATAAGGAACCTTCATAGACCCACCACTAACAATTATTGCAGATTTGTTGTTGTTGTTGTTTTATGTTATTTGTTTGTTTATTTATTATTATTAATTATATTGTTGTTGCTATTATTATTATTATTATTTTTATTATTATTATTATTATTATTATTATTATTATTATTATTATTATTATTGTTGTTATTATTATTATTATTATTATTATTATTATTATTATTATTATTATTATTATTATTATTATTATTATTATTAGGATACAGAAGTGAAGTGAATACAGTCAGTGACCAGGAGAAATGGCTCTCTGTGAGCACTGCAGGATATGGACAACATAAGAGTGAAAACATGTGTATAGCGTTGAATGCCAATTCACATTTTAGTGGTGATATTAATCCTCTCAGAAACAACAGAGAATTTTTGAACTGTAAGTCTAGCAATTCACATTTGGATTCACTTCCCCAAAACTATAGAAACCCTCAACCAGCACTTTCCGTAAGAGTTGATGAAAGTGATGGATTACAAAGAAACCTGCCCCTGCAATTAGCACTTAAAAACTCAATGGAAATTCAAAATCATCAGCTATCTGAAGTACTACAGAATGATTCTATTACTGTATCAGCAGCCAATGATTCTCTTAGTGTATCAACAGCACTACACAATGATTGTATTGGTGTATATGCGTCTCCCTCACACTCTACTCTGGAAATGGACACCTCTAATAGCCAGTATACTTATCCTCATCATTGTAATTCTCAGACTTCTGCTTTAGTGTATACAAATGTTTCTTATCCAAAGTTATCAACTTGTGAAAGTATTGCTCCAAGTACATGGGAATACACCACTGATGATTGTTGTAGAGGATGTCACTCTCATTTTAGTAGCCATCTCTTGACAAGTAAAAATTTCATCAGAGTGCTTAGAGCAGATGATAACACATGTGATTATCATCGTAGATTCATTGGCAGAATTATTGCAGGTGTTTGGCATACAAAGCAAGAAATTAACCAATCAGGTGTCTAGTCAAAACTGTTTTTAAGTAAAAATACTCACTTTACCACTACTTTAAACTCTGAACACTACAACAGTGATATCCATTGCTAAAGATTAAGCAGAGACTTTCTCCAACTTTACATGTACCATCAACTATAAACATCACCTCTATAAGAACAGCTACAAATGTAGTTGTAATTCTTGAACTCGGACAATGTTAATAGACATTTAAACTGTCATCTAACACTAAAATTGTTTATTTCAATGTTGTATAATTATTATGATGTGCAAATTCTTTCTTTTGTATGCATGTAGTAGTTAATTCCTAGTCTGTTGACCAGCCATGTGGGGAAATGGAGAAGCATTCTTTTTCAAAATCATAAGTTATTTATTAATAAGTTGATGCTGTGGGCAAATGAAAAATAGACTACATAGTGTGTCTAAAAGCATCATTCCATTCAGAGAATGCTCTACACAAGTAGGAACCAATTATACCTAGCAGCTAGTTACTTGAATGAACTTATATGCATATATAACTTATGGATAGCTCCACCTACGAACGACCAACTTTCTCCAGCTTTTGCCACTTGCAACAGGCCACTCCCAAAAGACCTTAAAAATCCATTTATAATCAAACAACTAATGTGCAGTTGTCACGTACAAGCTGCAAATGTTATTGCACATACACACACACACCCCAGCCCCCCATGCGCATATGAGCGCGCTGCGCGCATGCCTTGTGTGTAGTCTCGTGTGCGCCGCCGCCAGACTGACTCGAAAATTAGAGATGATCTCGTTCCGTTCTCCTTCGTTGGTCGATACGTGTGGCTCAAGCCTGCACCTTAACGGGCCTGTCCACGCTTAAGCCCTAATTCAAACTGAGTAAAGACAGACGGAGAGGAGTGTTCTTAATAGGAGGCGCCGTTCCCCTCCGTTCTGCACTTCTGTTCTCTTAGTTATTCGAATTAGGTGAGGCTCTAGCTGCACTTTAACGGGCCGGTCAATACCCCTATTTGCCATCCTACAGATCTCTTTGATCGCAGTATTTATTGTCTCCTTGGTGCTTTCTTCTTCCCATGCCCTTAGCTCACTTGTCAGTGGCCCTACCCTGCTCAGTGCCCACTAGGCAGCTGCTTTATCTGATATGTAGTTACTACATAGCTGAGCTAACAACTCCAATTCATCATCATAAAGCAATAAACATTAAGTGCAAAGGTCAAATGCAGGAGGGATGAGCCTCTAAAATGGGTGCAGTCTGGAGGTGTGGCTTCCTGCCCCGGGTTTTGATCTGGAAAAGTTGGCAACTATGTTACTATGTAGTTTAGGTACAGGCAGCTGCCCACTTTATGGCCTACTAAAAGTTAGGTACAGTCATTAAACCTTTTATATTTAGCACTCAGGTTCCTCCTAAAAATTGTGTGTGTGGGGGGGGGGGGGAGGGGGGGGAGGGTGTAGGTTTAGACAGAGGCTGAAATTCAAGATGGCCTACTTGTATTTTCAATTTCTAAACAATTGAAAGTGGCAATTACTAGTGAAAGTGACCCTAATAAGGGACTATGGCAAGAATTAATCTAATAACACAGAACAGGCATGCCTAGTGGTGAGACCACACCTCCTTAGCTGGCCACCTTAGAGTGGCTGATGTTTAACCTTTTTTATAGCTACATAACCCTTGTGTTTTTTGTCTTGTTTTACATTGCAGTGTCCCATTTTCTAGTGCCAAGAGACCTGTCCTAGGTGCTAGGCATCATGGAACCAGAAATGGTAAACAATAATATCTGTAATTTTGCCAGTTTACTTGACTATTGTTATCCCTAGGACACTTTAATATATTTTGGAATTAACCGGATAGCCATTCATAATGCTTCAATTATTGAACCAGGTTCAGCACACCATATTAGTGCAACCCATCCTTTGAGAGAAGTAATTTCTGCAGACATTAATGATTTTAAAAAGAGAGAGTTCAAAGTCAGTAAACCTTGGTCAGTAGCTGGAAAATTTGCCAGGGTACGAAATACAAACATATGGGTGTATTGTCACCAAGGTCATGTGAAATGCAGTGAAGCCACCTTTGGGAATTTCAAGATGTGTGTTGACATTATCCAATCTAAACCTTGTTTGGACTGGTGCGATTCATCTTCGAAGCACTGTGAGGGGCTTCAGCCTTTTTTCTGTGACAATAACCTGGAGTATCTATGGACTGAGACTGGTAAGATGGACCTTATACAGCAGTTGAAGGATATCACAAGTGCCAGTCCCACTGGGATATTTGCAACACCAGGATGTTGGGATGCAAGTGGATTGGAAAACACCTGGACCAAGAGACTAGTTGCCTCTCTAGAGATGCACCTGCCGAAGCATACAGTCAAGTATACTGTTGAACATGCCATTCATTTTCCAACTTATCGAAGCTCACTTTCCTTTTTAGGAACCAGTAAAAGTGTGTTACAGTGTTACCCTTTCCAAGGATGTGGTGATGACGCTGTTAATAACATTCAAGTGCTAGTGGAAATGAGTCAAAGTGATCCCCCCAACTCTCCATTGACAAGTAGAGGTGAAGCAATCATAGAGCATGGAAAACAGGCAGACAGGTTGTCCCCCATTCCACCTAAACTTTGGGAACTAATACCTAATACCAGCGATTGACATCAGTATTATTCAAGAAACTTGCAGGATGCTCTTTAAAAAAAACGCACATCAAGGAGGAGATCACTGGCAGAGGCATTTATATTAACAAACAAACAACACCATGTGTAGTAATGCTTTCTATGCCAATAGTGCTAATAGAAACCCAATGTCCTGACCCCATCCCAAGAGCAAAACTATCTATTTCAACACCATCAGCTCGTGTGCTCACTCCACAGATACTATGCAAAGCAATTAAGGATGTGGTAGGGACTACAAAATGTACCCAAGCCCCACCCCTAGCCTCACCCCAAGCTCCAATGCAAACTTAAGTGGAGTCAAATGTTCATGAGTTTAGGGCTATTTACTGCTGCACTATAGGCTTTATTATTATAACTGAACAATTATATAATCTTCAGCTGTGGAAAATTTCTAGTTTGCAGAATTTCTTGACTAGTTTGGAACCTTATATGCACAGTATAAATGTTGCTGTTCTGTGCACAGCTGTGATGTCATTATTAAAATTTTTTGATTTGCCTGCTATGCAAGCTTTATGGAGGACCTCTTCTCAGCCTACATCCTAGGCATATTTTGGTAATGAGTTGTACTGCCACTTGGCAGATAATATTGTTCATGAAAATAAAAGCATGCTCTGTAGTGTTGCAGAGCACATAAAAGTTACACAGGTGGTGTGAGTGGTACACACACTGTGTGTGCCCACTATACAAAAGGGTATGTGTAAAATGACTACAAGAAAGTGGTCTATTGCATGATTTCTCAGGGCAAATAAGGCCAGGGCCTCTCCAAGAAACAGCTAGCGCGCGGTAGCTCTTATGAATATGATTACATGACGTCAACAAGTGCACGTGCTTAATCTAAATCGTAATAATACAAGCAAGCAGGGTGGGTGTGGCCACTGGAGCACACGAGGAAATAAATATTAAAAAGGCAGAGAAAGGTGCTTGGACTTTTCACGCTGCGAGTGAAGATTTTTTGACAGGTAAATAATTGCCTTGTAGTGTTGTTATTTCTAGGAAGTTGTCTAGCTTCTAGCTAGGGCTTAATAGTCTCATCGGTAGCGGAGTTGGAGTACTTTTTTGGTGCTCTATCCCTCCTGGACATAATAGCTAACATAGCTAAAGCTTAGACAAGTAGCTAACAAAATATTCATCCAACAAACTATTAAGCTGCCCTTAACTCTAACTAGTCACTAGGTATAGTCATAATAGCTTGGTATAATATTATAGTATAATAATAATAATAATAATAATAATAATAATAATAATAATATAATAATAATAGGCTATAGTTATAGCATAGCTAGAGACCTCCATGAACATGTTAACTAATATGAACACCTGTGGTTGGAGGGGCTGCAAAGGGAACAAATGTAGCTGTTTGATTATTATATAGTATTCTTCCTGTGCTTAGCCCACCGGTATTATATACTTTAACTTCTCTGGCAGGAATAACAATTTTGTTGGTGATAATTTTCTTCCAACAATCTTTCCTCCTCTCTTCAACATCAGTAATGGAGTGTTGACGAAAATGAAGAAGGAAGAACGGATCATTCAACTGTCTGGCACTATCTCCATCCCCATCATGAAAATGGAATCCATCTGGTGTTTTTTTCCACCAAATACCTTCTCCTGCCATCAGAAATGGGCTTATCCTCTGTAAATGATGCTGCCAGCTGTCTTCTCTATGC
Source organism: Diacarnus erythraeanus (assembly GCA_964016965.1). Taxonomy (NCBI): domain Eukaryota; kingdom Metazoa; phylum Porifera; class Demospongiae; order Poecilosclerida; family Podospongiidae; genus Diacarnus; species Diacarnus erythraeanus. Next base: position 6,095,948 of record OZ024682.1, on the reverse strand, counting down.
CTGAGAAAAGATAATTTGACAGTTGTACCCAACAATGGAGGTACGTTTTTCGCCACATGAGAAACCTGGGTATCACCCTTTTGTACTGATAAAATAGCAAGGTGTTGCTCTTGTTTTGCTTTAATTCGGAGCATGATGTGGGGTATGATGTTTTCAGGGTGATGGTTTGTGCATGATTCGGCTATTGTCCTTGCCGTGCCAAAAAATCTTTCTTGGTTCTCAGTGTTCAAAGAACGCAAGCAGGCAAGCTCATACTGTGTTGGTCCATGGACAGTAAGAGCATGTAAATAATGCCCAAACATTTTAGATCTAGTTAAATGCTTGGGGTTTCCAAAAAGATCCCTGCACAGTTCCATGTGTATCCAACTGGTGTTATACAACTGCAGGAGTTGTCTTGGACATCTGTGGGCATCATATGAATAAGAAATTTCACTTATTTTGATAATTGTTACAAGAAGGAGGATAATTTTGGAGCTACAGTCAAGCTCTTTCAACAAGAGATAGATTTGAATCACTGCTCTTCTTAGATCTGCTCCAGATTTCTTCTCCTTTGCCAAACAGTTTCTGATCAGGTGAGTACACCTGGTAGTTGTATCACCTGGGGGGAGTATGCTGGGTAGCTCTGTTATGAGGTTAATGAGGTGTCCTTTGATGTCATGTAGTGGCTCACTAGCCACTACTTCATACTTGTCCAAGTTTAGGGAGGACAAGGTCTGGGTTGGGTTGGTAAGCAATAATGCTGGAACTCTCACTATTCCTCTGAGAATTTCATTCAACTCTCTTTGAAGTGTGTCTTTGTGGGTACCAGTTTTAATAATAATACCCCTCCCCTCAAGCTCTTTTTTTAAATCACTCACCCTCAGGTGATCAAAGGGGTGAAGCACTCTGGCTGCAGATTTACCAAAAATGCCACCTGTAGCCAAAGATTGTATTTCCTTGAGTGGTCGCCAGGGGTGGGTCAAAGAATGTGCTTGATCCCCGAATAAGCTTTCTTGGCACCCACAAGCTCCACACTTGTACATGCCCCCTTGTTTGGTGCCCTGCTCAAATTGAGTGGCAGGGTGGTCTCCAGTAAAAAAACGAAGAGTATCTTGTACAAGTATTCCAGTATCTGTTTTTACTGGATGTGGCAGGTCTAGCAAGCAGTTAAGCCGATCTTCTATAAGTTCTGCTTGATCTTCTATTTTGGAAGAGCCAGCTGAAATGAGGTATATCTCAGGCTGTTCCACCTCAGATTGAATGCTAACATTTGCCTTAGGGTTATTTTGCATGTACTCCTCATCTGTATAAAAAACCATAGGGTCATACATTACATGTACAGTTATCATAATGAAACCAGTTTTCAGAATGGTAGCATGATCATGCCACATACATAAGAATCTCGATCTCTCTGATTTAATGAGATGTTGGCACAGTGCATCATGTGATGCTCCATTAAGAGTTAAGTAGTCAAGCCTTTTTAACTTGTCTGTGAGCTCTGCTGTAGTCATGCCAGTCACTGTGGAAGTTGGTGTCAGCCTCATGTATTTTAAGTGTTTGTTCAGCAAGTCTTGACGAATTTGCTGTAGTGGCACTTTCCTACCATAAATGATAGTCTCCTGCGGAGATAGGGTGCTATTTACTTGGACATATCTTGTAACTTTATGGGGTGCACATTCTACACCAAGGTTAAATCTGCCAGATTTTATCATTGAGTCAATTTCTGATTCAATTTTAGCCAGTGGTGGATTGCTAGGAATGGCTATACCAAAATTCGGTAGCTTTTTTTTGCATGGTCTCTTTGTAGGCTTTCTCTTGGGAGTATTGATATGTGAGAGATCAATTTGTCTTGCTTCAGCAAACTCCTTCACTATCTGGCCTGCATTTCCCCCTGTTATTCCATGCTCTTTTGCTATAGTGGTCCAGTTAATGGTAGTGCCTTCAGGCCAGTTTTGTAGTGTTGCTTCCAATTCTTGTGTATCCCATGATACTTTATTAAAATCAGGTGAGTGGGTTTTCTTCTTTTTTGATTTTGGCTCCTCGGGAGTACAATATGACTGGGCTAACCTTTTTCGATGATATTTCTGTTTAGATTCCCCCTCAGCAAGCATACTAACTGCAGCACTTTGAGCAAACCTCTCAGTTATGGTCTTGGTTATTTTTTTTTCCAAGTCTCTTCTTTCCTTCCTTTTTTCAGCTCTGTTTTTTTTTTCTTGCAAGCCAAGAGACTTATTTTGGACTATAGCTTCACTAAAAGATGTGCTAGACTCATTCTGGTATGCTCTGTTTAAGTCTGAAAACACATTGCTTGTAAAGGTTTTAATCCCTTGTTGTTGAAAAGCCTCCCTGTCAATTGTTATGACAGGTTTGGGTTGAAAATAGGGTTTTAAAGGGAAGTAGATTTGGTGTTCTTTGTGTAATTCAAAGCATCGAGAACAGTTGCTCATGCTGTGTTGCTTTTTCTCTATATTAGGTAATGTGGACCATTTCTCTGAAGAAAAGGTGTCCAAGTATGACTCCCTGCTGTAGCCACAATCTGACCTAAACTTCAATGAGAAACCATTGAGGATCTTGTTACAGTCACGGAAGAACTGTGAGTAATTCTCTTTACCAGTCTTATCAAAATATCCAGCAGGAAGCCGGTAACTAGGATAAGCACTAAATTGTGACTTGAAATTGTTTTCCCTTGTAATAATGTCTATGTTCTGCCGAGCATAGCGACCTCTGCGGTTGGGAGAAGAATTTTCATAGATAGAAACCCGGGCATAACCGCAATTTACAATAAGTGAGACCTGTCGAATACAGCCAGCCATGCTAGCTATATGTATAGAACAAACATTTCATTATTGGTTTATTCATAATAATAATTATTATGATAATTCTCCCGGCAGACTCACACCCCTTGTGGGCAACATATATAAATTCTACTCTCCTTGATTTCTCCCTCTGTCCTTGAAAGCTGACCTTCTACTAGTTTACACTTTGCCCCTAGGCCTCACAATGGACATAGTTTCTTATAAATTATACCTATTATCCCTCTTTGTTTCTAGGCTGAAGAAGCAGTGTAATAATGGCTAGTTGGTTGGCTGAGGAAGATATGCAGAAGTCTGAAAGAAAGATTTTAACATCACTTTGTAATTTTAGTTATTGTATTATTGTATTACTATGCTGTTATAATTACTTGCCTTATCAAAACACTGTGGTCAAAAGTAGCTTCACTCTCAGGAATTCCCGCGCTTTGTACATTATTAATTATTATTAATGTGTACTAATAATAATAATGAATAATTGCAGCAGGCGCTAGGCACGTGGGGGTGGTGACGTTATGTGATACGTCATCAAGCAACTAATTATGTCTGGAGTGTGGCAAGAGGAGTGCGTTTGTTGTCCAAGTGTATTGCTGCTAAGCTAGTCTCTGGTTTAAGTAAGAAAATAATAATTTGGCTGTAGATTAGTTGTTTGGTCGGAGCGATAATTGAAATGTCACGCTGAAGTGAAGTAGCGTGTGCAATCAAATAGTCAGGTTTGCCTTAATTATTAGGTTTATTGCGGCTAGAACTTAAACGGTAATAGTTATGTGCTATCGCTATGGCAGACTAATAAATCACCACCTCCTCTCCATATTCATGTAAAAACAGCTCTCCTGGGTTGCTCCTTTAATGGTGGAATCTTGATTTTATGCAATTTTGGGCGTGTCTGAATAAAGTTGTTGTAAAAAAATATTTATAAACAACAAGTTGTTGTTTATGATACAAAACAAAAGTATAGTAGTGTATACACAAATATTATATATGGAAAGAGTGAGTAGTGATCTTGATAATAAATGGCAGGATCTCAAACCTATTAAACAAAAAATAGCAAAAATTACATCAGGCCCTGGCCTTAATTACCCTGAGTTTGGTTGCCATGCATTTGTTCATGTTATATTCATATTATGCGCACCGGTCGGTCTAATTAACATTTCCAGCATTTACACACCTACCGCGACCTTGCCTCGTGACTACCTAGTGATGACGTCGACAAAAGAGTTTCGCTGCTGCAAGCAGTTCGACAATTTATATACATGGCAGCGTACTTGGAGGTTATCGACAGTTCAAATGCATACATCCCAACCATTCAAGATGAAAAAGAGGGACAAAATTGGTGAAAATGTGGGATTTTGAGCAAAAAATAGGGACTGGTCAACTGAAGTTGAAAAGGTGAGATGAGATTTCCTTTATTTTTTGTAAATTTATTGTAGGTGGCAGTGTATGGTTGGTCTTCTATATACTTCTGACCTAAAACTTGATTTTAATGAATGAAAAAAATTATGTAGTGCACTACAGATGGTTAATTATTTAATTTCTGTTATATTTCATTGTTGCAGTCCTGGCTTGTTTGAGAAGTTCAGCTGGTGTTTCTAGTTCAAAACACATGCTGTCATTGTTGAGTTTACAAGAAACAAGAGCACAGAGTGTATCTTGCTCTAGTTTAGATCTGGGTGTGGCTTTATGAGGTCATGACCTCCATCACCTTAACCGCTGTGCAGTACAACCTGCAGCTCTAGTGAATAATGACTAGGATGAGCTTGACTACGCAGTACTGGAGAAAGCGGGACTGAAGTGAGCTAAATCGGGATAGCGGGACATAACACAAATTTTGGGACAGTCCCGCCGAAATCGGGGCGGTTGGGAGGTATGCAAATGGTATGTTATAAATATTTTTAGTTAGCTTAGTTAGGTCCCTAAAGAAGTGAAATTCTACAACATATCCAAAACCCACCCAGGTGGGAGGAAAGTTTTCTATTATAAGCATCTCCAGGGAAACTGTGAACTGAAGTCTCTGAGCAAATAGTGACAAATTAGGTTTTATCTTTCAAAAAAAAAACACATTTTGCTGACTCTTCTCATGCATGTAGTCCCATTTAATGGACAGTAATTATATCTAGATATGAATTTATTATGGTAGAAAGAATTTATTATTGTTTATTATAATTGTGATCCCTGCTCATTGAGGCAATATTAGCTAATACTGCTTGAGGATGTAAAATTCATTTTAAACCACACCCACCAATTCTGTGTATGTAGTACACTCTGACTGCATTTTATTATTTTTAGAACTCAACAAAATCCTTATTATAGTCTGTAATTACAGTGCTATTTAAGCTGTAGTGCCTCTAAAATACCATTTCTCCAAAATAATTATTAAGCTACTCATATCATGTTTTAGCCTGTGAGCAAGACATAAATATTCTCATAGAATGTCTTCATTTTCAGCAATCTTCTACTCTCTGCACACCAATACTCACTACTCTAGCCAATATCTGCTCAAACTCAGGTATTAACCCAGATTATACTTATAATGTTTGCTTGTATCACTGGAGATTGAGGTGGGATAAAGGAAGGAGGTGGGGAAGAGCTATCATTTAATCCAGGTGCCAAACCTTAGCCACAGTTTCAGCTGGGCACTGTTCACCAGAGGTTTGGCTTCCAGTTACCAAGCGGACCAGTTAGTATGAGGAACTACACATAAGCCTAAAGAGTCAAACTAGATCAATGTGTAGCATATCCAAGTGATGGTTGGGAGTATCAAAGGTAGCCAGGTGGCTTGGCATGGATCCTTGGCTGCGCATAGGTGATCGATCTATCTAGCTTCTACAGAGCTCAAACAGCTGGATGGCACAGCCTGCATAGAATATCAAAAGCAATGTGTCTAAACCTGGCAGGAGCACAAAGCTGAGAGATGTTGGTGGAGGAGTCATAAATGAGTGTTGAATCTGATATAGGAAGGTGAATGGGTTAGAGGTCTCCTAATTGGATTTGGATCAGGTACTGTGGTGGACTCTGTTTTCAGAACTAATATTACATTAGTAATATTAATGAGGTTCTATCTAGAAAAATTTGTTTGAGAGGAAATTTTGCAATTACTAAGTAGCTCTGTGTAGTCCACATGAACATACAGCCACGTAGAAGGATGCACAAAGTTTAAAGAAACAACTCTATTAATTAATATAAGAATATACAACTAGCTACTGTATATTTAGCATTGATATTGGGCTTCACCACACTTTCCTCATCATCTTCTACGCAACTTCATAGAAGTTGTTATAATTTAATACTTCAAGGTTGTTCAATCAACTGGTTTCTTGCAATGAAAGTACTATGACATGCAATCCTGCTATATATATAAAAAGGTTATACTTATAATGAATGGGTGAAACTATATTGCATTAGAGTATAGAGATTGTAATGGAGTGCAGAATTCTTTGAAGATTATTATTGATATCAGAACTCAGTGATAATGATATGACTGTGACTGGCAAATTTATGTTCTATTTCTATGATGATCAAAATTTATACTTTACAGATGGTAACTGAGTATGACTCTCTCCAATAGCTAGCTACTTTTAAAAAATAAACAACTGTCTGTTGATAATGGTTACAACCAATAAGAATACTTGTTTATGTGGGGTTAAATAATATCTAATAAGTTACCTCAGGTCCTGATGTGGTGACATATCTGGATTACAAGGTTCTGTATTAATCTATGTACTAAAATTAGGTCATTGGACAACAGCTTGACTATATCTCCATGACTAGGAATATTAACAGCTCATTATATGTATAGCCAAGATTTATAGAAAATCTCGCCTAATGTGTTTATCTTGGTCACAAAGGGGAGATGTGTTGTTCTGTATCTAGTATCCTGGCAGATTTGAAGAATCTTGCCTAAGTTGTATATATTGATGGAAGTATATTTTTTATATAGGGCATGCTCGAGATTTGTTTAGAACCACTGGAGGTCTTTCATATGTACGTGATGTGCTCTATTCCACATCAGATTCAAGGATGAAACAAGCATCTATGTATACACTTGGCTGTGCCATTGGTATGTTTTTACTATTATAACAGCTTAAAAGAGGATCTGGGAACTGTCCATTGGTATCATGCACAATCAGTGAGTGTATGTTTATACTGTATTACACTGTGTCCTCAACATTGCTGCTACATCAAAAATGGGTGTGAACTGTACTGCCATGAAGCTTGCAAGCCAAAACTTAGAAATAGATTACGTCAAATAAGAAGATTCTAAATCTTCTTAGTCATGAAAGCTGTCATCCACTGTTATACTTCAAAGAATAAACTATACATCCAGGGGTATGGCTAATTAGAAAACCAGCGCATTCCTTTATGACCAGATTATTTAAAAAAAAAAAATCAAAGATGGCGTTGCTCAAGGGAGTTTTCTCTGTGGCTTTCTGAGGGTGTCTGTCAAGATTCGTCACCTAGTAACATCTTATAAACAACAACAAGAGTCCATAATGAAAGCAGCGACTGAATAGTAAACAATCTAGTAGTTGATAGTTCTATGCTAAGTAGCTAGCCTTTAGCGTATGGATTTTATTCTGTGATTGGGACGTGGAAGAAGATTGTACAACTTCAGAATGTTAGGTAAGCCTACTATACCATTAGATTTTAAAAGTAGAGTGGTAGATAGCTATAAATAGCATAAAATCTAGATCATGGAGAAGGGGTGTGGACATGTGCGGTCAAGATGTGTGTTAGTAAAGCTTGCTTTAGGGTTATGTGTTGTGACAGAGATAAAAAAAGTAATAGTAAATGATGAAAGTGATATGTAATAATTATATGAATCAATGCTCCACAGATTGAGTGTGCTGCTGCTTGTGTGAGGAGAGGGTAGAGCTGAGTCTGGAAAGATTCCTGCAAAGAAAGTTATATTAGCATTTTTACATCTATTATTGTCATTACTTTCATCATCTGATTCTTACTTTCACTAAATTCAATATCATCTTCCCTCAGTAATAATTTCATCCAGTACACTCACCCTACTTGAAAAGAAATCTGCTTATAGCAGCCCCCCCCCATGTAGCTTCCCCTTGCTGGAGCCAAAAAGTTAACAACATTCCTAGCGATGATATATCTGCTATTCGTCATTTACATAACATTTCAATGTACAGTGAGATATATCCCCCTATAGGCCCTAAAGAGTTAATCACTTCAGGGGTGTAACTTTTTTCCAGTTCTGTCTCAAGATAGCTATGTATAGTATAAAGTTATATAGCTGGCTTGTGGTCATAATTATTATGCAAGAATGTGATGAAGATTAAGAACAATAATAGCACAGAGGATATATCACCACCTTAAGGAGACACACTGCTAGAGGGTATATCACCACCTTAATTAACTCTTTAGGGCCTATAGGCGGATCCATATCCGCGCTAGGAATGTTGTCAACCTTTTGGCTCCAGCAACTCTAAACTAAGAGGAAGCTACACAGCAGGTGGCTGCTATATTGATATTAATGAGTCTGACTTCATTTACAAACATTATAACGGCCAGATAAACTCTGGCAGATTTCTTTTCAAGTAGGACGAGTGTACTGGATGAAATTATTACTGAGGGAAGATGATGACGATATTGAATTTAGTGAAAGTAAGAATCAGATGATGAAAGTAATGACAATAATAGATGTAAAAATGCTAATATGACTTTCTTTGCAGGAATCTTTCCAGACTCAGCTCTACCCTCTCCTCACACAAGCAGCAGCACACTCAATCTGTGGAGCATTGATTCATATAATTATTACATACGTATCACCTTCATTTACCATTACATTTTTTATCTCTGTCACAACACATAGCCATAAAGCAAGCTTTACTAACACATCTTGACCGCACATGGCCACACCCCTTCTCCATGATCTAGATTTTATGCTATTTATGGCTATCTACCACTCCACATTTAAAATCTAACCGTATAGTAGGCTTACCTAACATTCTGAAGTTGTACAATCTTCTTCCACGTCCCAATCACAGAATAAAATCGCTACGATAAAGGCTAGCTACTTAGCATAGAACTATCAACTACTAGATTGTTTACTGTTCGGTCGCTGCTTTCATTATGGACTCTTGTTGTTATTTACAAGATGTTACTAGGTGACAAATCTTGACAGAGACCCTCAAGGACACGGGAAAGCCACAGAGAAAACTCCCTCGAGCAACTTTTTTTTTTTTTTTAAATAATCTGGTCATAAACGCATTCGCTCGTTTTCTAATTATAGGCCCCAAAGAGTTAAGGAGACACACTGCTAGATGGTATATCACCACCTTAAGGAGACACACTGCTAGTGGGTATATCACCACCTTAGGGAGACACACTGCTAGAGGTTATATGACCACCTTAGGGAGACACACTGCTAGAGGGTATATCACCACCTTAATTAAGGAGACACACTGCTAGAGGATATATCACCACCTTAATTAAGGAGACACACTGCTAGAGGATATATCACCACCTTAGGGAGACACACTGCTAGAGTGTATATCACCACCTTAGGGAGACACACTGCTAGAGGATATATCACCACCTTAATTAAGGAGACACACTGCTAGAGGATATATCACCACCTTAGGGAGACACACTGCTAGAGTGTATATCACCACCTTAGGGAGACACACTGCTAGAGGGTATATCACCACCTTAAGGAGACATACTGTTAGAGGGTATATCACCACCTTATGGAGACACACTGTTAGAGAGTATATCACCACCTTAGGGAGACACACTGCTAGAGGGTATATCACCACCTTAAGGAGACACACTGTTAGAGAGTATATCACCTCCTTAAGGAGACACACTGCTAGAGGGTATATCACCACCTTAAGGAGACACACTGCTAGAGAGTATATCACCACTTTAATTAAGGAGACACACTGCTAGAGGGTATATCACCACCTTAATTAAGGAGACACACTGCTGTTGTTATAATGTTATGAAAGCACTCTATAGTCTAAGATTGTTTTCATGTCACAAGTTGTGGTACACAACTAGACTGGCAATTAATTGGTGGATGGTTTTCTTTGCTGAAATTTATGTACTATCAACTTTCAATCTTTTACATACCAAAGCTGATTATCCTAACTACACTAAATCATATGGACAGAGACAGATATTCTCTCTATAGGAGTTTTGGCTTGATGAGAGAGTGCATGGGAATGATATTGCAGGTTGTAATGTCACTCTATGGGGGATTGGTTTCAATACAAATACTTAAAGTGTCCCTACCATTTTGAGGGTTATTGGTGACCACCACCTGATTTAAGCTAAATTTATGACTTAAATATCTTGTAATCAGTATAATAGATTAGTCTACTTATAGCTATGTATAGGCACAGTGAATCAGCAGATAGTTACATAACATAATGACGTATGTTTTACCTTATAATATTCTATCATGGACCACTGTTCCTTCACTATAGTTTATGAACTCTCTTTGTGTCTTTTATAGTTATTAATCAGATGAAAATGTGTACCCGACAGATCTTCACGTTCTTGTTGGATATTTTGAAGTATAGTGTTACAGAAGAGAGCCATGATATAATTCTCCTTACCTCAGCTGTCTACCTTACTGGATGCCTCATGTCCAATAATGTTCAAGGACAGCAATTAGGACGTGAAGCAAATATTATTGATCAACTCATCACTCTCTTCAAGTAAGTGCTCTACATATTGTTAATTACCAATGCATGTGATGTATTGTGGAAAGCTTTCAAATATTTTACCCCTATAAAGTTGGGGTCACACATGTCAGCCAGATTATATAGGATGTTCAGCCCCACTCTATCTGGGTCAGTCCTAGTCCAATCCTGTCAGCACCATGTTGTGGAATATCACTTATGTCTTTTTAAGGTAGTGAGCTAGTAATATTATACCTTCTGTGCATGCTACTATTGAAGTTGACTAATATATAGTGGGATGGTATGAAAAACAACAATTGCTCATTGTTTAACAATTCTAGTTACAAACTGAATGCTCCAGTGAAACAGAAGTCTATCACTCACACGCCATAATAGATTGGAGCATTTAGTGATAGTATATGGATGTGACATAAGTATTCTTGACCTTCATTAAGGTGCCATCTTCCCATATCACAATCCTTCAAGATGAATGGCCAGCACTCGGCAGATCTCTGGATCAGTATTTGTAGCACACTGTGTATAGCCACCAATAACCCTCAGACACTGTATTAGTCCAAGTCGAGGCATTATTGTAAGTTCCTGTAATAGGGCTTAATCAAGAATTATGTTCCCAAATTTTTCCTTCTGCATTGAATTTATTCAACATTTCTCTTCAAATGATTATCCGGCCGGCTATCACTCTCATTTCAGCTTGCATTACAAAAGTATAACATTCTGGTTGAATCTAGTGGGTATATAAGAATTTATTATAGAAAGGTGTCAACAAGCTATCCTTGAATCTAGTGGGTAAGGGGTGAGGGTGAAAGTATTTTAGTTGTAGTAACACTCTGTCAATTTGTATAGCAGCTCAAGATGGCAGTATAGATATGGTTTGAGGGGCAAGTGTAATTTTGTGTGTAACTAATACAAGAGTATAATGCAATAATATACATATTATTAGTAGTATTATTGCATGTACTCTTATTAATCTTGGTTGGTTATCTGAGCAAAAAAATGTCCTATCATGTCCATAACACAGGATTACAAATTTACAAATAGTGCTCAGAACATAACTTTGAGCATTTCCATACTAAGAGGAGTGTGCATGTGAGATGCCAAAGAGGAAACACACGAAGAGAACCTGTTCCAGTGAGAACAAGAGGACTAAACGATTAAAGCTAGTGGCACAACATAGGTCTCATTCCAGGTCTCCTGATAGACGAAATCCACCTAGAGGGTGGGGTCCCATGAGAAGAGGAGCTCCTCCTCGAAGAGCATCAGTCTACTTATAACAGAGGAGAATACAACCACCACCAAGACGATCAGAGTTCTAAGATCGGAGATCAAGGTCAAGTGACAAGGTTCCTGAGAAGGAATCATCCTCTGAAGAAGAGTAAGTACTCTCCATGGATGTAGCCATGTTTTCCTTTTTAAACATTACATGGCCAATTATCAATTTCCCCTCTAACTTTTTATGTAAACTTGGCCAAGTATCCCGGCATGCCTTACCTTCAGAGCATACTGTTAGATGGCTGGCTATCTTTATGCTCCCTGGGTTATTCTGACTAACACTTTCTCTTTTCTTCATGCATGTTCCCTCGCTGATTAACCCTTTCTCTTCCTATTGCAGATTGGAGTTAGAGTCTGCTGAAGATGAAGATGCTATTATAAACAAAAGAAGAGATTTAAGACAGGCCATAATGGATAAATACAAACTGTCTGCTCCCACCACACCCCTGGGGACCAGCCCACCTCCACCCACTGAGGCTGAGGCTGCAGGGATGAAGATTGAGGCAGAGCTAGAAGAAGAGGGCCATCGTATAGAGGATGCTCAAGAAGATAAAGAAATGTCTGGACTGACAAAGGCAGGTCCCAAGGAAGAAATGAAGGCAAAGGAAGAACTAAAGAAGACAAACCTCTCAGCATTGAGGGCATCCATTCGGAATGGAGACATGTTCAGTGACGACTTCCTTTTCACTGAAGTCCAGGTAAGGAATCATCACCTCCACATGCTAATGTCCATTTTTGTTGTTTGTTTTCTGTTGCTCAGAATCCAACGGCACTCCTTTCTGACTTAAAAAACTATTGGACAACTGGGATGATGACGAAGGATACTATCGTAAGTTATCCACAAAACTCAGCCTTTTGTATAGTGCTTAGAGGTCATTTTGTTTCTATTAGGTGTGCGTATTGGAGAGCAACTAGACAGACGGTACACAGTCTATCGGTACACAGGACAGGGTGTGTTTAGCAATGTAGTTCGGGCACGGGACTCTTTCAGTGAGACTTTTCTATTTCAGTGAGCCCTTCTATTTACTGTATTCTGAACATAAAGCCTAATCATAGTTTTGACCTTTCAATTTATTGTGTCCTGTAGGTCAACGACAGCAAGTTGGTCCTGAAAATAAGTGATTTTGGATCTGCTTGCTTCATTCAGGATAACAATATCACTCCATACCTTGTCAGCAGGTTTTACAGAGCCCCTGAAATTAGTAAGTGTCTTTAATTGGTAGAAATGTGTATGTAGGGCTAGGGGGTGGGGCTAGGGGTGGGCCTAGGTTGTTAGGGTTAGGGTGTCCAGGGGTAGGGATGAAGTGTGTTTGTAGAAGAGGATTTCAATGTCATATAACCTTACTATACCCTGTTACATGTGAGCATGAATGTTTCAGCTCTATAACTTACTCACGACCATTTCTTCTCTCTTTAGTTTTGGGATGTAAGTACAACTATGGCATAAATATGTGGGCGGTGGCCTGCACCCTTTTTGAATTATATAATGGCAGGATATTGTTTCCTGGTAAAACAAACAACGAAATGCTTAAACTAATGATGGAAGTAAAGGGGAAAGTTCCTCACAGAATGGCTCGCAGAGGAATGTTCAAATAACGTTATTTTGATTCGAAGTTAAACTTTCTATATGACAAGGTTACAGGAAAGGTAAGAGACTTTAATTATTCTACATGTGTTTAGAAAATTCCATCATTAGCTAGTGCACACAAAAATTCAGAAATACTCCAATGTATGCTTACACATCTGACAGTCATATATATTATTAGTGGAATGTAATGTACTGTGAGGTGAGCCATACATTGTAGGAACCAATAAAATCACAGCAAACAACTTTAGAATTATTAATATTTATGGTAAGAAGGTCACAAGTTACTTCAGGTAACTCATACAATGTCAATCATAGTTGATATCAACCCCTCTCTCCTGAAAGAGGCAGTTTGTAAAAATTTAATGGTAAAAATTACCAGAATGTATGCATGATGCATTATGTGCAATTTTATTATTATTATTATTATTATTATTATTATTATTATTATTATTATTATTATTATTATTATTATTATTATTATAGGAAAAAGTAACTCTCCTATTCTCAATACCCCCCTCCTGACTTTTGGCTGCTCTTGGGATGAAATGTCTTGACAATGCCCACCAAGTCCGTCAGTTAAAAGATTTTTTAGAGAAATCACTTTTATTGGATCCTTCCAAACGGTTAACTGTTAACCAGGGGTTAATTCATCCCTTGATATGTAGATACTCTTACTCTGCTAGCTACATATATGTATATGCATACATAATAATATACATACATACACATCATACTATTATTAATTTTTTTTTGTATTAGTAAAAAAAATGTTTAAATATCTCCCCTCAATAAAAAGGTCGATGCTATTGTTGACACCGAAATTGAGGTGGGAGTAACAGCCACTGGTTGGCTAATGACACTTCTTGGTGGCTACAACCACCACCACTATTGCCACATACTACTGTGACACACCCTTGAGCCTCACCTCTTCTGGCAGGAAGTGCACTGCAAGTGTCATCAAGTGTCGTGGTATGGCGTGGGATTAGCTAGAGCCAAAAATCGATCTGCAAGTTTTGCCACTCACTCACCACATTCGTTCCTTTAAAAGGGAGTGTGGCATCCTGATCCCCTGGATCTACCCTGGATCTACCCTTACTGTTACAATAGCTATTATTAATAACAATATTGTAGACTACTCTTGCTACATAGCTTCCTGCTAAGAAATTATTGTAGCTAGCTATTATCAACACTATAATATACTAGCTAGCATCACCATACTTCAATCGAACATTACATTCACAAAATTCAAATAGGAGACCTTTCCTCATTTATTATAGCTAAGGCATCAAAATCTACATGGATGCAATGCTCTTTCGCTAACAGTGTGTGCACTAATAATCATTAGCCAGAAAGTCAAATTTTATAAGCTCCTTTCCTTAGCCTTTGGAAGAGGACCGTTACCATTAGTTAGATAATAGATGATAGCTTGATTCATTATACCTAGGTAGCTAAAAGAAAGCTAACAAATAGTACTGGCTCTAGATTACAGAATAGTGGTAGTTATCTAGCTATAAATTATCTTTTTCTTTAACTATCAGTAGATAGCTACTTAGGCCAAATTATTTTTGAGTTTGGTATTTAAGCCAAATTTTATCATGATTGAAAGTTAAGGCCATATCAAAATAATTCTTCCTCTCCAATTTTTGACGGAAGCCAAAAAATTTTTATTTATATCACTGCGCATATGCCGAGTGTGAATGTATGCATCAGTTCATCAGGTCATTTTGAAGATAGAGTTTGTGATCGTTTAAATCAGGAGTGGTGTTATTTTCTTGAAAATTTGATATGCTGCTCTGTACCCATAGATGCCAACCTTTCTGTAAGACAGGAAGCCACACCCCTAACTGCACCCAATACTCATGCATAGATTTTCCTGTGCATTCCATTGTTATCATGTGAACAGTCACTCAGTGATGATACCTGATGTGATGTAAAAATACAGCTAATAACATGCATGCAGCAGCTAGCTTGTATCCATGACTACAGACTTTAATCAATAGCACTTGCACATGTTGGTTATACCAAAGCCACACGCCCTATTTCAAAGATTAAACTAGATTTCCACCCTATTCTTGCAGGACAAGGACATAATCAAATTATCCAGGACTGTCCTGGACAGTTGGCAACTATGTGTACCCGATGAAATTTGCATAGCTGATGTTTATCAATAATTCTGAACAGCTAGATAAATGTCTGCCTATACCTGAGCCTCTTCAGTTGATGTCAAGGTTGGCAAGAGTATAAATGATATCTGTCAGCTTGGACTGTCCAGTTGCTGAAGTGTTTAACAACCTTGGTCACTATACAGACTTTGCTGTGTGTGGTACTATCCAAAACACTGAAACCATGCCACTGTCAACTCCAGTTTACACTAAGTCTGCTCTAAAATGAAATCAGAAGTCAGAGTTAGAGAAAATCCTACTGGAAATTCTCATGTGTGAGGTGATTCATTTGCTGATGTGAAATGCGATGATGACTGTATTAAATGTAAAAATGAACCTGTCAGGCAACTTGCCCATTGAGATTCCACACTATTCAGCTGGAAACACCCCCATGTGCTATATTTGTGCTTCTGAAGAAAATTTCAAAGAGCAAACTGATAGTTGCCCATAACTGAGTTGCTATTCTAGTGGAAAGAGATCTCCAGCAAACATGTCAGTTCAAACCAAAGGACTAAAGCTACAATACCTCATACCTCCCTTTATTCTTTTTTTCTTCTTCTTCTTTTTGTTTCATATTGTATTCAAGAATAGCTTATTGAGATATCAAAGTATTCCTTGTTTATCACCCAAAAATTTAAGGAGGGAGGGAGGGGTTATTTTTTTTTAAACTTCTTGGTATGTATCAACTTGGTATGAAACTATAAATGTGTAGCTAACATGTACTTGGTAGCTATGTAGCTACTATATAACTACAAAATTGTATGATGAAGTAGCTAATTGGTTTTTTTCCCCAATTACCTACTATAAAGATGCTAAGAATACAGATCCATGAACTAAAATTAACAACCTAAGTGTAAGAATAACAACCTAAGTGTAAGAATTTATAAGTAAGGACAAACAACCTAAGTGTAAGATAAAATACAAGTTACTAATTCTGTCATAGTCTGTATATACCACAAAGTCCCTTTAAACCCATTGCCTAGTCACTGAAGCAGGAGCAGCAAAAAAAATGTCTCCTATCACCAATGCTAATTAAAAAAAATATTACTAAGTTTATTCAATACTAGCTACAATGCAAAGACCTTGACTTTGTACATCTCTATTCTCTTTCCTGCCTTCAGAGTGTAGTTGCATGTAAGTTCCAAGTTCTATATAATAAGTTATGTATAATTATTTGTACATAAAAATATTTTTTTAAGGGCAGCCAAGTAAATGCACAGGCATCAGCTGATGGTCCTGTTCTAGTAACTTCTACTACTTCTATCACCAGCTATTATTGTTGTACATAGTTGGGCTAATCTATGCTCCGCCCACCATGCGTACAAAAATCGCGGTTGAACGAACTTTGAACTGACCTTCTGTCAAAATGAGTGGTATTGAAGTTTTGTACAAGAATTTTGGAATACTGGCCGATGCAGAGGAAGGTGAGATCACGAAGGTAAGTTATAGACTGTTTAAATTATCTTTATCCTGTATGCTAGCTAAGTATTAAGAATAATTAGTGTGCCACCCCCTTTACTCAGGTACTGTAACTTCAGTCTTATCTCAGTAAATCTGCCCTAGCCCTAGCTATAACCATAGTACAAGGTCTGCATAGGCCACTGCGGTTCTTAAGCCTCTATTATTGTAGCTAGGAACCATGTGGCCAGAATTTGCCACTTTGGTTCAATAGTTTGTCTTAGTAGACTACTAGATTCAATTTCTTCCTTTTTAAAAATACATACATAAAGGCAAAGACAAATAAGTAACTAGGTTTCGGTTGGTTGTCTGAGGTGGGGGAGGGGGAGGGGGTGAGGTCTAGTTATTCTCTTTTCACTTTGAAACTGAACTCTGATGAGGTAATAGATGAAGTCACATGACAATATGTATATTAGTAGGTGTAGATGTGAATAACTTCTGAACCAATCATCTCCTTCTCTTATCACTACCTACCAAATACGAAATGGTTTTAAATTTAGGTCAATTTGAATCTGTATTCAGGATTACTATAACATGTCATTTATTTTCTCTCCCAAAGGTTTTAAAGGATATCTCAGGTCCCCCTACATTCTCTGTATAGATCATCAGGTCCCACCGCCCCCTCTGTTAAAACTCTGTGTATAGATCATCAGGTCCCACTGCCCCCTCTGTTAAAACTCTGTGTGTAGATCATCAGGTCCCACTGCCCCTTTGTTAAAACTCTGTGTATAGATCATCAGGTCCCACTGCCCCCTCTGTTAAAACTCTGTGTGTAGATCATCAGGTCCCACTGCCCCTCTGTTAAAACTCTGTGTATAGATCATCAGGTCCCACTGCCCCCTCTGTTAAAACTCTGTGTATAGATCATCAGGTCCCACTGCCCCCTCTGTTAAAACTCTGTGTATAGATCATCAGGTCCCACTGCCCCCTCTGTTAAAACTCTGTGTATAGATCATCAGGTCCCACTGCCCTCTCTGTTAAAACGACATTATCATTTATTTCAGTATGCTTCAGCTTATGAGGGAATCATTCAGGCCACCAAAGGCTCTGCTGGAGAAAAGAAGTTAGCACCTGGCTTCATCACAAAGTTCTTCCGTCATTTCCCATCTTTTCATGACACGGCCATTGATGCTATTTTAGATCTGATAGAGGAGGAAGACTCTCAGGTATATGCTTAGGATCACTGGAATGTAGGGATCTGGCAATCTTGACTTCCCTTATCTATCACTACCTTTAACAGGGGCCAGACCAGTACTTTGTTGGTCACTGGGGAGGTGGGAATATCACATGACAGAGGTTTCACTTCTTTTGGGGGGTGTGGGTGAGGGGGAGACTCAATATGAAGGCCCCTCTTTGGTTGCTATGTAAGAGATCTTAATGTCATCCCCAAAACTCAGGTATTCGAAGAAGTATAGATACTTCTTAACCTTGATATTAAGGGACATATTAGCTGAAATATCTAGTTGGGTTTATTAATACCACCAGATGTGGCACTTGGTAACCACACTATATGTAGAGGTATCATCTTAAGTAGATGTGACAGTGAGAGATATATTGGTGTCCCTGTGTGTCTGAAGAGGTGTGTGAAGTGAGGTAGTCGGATTGGTATACTATTTAAATTTGATGGGCATCCATTGCATGACCTCTTCCTTGAGGGGTTAGTCAATTTTTCCAGGACAGCTAACAAGGCTAGGGATGGCTCTACCATGGAAAAGCTGCACTGTCCTCACAGGCATATGTCGTCAAGTTCTTGATGCCAGTTATTGCAGCCTGTCAAATTCTATAAACTGAGCTTGGCAAGTGGTGTTTGGAGTGGTGTTGCGATAGGTCAATCAATATAGCGGAAAATTGTTGATGCACATCATGGCTGGTGACTGTTTCTGAGGAAGAAGGGACCTGGTTGCTAGCTTCTAATCTGAATGTAGTGGAAAATAACCAAAACCTAGCATAGTGGCGTCTCTGTACAGCACACAGCAACATCTGATTCTCTATTAGGCTGAGGTGGAAATTGACTATTGAATGACTATATGCTGTGACATCCCCCTCCCTCCCATGGCAGGTCTGCTGAGATGTTCTGACATGTCTTATCTGCTGTGGGAGTGAATGAGTTTGCTGACTTGGGGGATACTCTCCAAGATGGAATAAGAGAAGGAATGTTGATGTTTTGAGGGCCCTTCTCCTGATTGGCTGACTCTACCAAATAGTGCTTCAAAAGAGTAAATTGAGGAAGGAGGGGAAATGTGGATTGAGTTTTATCAGCTTCACACATGAACCAAATTCAGGGAAGAGTTGGGGGAAGGGTTCAGAGTCTTAGTCGAGTTCTTCTTTCTTCATTTTATCAGTTTATGTCTTCAATACTTTTCTACCAAATTCCAAATAAATATCTTCCTGAGGACATTATATCAAATAAGAAGATGCTTAGCTGGTTAGGCGTGCTAAAAGGTACGGTCCATTTCTTGTCCATTTAACAAGGAATCTTTATGGAGATGAAACTGAGAAAGATGGATGCACTGGACTAATGCCACAGATGGGGGTCTTTGGCATGTAAATGATTATGCATGCATGATATTTTGCCTCTTTGAAGAAGAAACCACAATACTTTACATTACAACCAATGAAAAGACGCTTACTGAAAACCCTCAGTCACTCATAAAATAATAAGACTCAATGGTGTCTGTTATGAGGTGGGGAAACCAACATATATTTATTTATTTATTTATTTATTTATTTATTTATTTATTTATTTATTTATTTATTTATTTATTTATTTATTTATTTGTGTTTTAAGACCTTTCAATCATTTCTTCATTGACTGTGTTGAATTTACTTAGCTGGTGTTTGTCTGTATATCATATTATCACTTTAACTAAACTATTTAAGGGTGAAAGCTAGCCAGAAGATGCCAGTATGTGGTGTAGTGGTACAGGACATATGCTAGCTCTGTCACTTGATTTGCCATGTGAGATGTATAATTGATCAATGAGTTGAAAAATTCATTAACAATTTCAGGGTTTTGTGGTTCAGCCATGTCTTCATTTCTAAAGAAATGTCTTTTGTTTATTATTCTTATTATAAACTCTTCTATTAGATTAGAAGACTGGCCATCAAGAGTTTACCAGATATTTGTAAAGGAGCAAGTGATGACAGTCTCTACGTCAGAGTCAGTGATGTACTAACACAGTTACTGCCTATTGGTAAGTACATTGTCAGTAGATATATAATCTCTCTGTGTGTCAATAGATACAACTGCCTATTAGCTGGCTTTAAATTATAGGAAAATAGAAACTTTTATTCCAAATATTGACACTTATTTCAAACATTAGTTTCTCATTACCTCAGAATTCAAAATTTCATATAGAGTATTCCAGAATTTAGAGTGTTGTTTTCAGCGATGTTGTTGAATATGTCGTATTCCTCTTCAATTTACTTTATGGTAAATTGATGAAGGAAACTCTCATAGTTTTAAAGTCATGAACAGGAAATGAATTTGTGAAATGAGATTTGGAAGTTGTCATCATGTCAATTCAATGAGAGCAGGGCTCCTTGTTTATTTAGGACATAAACATGAACATCTCTTGCTGGCTATAGATATCTACACATTCATATTCATGTTAATGGTTTAATATCTTTAGCAATAAAACTCAAACTATTCTACATGTAGTATGTGTACCTATACCAACATTATTGGGCAAAACTTTCTGATAGGACTTGTTCATTTGGTTGAGGAACAGATTTAGCTGGAATAAGTTCTGAGACATAGTCTACTACACTTCCTACTACTTTCTATACTTCTGACACAGCTTCAGCTACACCCTATCCAACCCACTCCATCCCACCCCACTCCACCCACTCCATCCCACTCCATCCCACTCCATCTCACCCCACTCCACTCACTCCATCCCACCCCACTCCACTCACTCCATCCCACCCCACTCCATTCCACTGGAATCTATTCCAGGGATAAGCTGCGCAGCTAGTAGTGGCGTTATGTTGACAGTGAGTTGGCTTTGGCACACTTGGCTGGATCAATTCTGGCATACTTGGCAACAGGAGATACTCCAGAATTAATATTTCCATACTGGTGCCACTAGAATTAGCTGGGCTCTCTGCTTCTTACTTGTGACAAAACCCTGTCTATCAGGTTTCATGGTTAATTTGCATACCCTGGGAACTGTGTCCAGTCTAGGGAGAAGGCATCTGTAGCCATGGCTTCTTGGTCTGGTCTCCAACTCGCATAGTTTTGGAGTTGTGAGTCAGTCAAGATCCAAATAAGTTCATCTCCTTCAGTAGCCCTGTGTAATGATTTATCTTACTGAAAACTAGTGGGCAGAGTCTCCAATCTGTCCTGTTATTCATGAGACTCAGTGTTCTCTCTGCCCTTGGCAAAAGTTTTTCATGGCTAACATAGCTGCCAGTAATTTAAGACAGTGAATGTGCTTGTATCTCTCTGTCTTGAGCATGAGTTTCTTCTGGTTTTTACTCTTTGGCATGAACCTATGTTTGAGGCATCTGTCTCTGCTATGGGGTCAGGAGTCTGTGACAGGAAGCAATGCCCATTCCATTGGGTAAGGTGTCGCTGCCATCATATCATCCTGTATTACTGACAGTGTTAGATAAACTGGAGGCATGTAACCCATCCCCCTTTTTCTCTTCAGAGATTTCTGGAGGCATAGATGTAGGTTTCTGGAGAACAGGGGTGCTGGTGGGATCACCTGACTGGCACATGATAGGTTAATATAACCTAACAAGACTATTTTTCCTGGAGTTTCTTTGCCTCCAGTCAAATGTGTTTGATTTTTATTCTTGAATTTATCCTGAAGTTCATGAAGTCTGTCTCCTGTGCCGGTTCTAGGTATGTTTTGAAGTGATTTATTTATAAGATATCAGAAGGTCAGTCCTGCTGTCTGTTCCCTTGCTGAATCGGCTGCAATGAGGATGTCGTCTATGTTATTCTCAGGCCTAATGTCCTAAGAAGGGTAACTGTTGGTCTTGTGGTCTTGGTAAAAACCCAAGATGCTGATGACAATCCAAAGGGAAGGCAGTTAAACTGGGTCTAGGCTGGAAATAGCGATATAGTGTCGACATCCTAAGCTACGCTGCGCTGCAGCTGCATCTCCGTTAAGGAAAATTTTCATTAACGCAATTATTCAACCTTTTAAATTTCACAATAAAAGTGACATCCAAAATTAAAATATTTCAGCAAACACAATATATTAGTTATGCTAGTCTTGGTCATGTTTTTATGATGAAGTTTGGTATAAATAGTTTTGGTAGATGAGAGGAGAAGTTACAGTAGGTAACCTGCTTCCTTTGATAACATCTAGTTCTTTTTCTCTTCTTGTTCCATCTTAGTCTAGCTATAGGGGCAGTTTCTCTGGAAGCCTGCTCTTGGCCCAATGCTGTTTTTACCTACCATCCCACTAAGGTTGCTTCTCTTGCAGTAGGACCTGACCCTCTCAAAAAAAAAGCTGGACAGAAAATCCTCCTACACGGGTAATTTATGTTTGTACAGATATTCACAACAAGCTTCATTACGCTTTTTAAAAAATCACTATTAGGTTATAACCATGGTTACCTATTTCCAACTATATAGCTAGAGGTACTATCTGCTATATAGCTAGAGGTGCTATCTGCTATATAGTAGGTAATATGAACGATGATACAGCAGTAGGCTTGCCATTTCCCTGTACTTACTGGAGCTAGACCGGGATGAGGTGACCAGGTTGAGGTGACCTAGTTGAGTTGGCCTGGTTGAGGTGACCTGGTTGTGGTGACCTAGTTGAGTTGGCCTGGTTGAGGTGACCTGGTTGAGGTGACCTGGTTGAGGTGACCTGGTTGAGGTGACCTGGTTGAGGTGACCTGGTTGAGGTGGCCTGGTTGAGGTGGCCTGGTTGAGGTGGCCTGGTTGAGGTGGCCTGGTTGAGGTGGCCTGGTTGAGGTGGCCTGGTTGAGGTGGCCTGGTTGAGGTGGCCTGGTTGAAGTGGCCTGGTTGAGGTGGCCTGGTTGAGGTGACCTGGTTGAGGTGACCTGGTTGAGGTGACCTGGTTGAGGTGACCTGGTTGAGGTACACTTCTTGACCTTTTTACAGAGCCTCCATGCTGAATCTGGTGCATTCCTAATTAGAACACATTGCTAGCAAGTAGATGGAAGTACTGAATTTGTATAATGTGCAAAACAATGTACATACATGACTGATGGAACTTCTCTTCTACAACGTCATTAAGATGGCCACTCATGTTACTAGCCTCATCATGAGCTTGACCAGGACACTGTGAAAGGAGAAGGCATAATTTAATGAAGCAATCCTTCAATGCTGAAGATAATATCACAGCATCAGTTTTGGAAGGCAAATCATTTCATTCTTATCTTGTACTTCATTGTTGCTGGCATCTGTTTCCTCATCAGCAGCAATAAAAAACCACTCGACTGTTGGAATATCAGCTAGCTATTTCCTCAAAACATAATGATTGAAACCTGTTCATTAGTACTAACCAGTGGGAAATATTTACGTTTCCTTAACCACACCTTTAAGCCAGGGATATTGTTACTTAGTAGTTGATAAAGATTACTTCCATTTCATCATGACCAGGAAGAGTTACTTTGTCTTACTTGTTGGAGTAAATATCTCAGGGAAGATTAACTATACATAAAAATTACTTCGATGTACCTTTTCTTCCGTTGAAATCGGTCTGTCCTGAATATTATCATGCTTCAAACATTCATGCAAGAACATATTCCCTCTCTACATCTGATCAGGCATGCTGACTGAATCCTTCTTTAACCTACAAAAGCCAATCAAAAAAAGAGTATATTTGTCTAGATTTTTTGTGGCACAAAAAGGCTTGATTCTAGTTGTGCATAAGGCCCACAACTTATGAATTATTCATGAGATAACTTGAACTTTTGTTGCACTTTGTCTCTAGTACATAATTTTAGTATCATAAAGTGCTCAGGCCATGAGCTTTCCAAGGGTATGCTTGATAACCAGTTTTAACCCTCTTCCTATCAATAACGTTTCTTCAACTTGCAAGTGGTTACTGTTTTAAACAGCTCTCCACTCTTAATGAAGATATCAGCTCTACTGTCTATTATTCCTGTGGCAGGTACTCCCTGTACTAGAACCTGTGCATACTGAGGTCTACTGTCCTTGTACTAGAACCTGTGCATACTGAGGTCTACTGTCCTTGTCGTGGATTCTTATTAGTCTAGCCAAATTGCCATCAGATTTGAGTGGTTTTAGCTAATTAATATTTATGGCACAATATTTCATACAGAATTATGAATATTCAGCAAAGAGCAACATTTCTAATTTTGGTCTTTTTGACCACATTTTTTGTTCTTCTACTATTTTAAGGGACATAAATGTTGTATCCTCCTAGAAGCCTAAGTTAGTTATGTTAGTCACTTCATATACTTGGTATTGGTGTTATATCTTGGGAGGTGTCAGTCAGCAAAACAATCTCTGTGTAAGTGTGATGGGAAGGTACACATTACACTTCTCACAATGTTTGTCAGTATTGGTTGTACACCACACAATACTGTGGTGCTTTCTTATAAGTTAGACTCTGTGGAGCTAGAATACCACACCGAAGTAAACATCATCTTGGGGATACTGTGGGAGGAGCTGTGAGAGGAGCGAAGAACTCTAACTCGGCAATGAATTTTTGTGATCATACTTTGACTTTTCATTTTTGGGCAATAGAGCAATATCTTCCTCTGCATGATGTGTCCCACTCAGGGTCTAGCTCCCTCTACACCATGTGTCCCGCTCAGGGTCTAGCTCCCTCTACACCATGTGTCCCACTCAGGGTCTAGCTCCCTCTACACCATGTGTCCCGCTCAGGGTCTAGCTCCCTCTACACCATGTGTCCCGCTCAGGGTCTAGCTCCCTCTACACCATGTGTCCCACTCAGGGTCTTCAAACCCTCAGGGGGTTGTATTTAAAGTCTTACGAGAAGTTATACAGAGAGCTACTTAAACATGTCTGACATAAAACTGAACATTTGAACAGACTGAAAATACTGTTCCTAAGATCCTTGTTTTCTATTAATAAGGCTAAAGGCTATAAATAAATGAAATAAAATAATAGTTTGTTACAGATGTATGCATTGGTCAGAGCTATATACTGAACAGGATAAAATGTCTTCCAGTACTTGTGTGTCTGCCTATGAGTTTGGCGTAAGAGTTTGGTAATGCTGCAAAAAGCTTGTCAGAAAAGTTAACAACTTCTATTATAATCTGTATGTAGAAGTGGGACAATTTTCTTGTTCTTAATGGTCTGAATTGCCACTAGGAACTGTTGATGCTGTACACACAACTTTAATCTCCTTTTCATCTTTCACAAGTCAGTTTTGAGCATCTTCTGTTTTTCAAGAGGACCTGGACATCCAGTAGATTAGTCACAATCCTTCCAACTGCACCAAATTTCTCTCTTTGAAGTAACATGAGTGGATGAATAAAGTAGTCATCATAACATCATATCTAATTCTGGTCTGCTAGACATCCTCATCTGTAGTAATAACCATGATAAGCAACTGTATAGTCATAGCAATCACGTGGCTAATTGCACGTGATTTACACATATATCTTAGCACCAAAGGCCATTTATGTCTTCAAATAATATATCCCTTCTGCATACTGTATTATTATCTGAGTAATTCTTCATACTCATGCCTCATGGCCAAGAGCAATGCCAATGGAATGCTTCCCATTCTATTTTCCTCCTCCAGTCTCTAGTATGTAGGATTCCCTAGCCCTCAGCTCACTAATTGTTGTTGGAGAATTTGTTGGCTCATTGAACCACCTTTCAGGACTTTCAATTTCAACTTGAAAAAGCAGTTATGCTGTAGTGTTTGTATGTGTGTCAGTATAGAATGATGCATGGAAATGGTGTCTTTACACACCTGTAAACATTTTTGCCAGTGAAGTGATGTTGGTCATTGCATACATGATGTTAAGTTTGCATGAGGAAACAGTATTAAATCATTAGTGGATCCACTAGACCATTCACCTCCGAAACCTTCTGAGTTTTAACGGCTGTGGCGGTCCTAGCCTACACTTTAACACCAGCAGGTAGGAGGCTTCTGATCTCATTCATGGGCTAGAGAACTCTCCAAAAGATGTCACCTTGAATCATAACAGGCTAGTTTATTTTCATACCTGCGTGGGCCTCATTATTAACTAGTGCTCTTAGTCTCACCAGGAAGACCTCTCCTTTGAGAGTTTCTTCTGGTTAATAAGACATTCTTTCATGAATGAAACCCTTTGGTATTCACCTTCAAGAACTGCCCTTCTTCATGACCTCACTAAAATTCCCAGTAACACAACCAGCTGCCAAGCATTTGGATGAAAAACTGTGAACCTATGATATACAGTACATTGCTCAACTGTAGTTTCTGCTACATAGTACTAGCTGTTAGAGGAGTTAGCACACAAACAATGGATCGTTCGGGAACTTTCAAGTTCCCAATCTCGTCAAATGTCCAGGGTAAGCAGCCATAACAAAGACTCTTTCCATACCCACAGTAGACAGGAGGACAAAGGACTGCCCGGTAAGCCTAACAACTACTGGCTGATGCAAGTCCCTCACCCTCTCCTTGTAGCCTAAGTGATTAGCTATTTCTTCTGTGTCGACTTCTACAGTTATTGCGATGTGATGACTATTGCCTAGATCTCATTGCATGGAAATAGTTGCCTAGTTAATAATCTGCATAAGCCATTAATTACTACTTGTATTCTCATATCTGGAGGGTAAAAACTGGTACGGTATATCGGTGTCGCCAATCACATGCGCATGTGCCAAAAGTCTTGACTAGGGCACGGTAAATTATTTCCCAAATTTTCCTTATAATGCTATTCTCTAATTCTCACTCATGCCACCCATAATGCTTTTCATTTTGCTCATAATGCTCACAATTAATAAAATAAAAAATCAAGAAAACGAACAAAAGGTTCATGAGAATCATTACTTCCTATAGTTATACTGCAGCATAATTCAATAGTCTCTTCTAGCGAGGAAGTTTGCTGTTCACCAAAACTATTTGATAAAAGTGAAAAAACACGCTCAGCAGCTGCAGAGGATGGCTGAACCAGTAATACTAGTTTACATGTAGCTGACCAATGGGGAAGCTCATTAGAGTGCTTCTTCCACCACTCTAACTTGTCTATGGTTGGTGACACACCATCTGCTTTTGCCATGTAGATAGGAAGCTCTACTTTCAAATCTTCCAGCTTATCATTGAGGAAAGGAAAGGCCTTCAACTGGTCAATGTCAGCAGAGCTTGGACAAAGTTCAGACACCTTGGCTGGATCAAAATATCTGAAGGCTATAACAATTGGCTTTAGATCACCTTCAAATTTTTGCTTGAAATGAATAATAGCAGGCTTGATACACTCAGTAGCATAATTTATTAATTGCTGCTTCTGTGTTGGCCTGTTTAAAGACAATTTATTGGCAACAGCTGTAGTATTAGGGAAATTCTGGGCAGAAATAGTAGCCTGGAGTTTAACAATTTCTTCATAGGCACTAAAAGCCAGTGACCCATCTCCCTCCAATCTATAGGTGGCCTTGACAAATGGCTCACCAAAGTCAACAGTAATTGCAAGTTCCATCTACAGCTTCCGACTCTTAGGAGGGTCATTGAGAATATCAACAAGCTTTTTAGGGGAAGGGGGGAGATCATTATTCTCAACAAAAGGAAGCACATCAGCAAAAGCGACAAGCATATGTTTCATCACCTCCCATTTAGACCACCATCTGGTACTAGAGTAAGTAGGAACAGGCAAACCAGTCGCTTCCCTCCAAGCCAATTTTGCTTTTGGACTCCCTGTAAACAGGCCCACCCAAACTTTTATAGCACATTTGCATTTATCTTCTCCCCAACATGATCAAGAGTGTGTGAGAAACATCCCACATCTAGAAGACATGGATAAACGATTTTTAGAGTTTGAATTGCTACATTGTTGACTGAAGCACGATCACCATTGCTGCTACTAGCTGATTTGAAGAAACACTAAGCTCATTAGATAGGCACATGATTAATTGCCTGGCCACTTCTTCACCTGTAAGGCTCTTAGCTAATAGCATCAGCCTGACAACACGTTGTTGTATTTGCCAGTCAGCATCGTACAATAACCATGGCTTCGCACACATGTGTCTGTGTGGTACCATCAAAAATTACACCAATATCATTTCCTTTTATGTCTTCTCAGATACTAGCAAACTCCTGCTCACGAATAAAAGGGATAAGCTGAGATAAGTTACTACTATGAGAAAGCCTAAAAGCACTTTCTTCCAACACCTCTCTAAAGCAGTCTACCTTGGCCAGTGGTACACCAGCTTTCAAGAAAGATTTAACTACTTTAATACGAAAAACTCTCACTTCATCAGAAAGACCTTCTCCAATGGGGTGTTTGTTCTTATCATACTTCCGTAGCATATCAGCTATTGTTTCATCTTGAGCTTTCCTAGAAACTAAAAGCTTTTTGCTACTAGCTATCATGTTTAGCTGATTTAATATGCTGCTGCAAAACACTCTTCTTAACAGACACAGGCTCTCTACAAGCCTGACAAAATAACTTTCTTGATACCACAGATAAGTGCTCATTAGGAAATTCTTTAACTCTGGTGGAAGGAGGAATAGAGGGCTCAACAGCAACGGAACCCTTACCAGACTGTAAGCCTTTAGGTGGATTAGACTTCAATTTCCTTTTTCTGGACAAATCGGATGAAGCAGGACACTTCAGCCTGCTCAAAAGATTGGGAACATCAACAGTTTCACTACTGCTAGGCCCAGAGCTGCTGAGACGGATATCAGTAATTTCTTCTCTTATAATATTAGGAACATCAACCTCACTACTGCTAGGCCCAGGGCTGCTACGAACATCAGGAATTTCAGTCTCTGTATCCATTAGACACTCAGCCATTTTCAAATCTGGCTAGTAGCTAGTACAGCTAAGCTGAGCTTGCAGCTTCAGCTTAGATGTGTTTGCTGATAATAACACACATGCTTACATACAAATTTTTAATTAACTCAGGAATTCATTCCCAAAATGCTCCAAGTTTGACCTATAATGCCAGCATTATTCTCTAATGCTTCACTGTACCTAAAATGCTCAAAAAAATGCTAGCATAATTTACCGAGCCCTAATCTTGACCAGATTTTCAAATCTAAGTTACTTTGTAGTATTTTAAATAATTATTTTTGATTAGAACACGAAAGCACACGAAAGCACAGGAAGTGAGTTTTATTTTAGATGCAAAATCATTGCCAAATGGTTAGGTAAAGTCTGTCCAAGCTGACGAGAGCTTCACAAGAACATGCCTAACTTAGCAAAAAAAATTCAAATTATGTACATTTGGTATCATTTAGCAACTTTTACCAAGGTGCTTCTTACCAGATGCCTGGTTAGTCTGTTGTAGATCCCCATAGAGAGCTAATACAAATCCTATGGCGGTACTCGGGATCACAAGGAATGCGATTAGTGTTGGGCATAATAAAATAATATTTCAGTCATATGTAGCACTGCCTGGCTGCTTCCGCGATCTCGTCAGCTTGGACAGACTTTAGTTAGGATTGAGAGCTACCTTGATCTGAACAGGCCTTCTTGTTACAAACTTGAAAGTTGTATAGGTGTGTAGGAATAGTAAAATGGAAAAAAAAAACATGAAATTTAGAGCTCTCTGTTGCCATAAGCTGAGCCAAGATAAAGATTCATAGAACATCAGGTTTGAGGCCTGTCCCAGATCATTTGGTGCTAAAGGAGTAGACAGCTTATATTTCATCAAAGGTTGTGTACCATCCTCACTCATCCCGAGTCAACTGGCTTTAGATACAGTACTGCAACTAGTGTGAAGTATAGTAGTGCTGGACAGCTGGTTGGTAATCTCACTTCCAATATAAACGTTAATTGGTGTCAATGTGTAATGGTATTATGTGTGGATTAAATACACATACACGCTCACCTGCACTGACCCTTAATAAGGAGGATGAGAGTATAGTCTAGTGTGAGTAATTTTGGTTAGGAGGAGGGCACTTACCTTATACAGTACAATATAGTGAAACCATTTTTGTTGTGGGAGGGGGTGGGGCATTGTCTCATGTTTTCCCCTGTTCCTATGACTGTATGTAGTTGGTGGTAAACACACAGTGTTGGTGATACTACAAATATGTTATCAATTTACTGCTGATAAGCCTGTTTATATCTAATCTTTATTCTCCTTCTCTAGAGGACCCTACTGACCTGGGTTTGGTGAAGACAAGCATGGCTGCTGTACTCCAGATGAATACTAAGTTAGCCATGGTAGGCATCTTTGATCAGATAATGGGTGAGGATGAGACCATCAGGGAGAAAGGGATAGAGTATATCTGTGGACCATTAATGAGTATGAGGCACAAGCTATTTCTCGGACATCCAGAAAATGAACAATATTTATTGGAACTGATAAAAAAGGTCAGATTCACTCCATCTGTGTTTCACCATGTCATGTACAGATACTTTACTCATGGCCACAATCCTTCACTGGGTACTTCATTACATTACTATTCATCTAGATGTTCATCTATGTATAAACAGGACACTGTATGAAAACCTGTTGACTCTATGTATTCTGAATAAGTTAAATGCTTGAGCTGAAGATGTTTTAAAGCTGAGGTTTATTACGCATCAATACCTCAGTATATTATATGCCATTATAAATGATGTATGTATGAATAATTATTTCCATCCATGTATGTGAGTATTTTGATGTGTGTATATTATTATGTAGAATTAGCTCTGTTATTGATAGGGATTGTGATAGAGTGATTATGGATCTGATATTCATGTAACTGTGTAATAACAAATATCCCATTCACTTGAAGTGCATTCTGACTTCACTTTCATCAGATGTGGAGGGAATATTCCACTAATAAAGTATACACAAAACAAACAGCTCTTGATTCTATTAATCCAAAGGTTAATGAGCTCTCAGGTGAAGCCTCAACTTTACTAGTTTCATTTCTTGACACTTAATAGGTCATTACAACTTCTGATCCAAACATTTAGTCCCTTATGGCTACCATGTCTGTAAGAATGAGCCAGTCACTCTGTGGGTTAAGAATACCAAACAAACACCTTTACATGGTGCACAAACACACATGTCATTACACTCAGCATTCAAGAAACAGTTTCCAGGCTTCAGTCATCTGAAAATCAAAATATGGACTATATTTCTCCATGACTTATAGCTTTTCCAACAGAACTGCAGACATGGTAACCATTCCTAGCAGCATTGTAAGATTAGAAGAGCAGACAATATTGCTCCACTTGTGAGCTCACAGCTCAATACTCCATAGGATAGAAATCTGGAATAAGATGGGAATTAAGTCTAGAGACAGCACTGAAGTCTGCCTTCAAACATTGGCCACGCCAACCATGCAGGCTCTCTAACTAAATCCCACCACTAATCAAGGAGAGATTATTATTATTAGACTAACTGACATGTTGGAACCATCACTTAGCATGTAGTAAATACTTCTCCACAGATTACTCTAAATGCTTCTCCACAGACTCTGCTGTTATTTACATGCAACAAGATAGAGTATTGTTTTTGGCACTTCTTGTTTTTGGCTATTTCAGTCACAAGATCAAAGGAAGTTTGTTGTAGCCAGCAGCAAAATAGCTAAGCCTTAATCTCATTTACTATGTGATTAATAAATTGTGTTTAGGTATGTAGTTGAAACAAAAGGAACCATCATAAATATTATGACATAACTTTCTGACAGGTATAAAATGATTCCTATGTTCCTACTGGTTTCTTTCTTGTTTATAATCTTCATAAATACTCTCTAGGTTTTAGTGGATGTTACGGGAGAAGAATTTGAAACTCTGATGGATCTGTTGAGTAAGCTGGAATATGTCTCTACAGCTGAGGGCTCTCAACAGCTGGCCAACCTCATCAATGAACAGGCTGAACTCTCAACTGAATTTAAGGTAATGTGAGGGGGCCACGTGAGGGATTCTCATAGATACTACTACGACATGTACATGCCATTTCCATACTCAAAACAATGAAAATCAAAGCCTGATTATGTATATACAAGATCAAAGTATGTGCTATCCCAGCGTGCAATAGCCTTGGACATGGACGTCATGGTAACACCTTCCTTTATTTACACTTCATATGAAGTGTTGAGTATTACTCTAATAGAGTGTAGTTAACTATTGAGTCGGCTATTTTTTGTATTTAAAATTCAGAGCAAAAGGAGGGGTAGAGGGAGGGGGAGAGAGGGTAGGATTTTGGATGATTAATGTAAGGAATCTTTTCCAACATTTTGTCACAATGTGAAATCCAACAGTTGGTGAGGGGAAGGGGAAGGAGATTTTCAATGTTTATTCAAATTTGACTTGCTGGTCTCACTAATTTGACTTGCTGGTCTCACTAGGTTGAAACCAAATTCAACAGTTTTTAATGCTCACCTTCCCTAAATATAATTAATATTATCTATGATAATATGATTATGTTTGTGTGATGCTATTCTAGTTATACTATTGTATAGTCTATAATATAGTCTATAGGTTTAGTATGTATACTCCTGGAGAATAAATTAAAGTCGCTCTTTTTAACTAAATTTTAAAATTCCTTTATCACACTCTGTCACACTAGGGACTCAATGTTGGCTCTCTCTCTAGTTTCACTCACTCTCTTGAGAGCTTGAGTTTGATATTAGAGTTGTAATTCACCAACTGTTCAATATAGTTCATATACACAATATTTTAATCTGTGAACAGGTTCCAAGTATCCAATTAATTATTTTGTTATTTTGTGTATTGTGTCAATGAAGAACTGTTTGTTGATTCACATCATCCTATGGATGGAAAGTAAATTCAATATTTGATCTATAGAAAAAGTAATGAATATTTAATATCTCACCTCCTTCAGCATTTTACTCAAATTAGTTGGCAAGATATTCATTTGTAGATGCATATCAAGGTCTCAGAGGTCACTTCATGTCCCTCAATATATCAGCTCTAGTAAACTTCCTCTATTATCATACCCAAAGCCCCTCCCACAGGTTATATTTGACAGTCAAACTTCATTCTAAAACCTTTATTAAAATATACAGCCTTTGGAAAGACAGAGTTAGGCTTTAAACCAGCAGTTTAGCAGACACTTTAGATTCTGGACACACTAACCTCATGTCATGGCTTCACTTTAAAATCTTTGAATACCATTTTTGCAGTGTTTGTAGATATATGGTTGAAAATAATAATATGAGTCTTTATTACAGCCTGATGATGCAGAGTTCATTGACAAGTTCACTACCTGTTTCAGGCAAGCTCTCAAGTTTAGTAAGGTAATAACATAAGTCTGGTCTCTTCATATACTGCATATGCCCACCAATTTAGAACCTTGTATAATTATGTAACCAGAAGTATGGACTGTCTTTTTGTCCTGCAGAATTATGTGGCTATGTCATGCATATGCAGTGTTGCCAGGTTCATG
The DNA here is from genome assembly GCA_964016965.1 of Diacarnus erythraeanus. NCBI lineage: Eukaryota > Metazoa > Porifera > Demospongiae > Poecilosclerida > Podospongiidae > Diacarnus > Diacarnus erythraeanus. Next base: position 6,062,529 of record OZ024682.1, on the reverse strand, counting down.
GATTTATCCACAATCTTTGGAGCAGAAAATTGTCTGTGGACCAAAAAGTGGATTTTTTCTGTTTATCCAATTTCTTTCTAAATATTCTCCCTCTATCTAGCTGATTAACAAGGCTCAATGCAAGAAGTAGTAACCAAAATAGTAGTGGTGAGTCTTCCAGCTTTATATCTGGGGGCAAAATGAATCTTAAGGCAAACGTGAGGATGAATTTTTGACCACACAATCATCAGGTCCTTGTTTACTCTGTGGATTTTTTTAGACAGCAACCTGGCAACACTGTATATGTATTCTGTGTGTGTAGGTGTGTATATATATATATATATAGTGCTATTCTGGATACGAGACATGCTACTTATTTACAAACTAGATCCTTATCAAGTTAGAATGTTATGATTAATTGTGGGTCCCAATTGCAGCTGAAGTAAGCTATGTTAATATAATGTTGCAGTGTAGTTATGTTACTATAGGGGGTGTGTTGGAATAGGAGCAGGGGTGGAGCTGGGTGGGAAGGCACGGAGTGTAGAACTTTGTATATGATTTAGGGAGAATGTCAATGCATTCTCCATTGGGAGGAGGACAATGTGCTGGAACTACCATTATCCAGAATGCCACTGTGTGTGTGTGTGTTGTAGTTTTGTTCCTCACAGTCATATAATTCTGCAGGACAGTTAGATATTTCTATAGTTCTGATGATATAATTATGTGAGTAGAAATTTCTGCTTTGTATAAATGTGTGACTGAGATTGGAAAACATTACTAACTGCTAACTCATACACTATATTTAATTGTAGCAGTGTGCCTATATTTAATTGTAGCAGTGTGCCTATATTTAATTAATTGTAGCAGTGTGCCTATATTTAATTAATTGTAGCAGTGTGCCTATATTTAATTAATTGTAGCAGTGTGCCTATATTTAATTAATTGTAGCAGTGTGCCTATATTTAATTAATTGTAGCAGTGTGCCTATATTTAATTGTAGCACTGTGCCTATATTTAATTGTAGCATGCAGTATGCCAATAGTTTTCAATGCTCTTACAATATCATTATGTATAACAATGCAATTATAGGTCAAGGTACAGAAGGCAGTAATTCTGGTTGTCATAATCAACTCCACAATTATGCTATAATATTAATATAGCAGCAAATTATCTGGCTTCTTTCTTGAATGACATTGTTATTTTGAGTATCTTTTGTAAGCTCTACAGTATCTTTATAGTCATTATTTATGACAACTTAGAGGTTACTAACTGCTGTGTTGTTGCTCTGAAGCAGTTTCCCCCAATGTTGAATGTTGAGTTAAGCATGACTAGTGTCAAGCTATAAGCCTTCAGAACTTAATAGCTTGATGTGTCCATCACTGAATTCTCTTCCATTTGGGTATTTTTGCTGATTAATAGTGTTTGACCCTTTCTTCTTGAGGTGTTCTTAAAGGTACGAAAACTGAACTTTAAAGGGGATCTTTGTGAAAGTTACAACTGATTTCATGTGTGTACATGAAAATAATTATATGTAACCATTTATACTTGCTTTATGAAATATGGCCATTATTTAGACAAAGTGTTTTCTTGAATATATTTCCCTTACCTACAAATTATGAACCTCCATTTAGTGAAAAGGTGTTTATAAATCTTCTTGAAATATCCTTACCTGGTGCTTTGACATGTATCAGATCCTTAAGATGTATTAGTCCTCACACACCCCGCACACATCCTGCACACCCTACGCACACCACACATCTCATAAACACCTCACACATGCCCACACACACATCACACACACACACACATCACACACACATACACCTTACATACACCCACCACACACCCTACACACACCATATCCCTTCTCATGACATGTATGTAAGTGTGTACATAATAATGTTTTTTTTTTTTGTTTAGTGTGGTTCTACTGCATCACTGTTCATCAAGTATCTGTGTGTGCGCATACTACCAGCCATTGATCAAGTCAAGGAAGACCAAACCAGGTACTTGACTCTGAGAACTGGTACCTAGCACATCATTTAAACTTGTCTTTATAAGGAAATTGTAGTTTCAAGTGTAAAGCACTCCATAATTGAGTAGTTGTATTCTGTGTTCATCTGTTTTATCTGGACAGGAATAGAAATAGAGGTTTAGACTTACCTGAGTGAGCTTTAAACTAGCCTCCAGATTGAAATATTTTAGCCAGATCCTGTTACATATCTTCTGAGCCTGAAAGCATTCCCCTGCTAGAAATTTAGTGTAAATATGGAGATTAGGAAGAAGAGGTGTTGAGGGTGTGGTTACAGTGTTATCAGGCTGGAGATTAGGAGGAGGAGGTGGTGGTGAGGATTATCAGGCTTGGGTTGGAGAAATGCTGAAGAGATTACAGCATAGTTAAAATCACATGTCATTTTTATGAATTTTTTTTTCTTCCATGTCAGCACAGTTAAGGTTGGATGAAGGTTATTTTTTAATGCCCACCATTACCTAATTGAAATCTCTCCACCCACCCACCCACCCACCCCAGTGAAAATAAAAAAAATTATGTGAATTGCTTAATAATACAAGATTTTATGAGATCAGTGAAAATAAAGTGTCTTGAAAATAACCTGATCTAGAGTAGTAAGAGTGTTTGCCTAGACTAGCCTGCCTTTTATATGGAGATTAACTGGTTTCAGTATAAAACTGAACAGAAAGTTATTTCAAATGTTCTGAACAACCTGTGGTATCACATGTTCTAGTCTGGACGACCTGTGGTATCACATGTTAATTAGGTATATCTATACCCCCTCAAACTCCTCCTCCTAGATTTAAGAAAAGAAGTGTCTGGAGTGTAAAGTGTGAAAGCTTGGCATTTCAGCCTTCATTCTATGGAGTTTATTAGGATTCCACTCAGACAAAGTGGGTGAGGCTATGAGGCTGTTGACATTCCATTAGGATTCCCCTTGGACATGTAGGGAGGAGAGAGTGGGTTTTATTCTCTCCTCCCTTTTGTCTTTATGATAGATAAAACTATGTTTATGTCTAATTGTGCTTGGACTGTCTTTTTAAAAGTATGAAACTTTCCATTCTGCTCTCTGTGAACCTCCTAAGAATGCCTAAATATATGAAGGAGCATGTTCCCAGTTCAAAAAGCATGCCAGCCCATGAATTTTTGGAAAGTACCCATTTACTCTCGTGAGGAATACCAGTATTATAACACAGGATGTCATGGACTATATGGTGGTATGCTCACATAATGGCACAGTAATAGACCTCCCCATAAAGCTCAGTGAGTGACATTTTGTATAGGAATTATGCTCATTGTATAGTCCCAATGAACTGTCACTGGTAATATTAGACAGCCCTGTCACTGGTAATACTGTCACTGGTAATGCTGGACAGTCTTGTCACTTCTTTCTCTATTCATTCATTGTTTGATATATCTCATTATTAGGCAGGAACTCCTACAACTGCTGGCAGAGGGGTGTCTTTATCCAATAGGAAAAGAGATAGCTGCAGCTTGTATCCAGTTCACCTATGATTATCTATTGGTAATATTCAGTAATCATTCTAAACCTGGTCTAATGTAATATACATGGGCTGTTCTAGTGTGTACTTACATATGAATGTAAGTTGGTGTATGTACTTATACATGGGGGGCTGTGGGAGCTTCTGTAAGTTATGTTTTGTGTTTTTGTGAGTAACTTCTCACCTAACTCTTAGGCCCGCTAAAGGCTGGGGTCAGAGGACACTCTGACGCTAACTGGGCAGGAACAACTGATATTGGTGGGAAAAAAGACTATATTTCCTTCCACCTAGTGTTACTGTGTGGTGGGTACTTGCTGGTATTAATAATTTGCTACTGAGTGTTGTGGAGTATTAATGAGGATTACGTCACCGTGTTAAGCATCTCCCATTAATAGATAGACATTTGTTTTCAATCTTATGATAAAAGTAATCTATGAGTATTAATGGATTTTAGCAAGCCCAGCTGTAGGCGTGCCAATGAGTGTCTAGTTAATGTTAGATACTTCTCCAGTTCTGCTGATTAGTGTATGTAATAGATAGGCTACTCCAGCTATTAAGGATGTGTAATGGTCTGTGTTTGACTATACTTGTACAAGCATAATTTGTCAATCAAGGGATTCTTAAAATAGCAGGAGTAACTAACCTCCTAATTATGTGCTTTTCAGCTTATAAATAGAATATAAAGTTGAAATAATGAGACTAGTGATAACTGACATGAGGAAGTGATCAGGTAAACAGTATGATTAGGAATAAGTGGGATTATTTAACCCGAGAATCAAGAGTGCCTTCATAATCGTATTGTCTTTCACATGTATTTTGGTCTGTATAACTATAAGATGACTGAGGAAAATTTCTATTTTAGTGCATGCTGGTATAGAGCTTATTCATAGACTATGGTTATTGGTCTTATGCAGTGAACATGTTAGCTGATAATAGCCATAGATACAGGACTGGTAGGCTTCTTACACAATAGGTATTCCACTTCTGTCTATACATTTTAATTTGTATTGTCTAATATTATATTTTAGTCAGTAGAAGTTGATTTGATCAAGTAACTTAAATATATGCTCACTATCATGGCATAAGTATGGCAGGAAGCTATGTTTCCCTTACTGGTTAACCACTGATTTACCCCTCCCTCCCTTCAAATAGGCATGTACTATCAGTTCGAGGGGTAATCATGGTTGCATGAGATATAGCACTGTGTCCACAGGAAATGACACTGTCTTATTTCTCTTAGTTCTGAGTAAAGCAGGATATTTATTATATAGATAGAGTGTACTTACATATAAGAAAAGGATTACTTGATGCTCAGCTGGTTATGTATGATACATAGTCATTTTTAATTATAATGAATAGCCTGAATTTCCATTTTTCCAGTCCTTTCTGTTCCTTTCCCAGGAGTGTTATATATGTCAGTGTTGTAGAGTGAGACTCTGCTGTTAGAGTGTTGTGTATGTCAGTGTTGTAGAGTGAGACTCTGCTGTTAGAGTGTTGTAGAGTGAGACTCTTCTGTTAGAGTGTTGTGTATGTTAGTGTTGTAGTGAGACTCTGCTGTTAGTGTTGTGTATGTTAGTGTTGTAGTGAGACTCTGCTGTTAGAGTGTTGTGTATGTTAGTGTTGTAGTGAGACTCTGCTGTTAGAGTTGTGTATGTTAGTGTTGTAGAGTGAGACTCTGCTGTTAGTGTTGTGTATGTTAGTGTTGTAGTGAGACTCTGCTGTTAGAGTTGTGTATGTTAGTGTTGTAGAGTGAGACTCTGCTGTTAGAGTGTTGTATATGTCAGTGTTGTAGAGTGAGACTCTGCTGTTAGAGTGTTGTGTATGTCAGTGTTGTAGAGTGAGACTCTGCTGTTAGAGTGTTGTGTATGTTAGTGTTGTAGAGTGAGACTCTGCTGTTAGAGTGTTGTGTATGTCAGTGTTGTAGAGTGAGACTCTGCTGTTAGAGTGTTGTGTATGTTAGTGTTGTAGAGTGAGACTCTGCTGTTAGAGTGTTGTGTATGTCAGTGTTGTAGTGAGACTGCTGTTAGAGTGTTTGTGTATGTTAGTGTTGTAGAGATAGACTCTGCTGTTAGAGTGTTGTGTATGTTAGTGTTGTAGTGAGACTCTGCTGTTAGAGTGTTGTGTATGTTAGTGTTGTAGAGTGAGACTCTGCTGTTAGTGTTGTGTATGTTAGTGTTGTAGTGAGACTCTGCTGTTAGAGTTGTGTATGTTAGTGTTGTAGAGTGAGACTCTGCTGTTAGAGTGTTGTGTATGTCAGTGTTGTAGAGTGAGACTCTGCTGTTAGAGTGTTGTGTATGTTAGTGTTGTAGAGTTAGACTCTGCTGTTAGAGTGTTGTGTATGTTAGTGTTGTAGTGAGACTCTGCTGTTAGAGTGTTGTGTATGTCAGTGTTGTAGAGTGAGACTCTGCTGTTACTTTCCCGGGAGTGTTTTTTATGTTAATGTTGTAGAGTGAGACTCTGCTGTTAGAGTGTTGTGTATGTCAGTGTTGTAGAGTGAGACTCTGCTGTTAGAGTGTTGTGTATGTCAGTGTTGTAGAGTGAGACTGCTGTTAGAGTGTTGTGTATGTCAGTGTTGTAGAGATAGACTCTGCTGTTAGAGTGTTGTGTATGTTAGTGTTGTAGTGAGACTCTGCTGTTAGAGTGTTGTGTATGTCAGTGTTGTAGAGTGAGACTCTGCTGTTAGTGTTGTGTATGTTAGTGTTGTAGAGTTAGACTCTGCTGTTAGAGTGTTGTGTATGTTAGTGTTGTAGTGAGACTCTGCTGTTAGAGTGTTGTGTATGTCAGTGTTGTAGAGTGAGACTCTGCTGTTAGAGTGTTGTGTATGTTAGTGTTGTAGAGTGAGACTCTGCTGTTAGAGTGTTGTAGAGTGAGACTCTTCTGTTAGAGTGTTGTGTATGTTAGTGTTGTAGAGTGAGACTCTGCTGTTAGAGTGTTTGTGTATGTTAGTGTTGTAGAGATAGACTCTGCTGTTAGAGTGTTGTGTATGTTAGTGTTGTAGTGAGACTCTGCTGTTAGTGTTGTGTATGTTAGTGTTGTAGTGAGACTCTGCTGTTAGAGTGTTGTGTATGTTAGTGTTGTAGTGAGACTCTGCTGTTAGAGTGTTGTGTATGTTAGTGTTGTAGAGTGAGACTCTGCTGTTAGAGTGTTGTGTATGTTAGTGTTGTAGAGTGAGACTCTGCTGTTAGTGTTGTGTATGTTAGTGTTGTAGTGAGACTCTGCTGTTAGAGTTGTGTATGTTAGTGTTGTAGAGTGAGACTCTGCTGTTAGTGTTGTGTATGTTAGTGTTGTAGTGAGACTCTGCTGTTAGAGTTGTGTATGTTAGTGTTGTAGAGTGAGACTCTGCTGTTAGAGTGTTGTATATGTCAGTGTTGTAGAGTGAGACTCTGCTGTTAGAGTGTTGTGTATGTCAGTGTTGTAGAGTGAGACTCTGCTGTTAGAGTGTTGTGTATGTTAGTGTTGTAGAGTGAGACTCTGCTGTTAGAGTGTTGTGTATGTCAGTGTTGTAGAGTGAGACTCTGCTGTTAGAGTGTTGTGTATGTTAGTGTTGTAGAGTGAGACTCTGCTGTTAGAGTGTTGTGTATGTCAGTGTTGTAGTGAGACTGCTGTTAGAGTGTTTGTGTATGTTAGTGATAGACTCTGCTGTTAGAGTGTTGTGTATGTTAGTGTTGTAGTGAGACTCTGCTGTTAGAGTGTTGTGTATGTTAGTGTTGTAGAGTGAGACTCTGCTGTTAGTGTTGTGTATGTTAGTGTTGTAGTGAGACTCTGCTGTTAGAGTTGTGTATGTTAGTGTTGTAGAGTGAGACTCTGCTGTTAGAGTGTTGTGTATGTCAGTGTTGTAGAGTGAGACTCTGCTGTTAGAGTGTTGTGTATGTTAGTGTTGTAGAGTTAGACTCTGCTGTTAGAGTGTTGTGTATGTTAGTGTTGTAGTGAGACTCTGCTGTTAGAGTGTTGTGTATGTCAGTGTTGTAGAGTGAGACTCTGCTGTTACTTTCCCGGGAGTGTTTTTTATGTTAATGTTGTAGAGTGAGACTCTGCTGTTAGAGTGTTGTGTATGTCAGTGTTGTAGAGTGAGACTCTGCTGTTAGAGTGTTGTGTATGTCAGTGTTGTAGAGTGAGACTGCTGTTAGAGTGTTGTGTATGTCAGTGTTGTAGAGATAGACTCTGCTGTTAGAGTGTTGTGTATGTTAGTGTTGTAGTGAGACTCTGCTGTTAGAGTGTTGTGTATGTCAGTGTTGTAGAGTGAGACTCTGCTGTTAGTGTTGTGTATGTTAGTGTTGTAGAGTTAGACTCTGCTGTTAGAGTGTTGTGTATGTTAGTGTTGTAGTGAGACTCTGCTGTTAGAGTGTTGTGTATGTCAGTGTTGTAGAGTGAGACTCTGCCGTTACTTTCCCGGGAGTGTTTTTTATGTTAATGTTGTAGAGTGAGACTCTGCTGTTAGAGTGTTTGTGTATGTCAGTGTTGTAGAGTGAGACTCTGCTGTTACTTTCCTGGGAGTGTTTTTTATGTTAATGTTGTAGTGAGACTCTGCTGTTAGAGTGTTGTGTATGTCAATGTTGAGACTCTGCTGTTAGAGTATTGTGTATGTTAGTGTTGTAGAGTGAGACTGCTGTTAGTGTTGTGTATGTTAGTTTTGTAGAGTTAGACTCTGCTGTTAGAGTGTTGTGTATGTTAGTGTTGTAGTGAGACTCTGCTGTTAGAGTGTTATGTATGTTAATGTTGTAGTGAGACTCTGCTGTTAGAGTGTTGTGTATGTTAATGTTGTAGAGTGAGACTCTGCCATAGGCCTATGCACATTATGCTTTAAATTTTGCCTATTATGCTATGCTCTGATTCTTTGCCACTTGCTCTATTATGCCCTAAAATTTTTCCCATTACTGTAATCATTGTAATTAGAGCGTCACAAAAAAATAATTACAGCTGAGGTTGGCCCTTACATTGTGACCAAAAAAAATACACATCATTTGTGGGTGGTGCCTAAATTAGAGTGGCGCTTAAAGAATTAGAGCTAAGATGGACTGAGGCAACATGGCTGTATCTGGTGATGGCTGCACCTACTTTCATGTTTGTATCCGGAGTGTTGTGAGGGGGTTTCATGTTTACGAGGCTGTGTGGACTTCAGTGGGGGTAAAAAAGCTTTTGATCAACTTCTGGGACATCTCTTTAACAGCAAAACTACAAAAAAGCACATGGGCTCTAATTAATTAATCGACTGGAAAAACTAATTGAGAAAGGAGGTGTCGCCTTAGTATAGAGCTAGAAAAATAATTCCATGTCTGGGTGTCGCTTAAATTACAGTGATTACGGTATGCCCCATTATGCTTTGAAAAATATCATTGAAAATAGTCATTATGGCGGAGCTGTGAATAGTATTGTGCCATCTGGTACCACAGTGTGGTGATATTATACTGTGGTACAGTACTGAGTATAATAATGTAGATTCTAATAAACAGATAGAGCAAGCAGAGTAACACAGAACAAGCCATATAGGGCAGGTCAACAAGGCTGCTATTAAAAGGTCAAAGTTCACCTAAAAACTCTCAATTAACCCATTATGCTCAATTTTATGCCGGCATAATGTGCATAGGCCTACTCTGCCATTACTTTCCCAGGAGTGTTGTGTATGTTAGTGTTGTAGTGAGACTCTGCTGTTACTCTTTATTTAGGAGCATTTACCACTTCCTCCTGAAGTTGGAACAGAGCAGCCAAAACTTCAGTTTTCTATCATTGAATGTGTTCTGTTTGCTTTCCACGAAATGTGTCAGCATTCTCCGGAATTTTTGACTGCGGATGAGAATAGCAACCGGTTGAAGGATTTAAGGCTGAGGTATGTACAGTGTATATAGTTTTTAGTTCTATACAACATATCAATGCTCCATATCTATAGACTGCAGTATTTTGCCAGAGGATCACAGGCTTACAATACCCAAATCAGTACTGCCTTAAAGGGGAAGAATGCACTAGAAATGAAAGATGACCAGGTAAGGAGTCACCATAACTCAGAGGTCTGTCTGTCATTATTCCGACAAGTTATTCCATGGCAACTATATCATATCATTATTATTAGTGCTTACCATCTTAGTGTATAAAGCATTGCTATGGCAACAATGACCAAAGACCTATACTATGGTACAATAGGAGGTGATCCAATATGTGTGTTATGTTTTATTGTGCTCCATTTGACATGAAACAGAAAATATTATCCAGTAATCTATAGCAAAATGACTACAAGGCAATCAAATTATGTGCCAATTTTGTGTTCCAATTTATTATGTGGGAATTGTAGCTCAATATGGCTACAGCTAGCTGTCTCCATCTCTCACATGAGAATAAGAATGTATCTTTAGTAGTGAGATAACAAATACTATTAAACAAACCCTGTTGTTCTGGTTCTATACTAGTGGTGAGAAGTGATTCAAGGATACGTGTCTTTTATAGGGTTAAATACACACAATAACATACCGTCCTCTGTTGCAGTCTCAGTCAAAGTCCATCACATTGACGCTCCTGGATTATGCACTTACTTTCTGTTTAAGGGAATGTCTGTTGCACATCTCTACATGTATTAATAATGCTAACTTTCCCATAATATCCTCACTTGTTGGGATAACTGGAGACTATATTTTTTTAGAATAAGATTCGAGGTGTGGCTCTGAAGATGACTGCTAACATCAATGCCTTGATAAAGGATTTCTTTCATAATCCTCCTTCATTTAAGACCAGTATTGCCCTCTCATGGGGTATAAAGGTTAGCACGATACTCTTATTATTCCATGAAGTGGCCTAGTCTTTGTGACTCCATAACCGTGTGGTAACAGCAGTTTCTGCTAAGAATAATATTGAAATAGAACTATGGCAGGGAACCTGGGAGTATATTAATGGGCTGTATAATTTTTCTATACCATCACAACACTCCCAGGAAAGTTTGACTGTACTAACTGTGCCCTTGCTTATGAAATTGTTACATCTACTTGTAAGCTCATTAGAGACATTGAGTACACACCTAAGCCACATCCTCCACTTCCTTAAAGAACCCTACCTACTATAATTTTAAACATGTCAAGACTTCAGTGCTACACTGTCAACTTGCACTAGCTATGCCTGATACTACAAACAGGATAAACTGTAATAGGGTGCAAAAGATGCTGCTGATGTAATGAAATGCTGTGATCATTTTGCTAGCATTAGAAATAGTTTCAATCTAAGTTCAAATTTAACCAATATGAGGGTGAAATCCATCATCTTATAGTCTTACTTTACAAACTTTATAACTTCATTTACTTCTACCCACTTAACAAAGCTACTCTTCTCCTGTTTTTTGTTTGTTTTGTTTTGTTTTGTTTTCATCGTTAGGATGAGAGGGGGCGGTGGTATTTAGCTGTAATCCTGTAAGTAGCATGGTATTATCTAAAATACTATGCTCTCGGCTATAATATGATCCAGATTTTCATTCAGTACTGTTATATTATTCCTCTGTGCATTATGAGGCACTTTATGTACGTATTAAATTTCTGTATTTTCAGAAACAAGGGGTTAATGAACGTAAGAGACCTTGTAGTGATCATCAAGCACTTCCCAAGAGAAAACCATCTCCTATACGATTTGAATCATCTACAACACAGCACTCTTCAAAGAAAGAGGATTTAGCTGTTTACTCTCCGCCCAAGAATAAATTTAGTAAAAAATTTTCTAATGGATCTAGTTTTGATGATTATCAAGCCAGTAGAAAAAGTACAAGAGGAGGTTGGCGTGGTAAAAAGACTGGACAAGGATCATGGAGAGTTTAGTGGTTCATATTATAAATATGTTGTACTCTGGTACCTCTACTGTATTTCTAAACTGCTGTTTCCTCCATACCTTCTTATGATAAACATCATTGTTATTGTATATTTAGCAAGTCAATTGCTTGTAAAACACACATTATGGCTTCTTAACAGTCTCTCCTTGTGTTGGTGTTTGTATTGATTGCATTGAGGTAAGGAATTTGCCTGGCGTTATAGCAGGTGTGATGTATGATTCAGGTGTCTACTACTTTCATTATGGATGACTGGACAAATGTAGAGAGTTTGTCTCATGAATGATGCCTTCTCTAAGTCCAGTTAAGTGTAATATTCTGCCATGGCTGTGATGCTTTACATTAAATGTTCAGGGGAAATCTACTAAAATTGGCTATCTAGGTTTCAAGTGAATGAGGTTGAGATATATTGTGGATCAGACGAAGGATTTGTGTAGCTACTTAACAATCCTCTCTGATAAATATAATACTTGAGGTACTGTCAAGGCAATGGGATCATGATCTAAAGCTGTGGTAAACAAAAGTGTGCTACAATTCTTTAAAGGAGTGAATGCTGTCAGTTAATTTAAGAAAATGAAAAAAGGATAAAAAGCCAGCCTTAACTAAAGTATTTTGTGCCTTGTACTTAACATAATTATTATAAAGGGAATACACACATCCTGTATCCTTGAACAATAAGTAGTTTTCTTACCTTATCTAATTCATCATGTATAGGGTTCATCATGTATAGGGTATGTAATTCATTATGTATAGGGTTTTAGGGTATGTATTAATTCACCATAATAATAATAATAAGCCTCTGAGAATATTTTATTCCTATCATGTTGTTGAATGAGACTAAGGCAGTGTATGCAGTAGTAATGTTGAGTTCTATTGAAACTATAAAATGAGTATTTTTTCTACCAATTGGCCCTAGCTATGAGCTATCTTGTGGTGAGACATGCTCATTGAAGATGAGCAAGGACTTATCACTGCTGTTTTGGTCACCACTATTATCCACATGTGGATTAATGATGCTTGTTGCTATGAAGTCTGGTTTATGTTTTAAGCTTGCATTTTTCTGCTGACACCTGCGATAATGAGGCTATATAGAATTATCTGATCAATACAAAATACATAATTTTACCTTCTTTTCAGTGCAATAAGTATTAGTGACACTACCAAGGTGACTGTCCCTCCCATTACAATGACTATGATGAAATCCTTTGATCTGTCGTTTTCATCAGCTTTCAGATCTCCTTTAATGACATCTGTAGAATTTATCTATACAGTGATAGAATTATATAATAATTCCTTTTTCAACTGTTAAAAATGACTACAGCTGAATTTTTCATTGCCAAAGACTTTGTGTCCTTATTGAATCTCACAGTGAAACCTCTTTATTCCAACCCCTGAAATGAGGACACCTCTATTATTGAGTCTCACAGTGAAACATCTTTATTCCAACCCCTGAAATGAGGACACCTCTATTATTAATGACACTTGAATAAGTAGCTCAAGTAACTCCTGATACTAACCCTCTAATCAGGACATTATTCATCCCAAGGTGTTCAGAACAGAGGTAAAACACTATTTCTCTTTATTCTTCTATGGGAAGGAGGAACTGTTACTGGTTACAAAATTAATTATTATGCAATAGCAGTAGCCAGTAGAACAATTATGTGCATTTCAGGCAGCTTGCTGTTAGTCTTTGAGTTTATAATGTGAAGGTACCCCCTCCTCTCATTCTTTCCTTCCCCTTTCCCTTCCTCTTCTCCCAACCATCTTACTTGTGAGGAAAAGATGATGTTGGTTCCACTTGAAGCACTCTCACTCTCATTGGGACAACAGTTGAAAGAAGCTGCCAAGAAAGTAACTCTTCCTGAAACTCTTTTTCCAGGACAAACATGTTTCACCTAAATAGGAATAGATCAACTCTATTACTTTATACCTACAGATTTGAGTATATAGAATTATTATACTCATAGGAGACTCATAGCTATTATTCTATGAGTATAATTTGTGTGATATTTCCAGTAATATAAAATATTATAGCAACAACAAACAGAAGTTGATGAACTTAATTACAAACCAAAAATAACCCAGCCATTTTCAAATTCTTCTCAAAATGAAACTCTGCAGCAAATAGACTCTAGACCACTGGGCCAGGTGGGCACACTAGAGAACCTTGACAACAATAACTTGAACCCACTGTAAAAGCATCAAACTGTTTTTATTAGTTACTACTATGCCAGTGCTTCATTATGTAAAAAAAAAAACAGCAATCTTTTCAAAATAAAAGCAACAGCCATAATTATTGCATGCATAGCATAAAATTAATAGAGGCTAATACGTATAATACATAAGAATTTGCCAAAAAGAAAGTAGAGGAAGTAATTGCATGAGTGATGGGATGTAAGAGATGAAGTGCATTGTTACTATATCAATAGAAGATGAAAAATGCATTATACTACTGTCACCTGCACTTCACTACCAAACATTTTCATGAGCATTCCCCTTATCAGATCTTTTGCCATTAGGAATTCAGCAGAGATCCCAGCTACTGTTGACTGTAGTGATTCACGTGATCTAATGTCACATACACCACACTCACTCTCTTACAGGACACACCCACAAATAATTGCTATGAATAATCTTTCTAAAAGCTGTCATGTGGTTGTACTGAGGTGAAGGTTATCAGTACAATAATACATTATATGAATTCACCTTGTGGCTATACTAATAGAGAGAGTGGCACAGAGATATGAACTCAGAACCCTCAGAGAAATGTGCATTATTATTATAGTGCTGCTATTCCTCTCCCCTTATACTAATCGAGAGAGTGGCACAGAGATATGAACTCTGAACCCTCAGAGAAATGTGTATTATTATAGTGCTGCTATTCCTCTCCCCTAATCTTATATTAAGAAGCTATGTACGTATCTCAATTTTTAATGACTGTAATGTTATAGTAATAATATTTGTCCCACACATCTAAATGACTATAGTTAAATATATCATAAATAGTATGAGATGTGTGTGAGGTTACTGAAAAGAGTCATGCTATTAAGTTTGTATGTAATACCAATTTTTCTGCCAAGGAATTTTCATTACACTGTAGCTATTAGACCACATTTAAGTTATTTTCAATTTTGATATTAGATGAGCTACAGAGAACAGTGATAATAACTCTGTCACTACGTACACACCTACTATGAATATAACTGTGCATGATGACATTTATGGCTGCTCAGTTCCTGGACAATATATGCACTTAAAGATTATAATAACCTCTCTCCTTAACATTGTCATAGTCTAGAGTCGATAGCATCTCTGAGGTCTATAGCAGCTATTTTAGATAATAGGCAGTAGTTCAATTTTAATTAGCTAAGTGAGAATCCCTCCAAGAGTTTAACTCTCACAGTGAATCAAGTGTGACAAAGTTAACCACTTAATGAAGTAAAATTAAGTATCAGCTAACACTGTCATTGTACTGTAATGATAGCTAATTGCACCTTTATTGGCTAGATAATGTGATCATCAATCATTTGAATAAATATTATTATGTGGTCAAAACATGAAAGTCTCTACACAATCTCATCTGCAGCATAGAGAAACAAGGAGACAACAACACAGAATGTACCATTTCACTGGGTCATAGCTAACTAGCTAAGGTCACACACCAATAGTTACAGCTGGACTATAACAATATTAGCTACACAGCACACTGCACACTCGACACTGCACACTCGACACTGCACACTACACACTCGACACTGCACACTACACACTACACACTACACACTACACACTGCACACTACACATTGCACACACTACACATTGCACACACTACACACCGCACACTACAAAGAAATTTAGCACTAGATTTTTATGAGCAAATTTAATCCTGGCCCAGTTTAGAGTGAGTGATGCATCCTGTGAATACGATAACTTCCCCTAATGAATAGTATTCAAACACTTGAGCATCAATATAGCTGAGTAGCAAAAATCAGATAAACTTTGGGAAGAGGAATGACTTCCATTAAAAGAATGAACTCTGGCTATAGCTACTGGTTGTTATAAACACTTCCTTTACATTCATCATAATTATTATTACCTCTGTACTGATTAAATTTGTAGCCACAGAATTCCTAAGAGAACACTGAATGATACCAACAGCTCTCCATTGATCTTCTGATTTGCATTTGAGTATGGTTGTAGCTACTGTATGCTCTATACATGCACCTACAGATGAAAGACCTAAACATTGTAAGTTTCCATAATCATTTTTTCTTCGTACCTTCATCTGGTTTTGTTGCTGAAGCTGGCCAAACACAATGAGCTATTGGTATTTTCAATAATCTTGGTGTGTATTGAACAGTACAAATCTTTCCCTCTGGACATCTGTACATGTTACATGGATTAGGGAACTCTTTGTCCCCAATGCTAACAGATACTTCCTCATCATTTATATGGACAGCAATAGAGAAGTTGCCTTCCACACAATGACATACACTGATAGTGGAGAATATAACCAGCAACCAAACCTTGAAGATGATAACATAGCACATGTTAATAACTATTTACCTCTAGATATTAAAACACTCACCATAAGTTCTGACTCCATTAGTGCAAAGGGGCGTTGCCTCACTGTTTATAAATAGCAATGATAAATATAAATCACGCTTACACTGGGCTAATCTGGGCTGGATTAAATGGCTTCCACTCAGTTACTAGCTATATTCCACTAAAATAGCCTACTAGGAGTTACAATCTACTGGTCTTTGTTTGTTTTCAAGCACTCCAGCCCCACCTACCTATCTGCGCATGCGTAATTTAAGCAGCCGCCACACGTGTTTTAGCTGGGCTCAAGTAAGTGTTAATAGGTTGTGGGTGTTAAAATTATATAAACGTCAGACTTCGCACGAAACTCAGACTGGGTGGTGAGCAGGCTAGAGGAAGGGCTATTGTCTGTGACTACGGCGGTAGGGTGGTAAGTATCTGCAGGAACTTAACTTGGAGTGTAGGTAGCAGGCTGCTAGGTGATTGTTATGTTTAGTGTTTGAGCGTGTGATGATGTTATTTGCAATGTACTGTAAGCGTGGTGTATATAGCTTTTATTAACCGCTGTCTTCTGCTCTGATATTAGTTTACCGAGCCGGGTTGACTTGTCCTGAACTACAACACAGACTGCTGCACGGAGATTTCCACCACAGACACTAATGGAGGCTGTTTCACTTGAATCACTGCCACCAGAGGACTCTGATTTGTACATCCCAAATCTATCTGGTGTGCATACTCAGAGTAGTTCTCCACCTTCTGGTGAGGCTGCCCTGCAACTCTCTACTATAAGATACACACCTTCTGCACCTGCAGCTGCACCAGCTGTGCTGCCTCCACCTCTGGTTGCTGCACAGACACCTGGTTCTCTCATTCAGGGGATTTATAGGACTACCTTCACTACACAAGTCATTGCAGCTCAGACCTTTCATTACCCGCCTACACCTCCCATTGATGGCCATGTGCAGGGAACAGATAGGGGAGAGAAGCATCATCTCCAACAAGTTTGCGTAGATAATCAAGTGCTTCCTTCAATTACTCAAAATGTGATCGAGAATGAACTCCCAGTGAGTGCTGGATTGGAAAAAACCGTTAACCCTTTTCCTTCTCCTCTTCCTACTCCACCAGATATGGAATCATTGCATCAGTCTGGTGTTTTATCACAACAGCAACATCGAAATGGAGACGATCAGCAAATGCAGCAAACATCCATAGCCAAAATGGTCTTGCCTACTTCTTCAGGGCATCAACAACAACAGTGGGCTGCTCAACAGACATCTAATATTTGCTTTATGCCGCCAACAGCAGCATCTTGTGGTGGTCCCTTGGTACCATACAGTTGTAACAATGGTGCAGGTGTTAGTGCTATAAAAGGCCCAGTCCCTGCACTGCAGCAAATGTGCTATTCTGCAGCTGTCTCCAATCCGTTGGCATTCAACGACCCTCGTTATGTCGGTTCCTCCAATACTTTTGTAGGAGAGGTGCTGAGAAAGATCCCAACCATCCCTGCACTTGTCAAAGATGGTAAGAAGTTTGCATGACATTTTTTTTTCCAGGTGTACAGGGTGTTATTGACTGTTTACGGTGCCTTCATGGGCAGTTGACTGCCTATTAACAATCCATGAATATAGTTATTAACTTAAGGTGACCACAGTATGTGAACCTAGAGTAGTACTAATCTATTGAGAATAGTAACATACCTACTATATTCTATAACTATCAGTATTTTGTTATCTTTGCCAGCTTAATGCTTCTCCCCTCAGGTTTGTAGTTAGTGGTTGCACAATGAAGGTGGTACTATGATGCGTGTGCCATGTTGGTTGCATGACGAGTGTTAGATCACAGCCGGCTGATGCATTGAACCGTGCCATGCTAGACCACTGTGGAATGCACCTATACAGCCATTGACCTCTATGGCTTCCACCCCCCTAGGTAGTTACTAGAACCCAGACATTTCATGATGTATTGGAGATGATGGATGGTCTTTTGTGTTGGTCATGTTATGTAGGAGGGGTGCTTTGCTCTTGTGTTCTCACTGCACAATGTTTTATTCACATAGAGTTAGTTAATTGTGAGCCAGCTGGTGGCATTTTGTGGAAGTGCATGTGTTGCAGAATTAATATTGTGCTAGCTGGTCACATTTTGACCTTTCTGTGCAAATGTTAAAGTGCCTAAACTATTAAATTTTTCCATCCTATTTCACTAATTACATGGAGCTCCATGTTTTCTTCTGTATGTGTGCATGTATTTTGTGTGTTCAGGTGTGCATGGGTGTGCCTATATTATGTGAAGATGGTGTGTGTGCCTTGTGTATGTGAAGATGGTGTGTGTGCCTGTAAAGATGGTGTGTATGCCTTGTGTGTGTGAAGATGGTGTGTATGCCTTTTGTATGTGAAGATGGTATGTATGCCTGTAGCTATTTTAAGGTGGTGTGTGTGCCTATGAAGGTGTACCTGTGTGTGTGAACGTGGTTTGAGAATGTATGAGTGTGTATTTCATTTCCTGTATACCAATGCCATTATGAAAATCCACCCCCTTTAGGTGTACTATCTGGTAGTAGAGCACCTGCTGTTTAATAGTATTCATGCCCTACTTCTGTAAACTCTAAAAACCTCAAAAACTTGCCGTGTAGTTGCATTTATTAACCTTTTCACAGGCTCTGTGAGTCCCAACATAGGCTACTCCAACAGACACTGCTCTAATTGTAGTGCCACCCAGACACCATTGTGGAGAAGAAACCCTCAAGGAAAGTACCTTTGCAATGCCTGTGGCCTGTATTACAGAGTTAATGGCACCAACAGGAATGGCACACAGAAAAAGAAGGTATCTTTATTATATTATTATCGTGGTGTGTGGTGGGGGGGATTATTTCACAGCGCTTGTTGTATGGCAGAGGTAAATAAAAGATGATCCTGGTTTTGATAACTTGTGGATGGCGGTTATTATCATGATATTGTTGTCTGGTACAACTCTCTGCTGTATATAAGAATTCTACAAGCAGTGGTTGTAATCTCTTGACTGAAATCAGTTTGATTCTTATCTGCAGGTTTATAGATACAATATTCCCAAAGAATTGACGTGCATGTCCTTGTATACATTGGGACTGTGAATGTGCAAAGTATAAAGATAAGATAAGACTATGTTCCATTTGTTTGAATATCTTGCTTAACTTTCTCTATCCCAAATGATCTTCTGATCTCTTATCTAATGTTGGTTGCCTAGTAATCTGTCTCTCTGTCTTGTTCTTGAAAGTGGTTTGTTTTTGTTAAAAATGTCCGTGGCTGTGTACTGGTGTTGACCTCTGGCGTTCTGTGAGGGTGTGTTGGATTATGATGGGTGTTGGCCAGCATAGTGGATCACTTGAAACTGAATCAGAAAAGGGTGTTCAATACTCTACAGTACAATGTGACATGAAAATGAATGTTGACAAGCTTCTTATTAAGGTGTAGCTGTTAATATGGTCATTGTTGATGGTGGCTGATTTTGAAATGCTTGCTCTCAGTTGTATGTAAATACGCCAATTAGATAACCTGGCGATTGAAATATTCTAATCAGCTTGACACTCTGCTATTAATTAAGATATTAATATTGATGTGGCTGTCTCCTACAACAAACTCACTCTTTGTGATGTGTGTAGTTGAAAATACAAATAGTGGTTGATGAAGTTTGTGACCATTTAAACAACACTAGATGTTTGATAAGGCATTATGTGTCTATTACAATTCCTACATGTGTTGTATAACTGTATAGAGGTAGATGACTCTATTGGCTGGGGAGGTGGGGATCATTTCATGGTACATGTACACACTGTTCTTTGCATGTGGCACGCAATTTATCTTCCATTCCCTTCCTCTCTTACAGCAGAAGACAAATCTAAAGTGTATGAACAATAAGTGTAGTAACTGTGGCACTACCAAGACTGTGTTATGGCGAAGGATGGAGAATGGAGATCCAGTCTGTAATCCCTGCGGCCTCTACTACAAATTGAATGGGGTAATTACTATATATACAACTATTGGATCTGATCTAGTACCAAAATATATTGTGATTCCAGGAATAAAAGAATATAATTTTTGGATCACAATATTTTGGCTCCTGTCCTTATTCTTAATACCACAATGATTCCTTGACTTTGAAATGGCTGTGTGAAATAAGCTGGCTGTAATTTATCATTCATTGTTGATATGCTCAAGCAATTGGCTACATATTCTCAATAGAACAGTTACTTGCTGCGGTGTTGTAATTAGTAAACAGCACTGTGTATAGGCAGACAGGAAGATACAAAGCAAAACTGACTGAGTCGGGAGTGGTAGTTACTGTGTGATAGACAAGCCTCTCAAGTTTTATGATTGTAGGGACTAGCAAGGAGACTTAATACCCTCTGTGTGTGTGTGTGTGTGTGTGTGTGTGTGTAAGTAAGCTTTCAATTCTTAAATATGGCTAATTTGAGTCTTGCCTTTTGACTTGATGTGTAGAACATGGAAAAAAAATTTTTTTCAGTCTAAGAGTGTATATTTGAGACATGTGACTTCACATGCAGATACTTTAGATAGAAAACATAACTTAGTCCCATGTTTTAATAGGAATAAAGAGTTCAGAGGATGCATAATATTAGTTACTGTTGCTATGTTAGAATATTAGTAAAGAGTATCATATCCAGCAACAGCCTCAAACAGAAGTGTCAATAACTAAATGATAGCTTCTCTGTGGGAGTCTACAAAGGCTAGCTACTGTTTGCTGCTCACCTTGCCTGTAGCTGTTCAGTCATAGTGGATGATCAACATTACACACAAACACACAAAACTGCTGATATAAGCACCCAACACCTCTGGCACAAAGAAGTAAAGAGGCCTTCCTGACCACATCATTTCAAAACATGTGGTACAGTCTGTTTGTAGTTTCACCTGGTGTGGGGGAAGTTAGCCACACCATAGGTACATCAAGACAAATATATTATGTGTTACGTTCATCAGGCACTACTTTGTGTTAGTGTGTAATTTTATTTTTGTTGTAAGTGTGTTATGAGGTAGTCAGAGTGCTGTGTGTTTGTTATGTGGTACTAGTTTTAGTGGACTATAGTAACAACATTGTTATCAATTTTTGATCTATAGTTCAGTAGACCACTAACTCTGGTCAAAGAAACAATTCAGACAAGAAACAGGAAATCTACAGGGAAATCAAAGAAGAAAGGGAAAAAATCGCTCTCTTCTCATCTGCCTTTAACCCCTCCATTATCTGCTGGACTTCCTATGGAAGGAGGAAACATATTCTCTAGTCAGTTATCTCCTCGAAACTATATAGTAGCTACACATGGCAGTTATGAACAGCCCTCACCTCCCATCAGGTATGGAGACTACAACTACCCACCTATTAACTACCCTCCTTCCGGATACAGTGTTGCCAATGGTAACCATAACATCTACAAACAGGACAGAGATTATGGCTGCGAAGAGGACGTATATGTGACCAATAGTAACGTTGAGGACGTGAAACCCAGTATTGTGTCCACTACAAGTGCTTTTAATGTCATCACCCCCCCTCCACAATATAATAACACCTCTCATTGCATTTCTAGAGGTATGGAATCCATGGATACCAACATGACAGCTTCTGGCACATTTCATGCCAGTACATATAGTGCCTTTTCTCCATTTGGAAGCGACCACAGTTCCCCAATGAGTCATTCGCCCACACAAGCTGCTCAGTCCCCTTTACTGTAATCCTGTGTACAGTAACTGATACCAACACCTCTAATATCACTTTGGCAGTTACACTTAGCAACTTTCACTTATTTCGGAGTATATTTTTTTTCTTTCTCCTTTGATTCAAGTTAGTTTGATGCATTTTTTTGGCCCTGAACCACAGTTTGTACTTACAAGGAGTAATACCTGGTTCATTTTGTATATATTTTTTAAGTTTGGCATAGTCACTTGCATCACATGACATCACCTTATCATTTATCATGCCATGCATTTCTAATTAATGCATACTTCCTGTCTCCCGTGGAGACGTATGATACATGAATGCCATCATCACTTAATTTGGACTTTGCTTAGTTTTATATTTAAATGTGCACTTGTCATAGATTTTTATACCTTTTATGCTATTGATTTATGTGTGTCCTTAAAAAAATTAATATTTTTACATAGAACTAGCAGTGGTACGTGTTGTGTACAGTGGAACTGCATTTATGCAATTTAAACTTCAGTGATTGGACTGCTCTGATCATGCAGACTCCAATTTGATGGTATTTTTTGCCAATTTTCCATGCATTAAAATGAAATGGAGTGTTGCTTCCATTATGTTATTTCACTTGTACAGACAGTCAAAAGAAACTTTGACTAGCTATTAAAGTTACTTTAGAAGTAGCTAATTCTTGAAGGTGTGTGTGTATCATGAATTATATCTGGTTGGTCATCCTTTAGCTTCACACCTCCTTGGCATGCAGTAATGGTGAGCTATCCCATTACCTTCAAAGTTCAAGACTAGAGGGTTTCTTTCCTGAAGAATGCCCCCTTTAACATGGTCCCACAAATGTTTATATTGGGTGACTATGCAGAACACTCTAAAACTTCTTACTCCTTGAACCATCAGTTTTCCCACGCATCAGTGTGACCTCCAGATTAATTACTCTAATGATCACTACCACAAAGTCACAGTTATCACATTGCTTCTAGCATCCAACAATTGTTTTGTTTTTGTTTTGTTTTGTTTTTTGAGACTGCCAGTACATAAAGAGTCCCATAGAGTTTGTATAACTGAGGTTCTAGTGCTGTGCTGGTCCCATAGAGTTTGTTCTAGTGCTGGTCCCATAGAGTTTGTATAACTGAGGTCCTAGTGCTGTGCTGGTCCCATAGAGTTTGTTCTAGTGCTGGTCCCATAGAGTTTGTATAACTGAGGTCCTAGTGCTGTGCTGGTCCCATAGAGTTTGTATAACTGAGGTTCTAGTGCTGTGCAGGTCCCATAGAGTTTGTTCTAGTGCTTGTCCCATAGAGTTTGTATAACTGAGGTTCTAGTGCTGTGCTGGTCCCATAGAGTTTGTTCTAGTGCTGGTCCCATAGAGTTTGTATAACTGAGGTCCTAGTGCTGTGCTGGTCCCATAGAGTTTGTATAACTGAGGTTCTAGTGCTGTGCAGGTCCCATAGAGTTTGTTCTAGTGCTGGTCCCATAGAGTTTGTATAACTGAGGTTCTAGTGCTGGTCCCATTGACTGAGGTTCCACTGTAGACTGTTCCAGGAACAAGTGTTGACCACAAGATTTGTCATGAAAATTACAATGAAAGTAGCTACATAGCTAAGATCAAAGTTCAGTGTCAGAGCTAATGTTGAGGATATGTAGTGACAGTATTCATATATTTGGTTTGTACTCTTCTACTCGCTCCAGGAGTTTGTCGGAGTATCCAGGTGAGTAGTATCTGAGCAATAATATAGTCACATAATAAATACTCAGCATTCCATGGAGTAGAACAGAACATCATGTTCTAAGGTAGCATTTCTGTGAATATTCCTAGCCTTCAGTCACATGATATATTATATTTAATTAATAGGGGCTGTAAATGTATGGAGTATGAATACTCAATGGATAGGAAATGGTCTGAAGTCATGTCATGTCAACAGACCTCTCAACCTCAGAAGAGGAAAATTGATTGACCACTATAGCACTAGATAATGTTGCTTGCTTGCTTGGCACTTTTGGTTAGAGTTTCACTAGGTCTGGGTGCTTCTATGTGGACATTATGTCATTACTAATATACCTGTAATATTCAATAATGAATATAAAATAAGATTACTGTAATATACAATAAGAATACTGTAAGGAAATTTACACATAGAAGCACCCCTAGGTCTCCATTTCAATGGATCATCAATATGAGTTTTGATCGTTCCTTTCAGTATGAAGAAGCCCTGCTGGGGGGGGTTATTCTTATTGATGTAGTCAGAGTGCATAATAAACATGACATCATGGTTTTAACTGGCATAATATTGTAATATTGTGAAACAGGTCACTGATATTGTGAAGATGGCTAAAATATTGTGACACCAGCTACCAAATATTGTGAGTTGAGAGGTCTGTCTCAAGGTTATTTAGGGTAAGAATATACTTTGTGGAAGTGTACTAAGGAAAAATAGTCATTGTGAAATGAGGTGTGGTCATTGTGAAGGTCATGAAATGAAAGTGGGTGGTAAGTCTTTGATAACCATAACCTACTCTGCAATAATGAGAAAATTAAGGCCTCGTGTGACTGACTGTGTGTTTGATAAATATGCAGCTCTGATTAACAAGTTCAGTCAGTCTCCCTTCCATTATTATAACTATTCAGTTTAAACTGCTGAATAAAAAATATTTTCCCCTCCAGGTATCAGGTAATGTTCCCTTCTGTTAAATATAAAACACACTGAGTCTTGTTGGACTGTGTTGATGGTTTTATACTTTGACCCCAGCACAGGTTTCTCATTATTAGAATATGAATACTCCACAGAATGTAGAACTATGTATGATAAGTGCTATATAAAATTAACACTATCATCTCTCACAGGATAGATCTGTTTTATAGATACCTCTATCCTGACATGGAGTTTAGAAATATGATTTAGTGAGTGCAGGGAACATAACTGGAATGCACATGTAGTCAGTCATTGCAGTAACATGTACATACCTACACTATTTCACTAATTTATAGACTCATTATAACCTACTTCAAGAAGGTCATGTTATTATGACATCACACTTCAGGGGGGGGGGGTTATAAGGAGGAGGGGCAGGGATGGTCGTGGCCCCTCCCCACTTTTCATTAAGTCTTGACTTTGAGAATGAATGGGAAAACATTATTGGTACTTATAATATATGAATTCACTCCATTAGCTATGAACTGTTACATAAGCTGTGTTTGGGGTGGGGTGTGTCTTATGGGTGTGGCTTTTGTTTTGTGGGTATGGCTTAAATGGTCCATTCGCTTAAAACTTGCTTCCTATCTCCTGTACTTCAATGCATAAAAACACCTGATACTGAGCAAACATGGATTGTATTTAAATTACAGAGTGAATTATGGAAGGGAGAAAACAGGTCTTCTGCTTTCTTCTACTACAAGTACCAGTATAATCATAAATATTATCATTTACTCAGTGAAAAGGAACTTATTTTTACCCACTGGTCCTAATAGCTCATGATATAAACATTACCGGACAATTTCCTCAGGATAGCAATTGTTGATAGTGAGAATATATTCAGCCAATATAGTGCCCGGATCAGCCTGAATCTCTTGAATCTACAGTTAAAATCAAATCTGTCAGTGGCCAGTAAATCAATAGGTTTATGATATCATCAACCAACAGATACTGCTCTAGACAACAGGTTTAGTGGGTGTGTCTTGCATGTTGTAAATTGTAATGACTTGTGAGTCACAATTTAGCTAAGAAGATGCAGCACTATAATTATATACATGTTTATATTCAGCAGTAAAGTTCTCCAGATGTACAACCTGCTTCAGCCCTTTAATAGAAGCTTAAATAACCATGACCTTTAAAGTATGCCTGAGGATACCAAGAGAGCCTGAGGAGGAGGGGAGGGGGGAAGGGAGAGGTATTGTCCTCAGGGTTATATTCTTCTGTGTTAATCATTTGAAAAAAAAAGATGTACTCAAAAACACTCTTCAAGTATGTGAAGGTTCTTGGCCAGTCAAGTCGTGGTAACAGACATAGCTATACAAATGTATGACTGACTGCCTGTGATAGTTACAAGATAATATTATTATATCTAGTCTACTACCAGCCAGCCAGCCAGCCAGCCAGCCAGCCAGCCCTAGTGAGTATTAAGTTGCTATGCCATATTGTACCCACTCCCAAGCAATAATGTCCTTCTTTTACAATGATATATTATCATATTATTACCTTCTTCAAACCGCCAGAGGTGACAAATAGCCTTCTAGCCTTGGCATCGTGTGGCAAGACTTTGGAAAACTGACCCACAACATGTTTGAGAATATTGGGCGGGGCATCGTGAAGGAGAGGTTCCAGAGCAGGAAGATGCACGCACCGACAGAGAATGTTCTTAAGAGACTTCTTTGACTGCAACATAACATGTATAGAAGGAGAAACAGATAGATAATTAATGGGAATATTTTCAATGCTGCCATATGAGGTAGGCCTGAGTCCCTTGTTAGTGAATTGCACCAACATAATAATAATATACTGTACACATTAATAACTATCTCAAATCAGAATCTTGACAGAGATAGAGTCATAGGATTTATTTCTGCACTCAGGTGTCCTGTTTATTGAACCACAAAATGTTTAGCTATGGTTACAATAGTTTTTATCTACCTAATTATCATTACATCATTAAAAATCCCCTCATTATCATAGCTACTGATTAGTCTGGCAGAGGGAATTGCCTTGGGCCAAACAAAGAGGATATGAATCCAGCTTAATTAAATAAAGACACATTTTCCCATTTCTTAACTCAAATGAAAAACCTCCAACCATCAGTAGCCAGGAATTTGCTGCTAATTATTATATGCAACCTGAAGGCAGTAGGATGATGCAGTGTGATGGATGGGTGTGATGGATGGGTGTGATTGATGGGTGTGGTGAATGTTAGGTACCATGAGTGGGTAAACAAAGAAACATGATGTGGTTGAGCCCAGCCTGTGTGTAGCTAGTTACTTTCTATGTTACTACTCCATGTTATGATAGTTACAGAGATTTCAGATAGCTATAATATTAGTAAACATTGTCAGGGCATTAAGTCCTTGCTATAGGATACACTCACTTTATTGATGAGATCCTCTGAAGACTTGGGGTTCAGATAGAGGGACAACAGATGTGGCAGAATATTAGTTTGTGCCACTTCTAAAGCATGCTCCGGAGTGTGTCGGCCGATCTGACCTAGTGCCCAGGAACAAGCAGCCTGCATGAATAATTATTGTGAAGGCTGGTCACTGATAGGTACAGTGGAACTCCTCTATTCCAACCTCCTGAATGAGGACACCTCTGTATACAGTGGAATACCTCTATTCCAACCTCCTGAAATGAGGACACCTCTGTATTAAGGATACTTGAATATGTCCAATAACAACCAAAGTCCTAAGGTGTCCCTAATAGACTGTATGTAGGTACCACCAGCCATTCATTAACTGTCTGAACACTATTAGAGACAGCATCTGCAGTTACACATCATCAATATCTCTAAAGTTGGAGGAGATAATGGAGATTGTTTACACAACAATAGTTGTTGACATAAACATAGCATATCTTCAACCCACAACTAGATTGCTTCAGTCAAAAGAAAAATAATATTTTTACTACACACTTTTGTATGATAGATTGAGTCAATGGATAAAGAGTAGGTAAAGAAACCATTACTAGCTCTATTCCATTGTTCACTTACTACTCAAATCAATACATTGGAACACAATATCAAATATCACAATAATAAGGTGTCAGATATGTATAACAATATATACAACACCTCTATATGTATAACAATACCTGTATATGGTCTTCAGTTTCCTCACATAGGGCAAGAGAAAGTTGAACCACACCCTACACACATTGAAAGTGAGAAAATTTAACTGAAATTCTATTGGCATTGGCAGTTATGTAATTATTAACCTGTTACAAAATAATTGTGATCTATTTTTCCTGAGCAGTGATGCAATAATCTATTTCTTGAAGAAACAGTTACTGTCAACTCCCAAAAGTTTTAGACTTGCTAACAGCAGAACCTCCCTCCTGAATTAAAATGAGGTAACCCTTCTAATCAGAACACTTTAATTTGTCCCTGGCTGTCCAGAATAGAGAAGTCCCATTGTAAGATGTCATATAGTTTCATGTCATTGATATGCCCACAAGTGGATATGCCCAGTGGCTATGCCCAGTAGAAATACCCAGTGGATATACCCAGTTGATATACACCTGTATGTGGACATGTACCTACTGGTTTCGTGGAGTCACCTCCTGACTCCTGTATGCTTATTCTGTGAGATGGACAATTAAAATGAGACTATATGTATCATTATTATTATGATGTCCATGATAGCTACATGTAACCAGATTTTAACATAACATGTCTTTGAGTCAGGCCTCTTTCATGGTTCTTGGATCATTATGGCCACATCTTGTGAGTTGTGGCACTGCACAAAGTCCTGATTGAGGTCAAAAACAGGAAGAAGTGTTTGTGTAGCTATATTAATTAGAGTGTAAGAAAATCTTGAAAATGGCCCACAAAGTGAACAAATCTATGGAAAGAGCACATTCAAACTCCAGATTCCACTGAAAGCCAGGTAAGTCATGGAGAGTAGATACCGTATAGCGGGAGGGGTAATATCTTCGTGGCTTTCAATAATCAAATTTATTCATGGAAAAAAATTCGTTGGTTTACAGCTCAGTGCCGTCTCAATTAAACCATAAAATTATAAGTTTGTGGGTAAAACATTCCGAAAACCACAAAGATATTACTCCTCTAAAATTTCCCATTATACGGTATAGCAGAGACAGTGAAATAAGAGGTGTGGTCAATACAAAATTTCTACCAGTAATATTGCAAAATGGGATATGTCAACATCATCCAGTCACAATATACATGTATTTTCAATGACAGCACACAACAAGACTTCACCGAGAGTAATGGAATATTTAGTAGTTTAAAGCCTTCATTAGCACATGTATAGTAGGTGTGGTCTGTCACACACCAAAGGCCTTATCGTCTGAGCATAGACTAATACTCACTCATCAACTCAATGTACAAGACTCCTCCTCACCTCCTCACCTCCTCAAAGCACAGTTTTAACCTAGCCATTATCAATGTTTCTTCACCATAGCTATCACATACCTTAGATACGATGACCGCCATGGCCAGGTTCTCCGAATGAGCGCCAACATAACCTAACATCATCACACCGGGCAGACGAACATTCCCTTTAGTCTCTCCGACATAGTCCACCACTGCTGCCACACCCCCAGCATTGACTATGAGTTGGGATAACTGCATACACATGAATAGAGTTTATGAATGAATAACTGGACAAAGGATGCTATTACTACTACTACTACTACTACTACAGCAGAGGAACCTCTTAATTCCAACACTTAAAAAGTGGACACGTGTGTACTGTAAAAACCAATTCCTATGAAATGAGGACATCTCAATGCTAAGGACATCTCAGCACTAAGAATACCATCTTATGCATTAGAACTTCAACTCCTGCTATCTGCAGTACATAATGCATAGCATCAGTGAGTAAAGTGGGTGTAGGATATGTAGGAATATAGTCTGTACCCAATATACTTTACTTCTCCCCATTGTATCCATAGTGAAGAGATGACTAACCATGGAGTGGGATACATAGCTATAGGCATTATTCTATAACTATGTCTTTTAGTCCTGAACTACTGGTACTGTGAGTCATCTCCTTATATAGTACCTACACTGTACAATATTTGTACTATAAGATACATTTCTCTCTAACCAGCACTACACGTGAATTCCAAAAGGTCTATATGAAAATCTAAGCACTTCAACAGGACGCCATGAAACCCAACCAATATCAGTGCATTAGCATTATTTCAAGATCACCTCTGGACTGTGTTTAGCTATTTCTCTGATGAGAGTGGCCACATTTTTCTGCACATACTCGTCTGGATCCCTAAGACTGGTCAATATTTTAGGGAATATCTCTGCTTCCACGACCAGTTCTGCTAACTCCACAGTGTGCTTGGATATCTGACTCAGAGCACTGTACACCTACACACAGACAATAGGAGAGGGATAAGACACTGTACACCTACACACAGACAATAGGAGAGGGATGAGGCACTGTACACCTACACACAGACAATAGGAGAGGGATGAGGCACTGTACACCTACACACAGACAATAGGAGAGGGATGAGGCACTGTACACCTACACACACACAATAGGAGAGGGATGAGGCACTGTACACCTACACACACACAATAGGAGAGAATATGCATCAAAAATTATGCAAAGAGCAATATCTATTGCATATATAAAAGTCTTCTAATAAACAGAGCAAAATTAGAGATTACAAAGACCGTAAACCTGGATAATCTTTACAGACCACAGACCTGTACAGACAGTAGACCTGTACAGACAGTAGACCTGTACGTACATATGCTGTGGCATTCAATTACCAACAACTGTTAGCTCTATAGAATACTCTATATAAAATACTATTTATAGAATACTCTATAGAATACTATATAGACTCTTATAGAATACTATATAGAATACTCTATAGAGTACCATATAGAATACTAGCTATATAGAATACCATATAGAATACTAGCTATATAGAATACCATATAGAATACTAGCTATATAGAATACTAGCTATATAGCAATACTTACCTGTCTCTTTAACTTAGTATCAGTGTTTGAAATGAGCTGTGTCAAATGAGCAATAGCTCCGCCATCTACAACCATCTGGGCAAGCTGCATTCACATGCAGGGTAAGTTAATATGAGAGGTATGTAATCATGTCATCCACAGTTAATATGAGAGGTATGTAATCATGTCATCCACATGCAGGGTAAGTTAATATGAGAGGTATGTAATCATGTCATTCACATGCAGGGTAAGTTAATATGAAAGGTATGTAATCATGTCATCCACATACAGGGTAAGTTAATATGAGAGGTATGTAATCATGTCATCCACATACAGGGTAAGTTAATATGAGAGGTATGTAATCATGTCATCCACATACAGGGTAAGTTAATATGAGAGGTATGTAATCATGTCATCCACATACAGGGTAAGTTAATATGAGAGGTATGTAATCATGTCATCCACATGCAGGGTAAGTTAATATGAGAGGTATGTAATTATGTTATCCACATACAGGGTAAGTTAATATGAGAGGTATGTAATTATGTTATCCACATGCAGGGTAAGTTAATATGTAATTATGTTATCCACATAGAGGGTAATCTCATGAGTTGGTGGTGACCCTAATGAAGTCCTATAGGTTAGTTATTACAAAACTCTGAACATTAGAGTATGTTATAATCAGCCATTATTGCTGCCATCATCCTCTACCTGACATGACCTGGTTCATGATGCTAACAGCTAGAATAGCATCCTGCCAGTAAAATTATATTATGCAGTCCTACATAGAGCAACTGCATTTCTCACTGTGTGCTATAGAGTCAAAACCATCTCTATCACTTCCACCTGCTGTCTAGCTCTATCGTCAATTTTGTATCACTTCATACACAGATTGTGAAATAGTTTAGGTCATCTCCATGTAGGGATAGCTCTAGGCTACGTAGTGCTCCATATGACCAACTCTATATAGTATACTACTCAACTTTAAGTGAAATAACTTATTTATTCCCTCAAACTACCATATAGAGCACCGAGACTACCTCACAACCATGAATTTCATTATCTACAACTATTGTCCTTGTAATGTTAGTCCAATATTCAGTATGTAAAGACATCTTGCTATGAGATATTTTCCAGTGCTAATGTATGTAAACTGCAAGTCATCAGCTGATCTGTATAGTTCCTGGCGCTATCTCACATGTGCAGAGTGTGGTAATAATCTGTATAGAGTCCCTGGCCCTATCTCACATGTACAGAGTGTGGTAATAATCTGTATAGAGTCCCTGGTCCTCATTTGCAGACTGTGGCAATAATCTGTACCCTCTATTTATGTTGATGTCAATATTACTCAGGGAGTTTCCTTACTGATTCCACAAGTACGGACATGGTACGTACCTCAGGAGAGTGTTTGGCAATGTCACTCAATGCTGAGGCAGAGATTCGTTTCAGAGCAATCTCAGGTTCTTGAATGCATAGGACTAACAGAGGTACAGCTCCTGCATCCACTACAGCTTGAGCCAGATCTATACACAGACAGTTGGGGGGAGGGGGAGAGAGGGGGGGAGAGAGGGGGGGAGAGAGGGGGGGAGAGAGGGGGGGAGAGAGGGGGGAGAGAGGGGGGGAGAGAGGGGGGGAGAGAGGGGGGGAGAGAGGGGGGGAGAGAGGGGGGGAGAGAGGGGGGAGAGAGGGGGGGAGAGAGGGGGGGAGAGAGGGGGGGAGAGAGGGGGGGAGAGAGGGGGGGAGAGAGGGGGGAGAGAGGGGGAGAGTAGAGGGTGATTATACCTCTCATCACTATGAGTTATTGCCCATAGAATTGAAATAATTATAGCTAAAGCCTCAACTTAAACTATAACATTTTACGTAAAATAAGAAACTTTTTAATTAATTAATTTATTTATTTTTTTTATATTTTTATTTATTTATTCATTCATTCATTCATTCATTGTTTGTTTGTTTGTTTTTATTGTGGTAGTGAGTTTATTATAATACAGATCATGTGAAACTTGAGACATAACCATCGAGTATGGAAACTTTTTTTGTCTATTCACCAATGTTTCTTGAAGACCCGACATGATCTAACCTACTTGTGAGGTATCGGAATCTCCTCCCTTCTGATCTTACTCGGGTATTGTTTCTCTATTTATATGAAATTGAAAGGCACTAGTCTGGAAATGGAAGAATTGTGGTGACATTTTAACACTAAATAAATCACTTTTGCTAATCTCTTTGTAATAAAAGTAGGTGTGTCCACCCAAAAATATTCCCATCAAATTCTTGTGGCTTATTATCAGTTCACCTATTTCAATATTACCTTCAACTTCCATTAGGTCCCCAACAGAGAGAGTTTTGTAGTTATATAGCTAACAGTTATTTATATAGTGCAGTTCAATGGTTTGGAATTGATAGAACACAATATTAAATAATCTCTAACTCTCTCTCTAGCTGTGGGTACCTATTCATAGGCTAGAAGCTGGAGAAAGAAGACTATCACTTCTCTACAACAAATAAATTCAATGTTCAAAGGAAGAGTAATATAGTTCATTTGAAATCAATCTGTTGGACTGGCTGCTTCTATCAAGGACTGTAGAGGGTGGAGTTAATCTACCATCTATAATTCATACTGAAATTAATTGCTGATGGTATGGCTCACATTCATTAGGAGCATTCAACTTCATTATTAACACTCACAGGGTAGCTATATGCATCCAATAAACTGTTAACCCCATCCACATCCCATACCAACCCACAATATAGCATGTAAATATGCCCAGTCCCCTCCCACTTTCCTCTCTTGAGGACTTAAGGTCTTAGAGATGTAATGCAATCAAATATTATTGATTCATTGCATCAGTGGCAGATCTGGGAGTGGTCAGACCCCTCCCAAAATAATAGAAATAACACTTAATTGTTAAGTAATAATTAAGTGTTAGCAGGTATTACTGGCTGGGCGTGTCTGGCAGCCTAGAGTTCAACTTACTTCATTAGCCACTAGAAAATTCCACACAGTCATTTTTTATGAGTTTAAGTGATGTTATTAGAGCAATAATGGGCGTGGTCCTACAGGCACTAAACTGTGCATTCTATTCTACACTGCCACCACATCCACTGAACCCCACCTCATCAACAAGCCTATCAACCTCCCTCCATCATTCATGTAAGATGGCTAGCCAGTACATACATACCTTCATTATGTCTAGCAACATATCCCAGAGCCCAGGCTGCAGCTTCCTTGACTCCAGGGTCAAATTCCTCCAAGCAAATCACCAGTGCATCCAATGCTCCGCTATCCACAACACTCTGAGCCAATTCGGGAGAATGCTTTGCAACAGCTCTCAAAACAAAGGCAGCAGCCTTCTTATAAAACCTCTGTTATAAAAATAGTACATTCATGTGAGCACTATGTAGCTACAATCTCACATTACAGGAATTTAACGTTGCAGCTGCACACTACACATAAAAACAGAATCTAAACTTAATCACTTCTCTTCCATTATTATAACCCTACTTCACTTCAGGCAACTGGTTGCCTGAAGTTGAACCCAGTTTAACTTCAGCCAACTTATTGCAGGAAACCAGATTGCTAGCAATTTCAGAACATACACTAGACAACCAGTTGCCAGCAACCTGTTGCAAGCAACCAAATTGCCTCAAAGTTGCCTGGTGTATGGGGGACACCCTGTATTCACTCTAGCATGACCACACCCTGCACACACTCTGGCATGACCACACCCTGTAACATTCTATATAGCATGCATGTACCTTACACACATACATAAGTACGTATCCTGCACACATTATAACATGCATGCATATCTGCCTGTGTGGCCAATTTTTCTGCACGCTACATTTTGCACACATAATGAATGTAGATGCATAATTCATATGCTGTCCCACAGTGCAGGATTTCATAAGACACACACACACAGATAACAACATACATTTTGTTCTGCAAGGGAGTAGACCAACTGAGGCAGAATATCTCCTTTCACTACAGCTTCAGCCAAGTCATCATTATAATTGGCTAGTCTTCCGAGAGCTATAGCCGCAGTCTGTTGGATGTTAGGAACTATGTCCAGCAATAATGGACGGAGAAGTTGCATGACACCTGCATTCTGAAGTGTTTCAATGTTTTGTGGGCGTGAGGCTAGGTCAGATATAGTTTGAACGAAATAGGATCGAGCCTTTTGATACTGCTCAAACACTGTGTTAAGAATATATGGATATGTATAATAGACAGCTATACCACCTGAGAACAGAATGTTAAATGCATGTCTATGGAGATGGCAGAACTATGCAATGTTAAATGCATGTCCGTGGAGATGGCAGAACTATGCAATGTTAAATGTATGTCTATGGAGATGGCAGAAGTATGCAAAGTTAAATGCATGTCCATGGAGATGGCAGCTTAATTTTACATGTTCTTGTCAGATTCAAGATTTCTCCAGTGAGTAGTAATCATTAATGTGAGTGGTGTAGTATGGATGATAGGTCAACCTCATATTGGATTCAGTTCATTAAGTCCCCCATCAGTGGACATGAGGTTGGCTACATAGCATTTATGGAAATGAAGGATACACCTCACCTTGTTGCAGGTGTATCAAATGCCCATGCAATTGACTAGAGCTAAAGAACTATTCATAATTTAATATTTAAAATTAATGCTCTGAGAATAGGGTACATACAAAACTATATTATACCAATTTAAGCACTTTCCCTAACAAATTGTTTTTCTGTTTGTCGTGTTTGAAAAAGAAGAAATTGGTTTTTAGCCTGTCTGTGGACTCTTTGTGGATGAAATAATAGACTTTTTGATGTCTCAAAGATACTCATATAGCAATTTCCAAAGAGACAACTCTAAGGTTACACACATCAGCCTGCCCCACCCTCTTGATGAGCCGCCCCTGGCTGGCTTTAATTAATACACCGCATAGCTGCTAGCTAGCGACCTGTTTGTCCTCAGGACTTATTCCTGTATACCGCACAAAATAATTATATTTGCTGGCTAGAGATGTACTAACCTTGTAACACTTGTCTCTGGCTCATTTTCACAAATTGATCTGTAGTTATCTTCTTAGATCAGCCAAACACAGCTAGAGCTCAATGCATGCATGCAGTATACGTTACCATAGAGACGGATCACGTGGACTTGGTGTGCTATTATATCGAATCTTTTATCTGTTGAGTGAGCTAGGAGGTCGAAGTCATGCCTGAAAAGTGAGTATAGTATCCCTTATTAATTTTTTCGTTGTTCCATAAATTTTCCCCCCTGGGAATCAGGTTGAATTGTAGGCAAAGGTCATGACCTAGTTATAGTTGGAAGCTATGGTTGGAATCTAGGGTTAGGATTAGTTGGGACCAAGCAGACTCCATAAAAACTAGTGACTCTTCCTGTGTGTCAGTCACCACTACTTTTCCCACTGTGGCAGGGATTCCAAGGGAGGGGAAGGGGGGAGGAGGAAAGAGGAGGAGGGGCAAGGGGAGGAGGAGGGTAAAGGGGGAGGAGGAAAGAAGAGAGGGGGAGGTGGGAAAGAAAATGTGAGAGAAATATTTAAGTAAGCACAGAAAATGCATTAGTCGTACTAATCTTCACGGGAAAGCTGTTCCAAAATAAATATATTCTGACATTTGCTTATTTTCATCTTGTTTGTGCATAGACATAGGAACCAAAGACAAAGTGAGAGGGTGAGGGGGACAGTATTTATGATCTGTCACCTTAGGTAGGCTGCTTAAAACCATTTTAAATTGAATGATCTAAAATATGTGACTCTATCAGCATTAGTAACTACAAGTCTTTGGCAACTATCAAATGTGTCACTTAAATCCTTGTCATGTAAGAGCACAATCATTCTTGATCTCAAATAGTTCTTACAACTCAAAATGTTCCTTCTGCTAGAGATGTAATGGAACTAGTGAAGATATGACCTTAATATTTGTATTTCTGATGCAAGAGATTTATAAGCTTTGTTTGAATTGATGACATCACATACTGTGTGCAAGATGGTGACTTTACGCACACTTAGGTACAAAGTGTAGATAAATAATGTCATTTTAAAATTATAAAATCAAAGCCACTACTAAAGCAAGTTCATTGAATTATTTGCAATGAATTGTTCCGGTTCTCACCATCGGCAGCTTTGATGCTAGCAGATTCCAAAGCTAAAACTATGATTAAATCTATATTTCAATTCTTGCAGCATTAGATCACATGCTTCAAGATATGAATTTTAAGGAAGAAATGGATCCTTGAAGTGTGAGATCTTTGGCTTGGAAAACATTTGACACTTGGGAAATTTTTGAGGGGTAATATCTTTGTGGTTTTCAATAATCAAACTTATTTTGTGGAAAAAATTAGTTGGTTTACAGCTCGGTGCCGCTGTCTCAATTCAACCATAAAATTAAAAAGTTCGTGGGTAAAACATTTGGCGGTTTTATTCTAACCACAAAAAACCACAAAGATATTACCCCTCAAAAATTTCCCACTATATGGTAGATGATCAAGTTTGAGACCAAACTCTGTATCAAAGAATATCATAAAACATTAGTTATTAGTCCACACTCATCACATGTGGTAAGGTGTATCGCCTAACCTTAGTCCTTTAGAACTGCTTCATGACCATTGGTGTGTGTTCTCCACCTGTTCGGTCAGACAAAGAGGTTTGATGTTAACCCCTCCGTGAATTTCAGATTAGACTAACCTTTGATTAAACAGGTTTGATCTCATCGATAATAAAAAATTCCCCAAATGAGGAATTGTGGTCCCAAACATATTTGGACTGTGCAAAGCAGTGCAGATAAAGAGCTACAGGAGTGTCCTTCTCATCCTAGCAACACCTGTTCGTACACCTAGTATGTTAGCTACCCAATCATATGCTTGAGTAGTAATTGAACATTGGATGAGGATATCTTCCATTACTGCCTTTGAAGTGTCAGCTTTTGTATCAGGCCAACAAAACAGGCACAGTGGATCTTCATGGTCACATTTACAGATATGTTAAGTTCACACTACGTCAGTGGCCTCACATCGTGGTCTCCTCCAGTTCCCACCATCTGTGGCCTCCTCCGGTTTACACAGTCAGTGGCCTCCTCCAGTTAACATCATCAGTGGCCCCCTCTGCAATATATGGAATACCTACTTGATTGCTCTGCTGGACATCATCCAAAATTTCATAATTATTGGTTGTCCCTAATAACTGAGGACATGTACTTTTTTCAATTGAAGATTATTTTCAACCCCTACTTTAAATAAGCTGATGTAAATGGCCTTCTAATCATCATGACTATTTATAAGGAGGTCTGTTCTTAGTATTTTAAAGGCTGGAAGCTGAAGAATTAATGCACCACATCTAGTGCTTGCAACCTTCTTATTTCACTGTTGAAATGCTCAGTTTTCCTCAGTGAAGACCATTTTAGTTGGCTTAAGACTAGATGCATGAGTAGAAATTTTCTGGGTCCTTTGCTTAGCATTTTTACTGAATCCTAGTAAATTATGCTTTGCTGCTGATCTGTAATGTATGCAGTAAACACTTTTCCTGGTCTAATGTGAGCCAAGGATAGACTGGACCATGCTGGATTTAAATCACACCTGTGGTTAGCCAGGTCTTTATACTTCCTTGTAAGTGGGCTCTGTCTCACTTGAACAGCAAATAACAAACTTGAGAGACAGGCTACTTCAGTTTAAACAGTTGGAAAGAGAGGGCTTTAGAGGATGAAATGAAGAGTTCATTTGAACCAGAGGTTGGTAGTTGTAGGTAAATCTAATGACCTCTATATAGCTATTGTTTTCAGGGACATGGTGATTCTGGCCCTCCTAGCTAGCCATAGTGGCTGTAATTAATAGTATCAGCATTTGATATCTACAGAAAGTAGTATTAGTAGCATCAATACCTACTCCTATTTCCGCTGCTGTGATAACCATTTCTGAGCAGCTAGCTGTTGCTGTTATAGTTGAAGTAGTTAATTTACACCTTGTGGTGTTGATTGAACAACAAAATGTACCTTGTAAGTTTCATGGATGCTAAAAAAAAGGAATAGAGTGCCAAAAAGTGAGGGATCAATTCTCCTACCCCCTCACACACACACACACACACACACACACACCTGTGTCTAGGCTTGTAGGAACAATGTAGGTCACACACACACATTATTAGTATTTTTTGCTTGACTGTTTTTAGGTAAACTTGTGTTTGGATTCAGCTATTAATTCTCTGTTTGTGTGGTCTGAGGTTGATGACTGGTGGTAGGTATAGGACAAGGTCTGGTGAATTGATATTAATAAACTTGTGTCTGCACTCTCAGTAAAGGATCAACTTCTCTATGTCTTAAATGTGGATTCATCTCTGCCAAAATCCAATCCTGATAGCCACCTCCTACTGGTGGTGGTTACATATCCTCAGTTCACCATCCAATCTGTTGAGTTTTACACTAGAAATATCTTCCTATAGCCATGAGACTAGTTACAGCTGCTCTCATTGTGGTAAATTAATGGTTCAGATTACTGGAAATTAGTAAGACTATACTACACTGTACACATTGAGGCATCTGTTATGAAGTCTCTAGTAATGTTTATACCTACGTATGATGTGTGATTGCGGGTGATTGGTGTGTGATGGTTACTAGCATCTCAAAATCTTGAGTCAGGCAACTCTCACTATGTTATTAAATACTTATCCCCCTAACATTAACTTTGTTACGTCATCAAATAGATTAGCACTGGGTTACAGACTTCTCATTCTCATCCCATTATGAGAAATATAGTGTGAAAACTAGGCCACTTTCATTGTTGCTGGTATATAGACCAGTTGTATATATCTGGTAAGGGGTTACTTTTTGTTGAAATACATTATGCATCATAATAATGGCCTAATAGTCAATAAGTGATAGCTTCCTTTGCAACCTATCAATGGACTTATGTATCATGGTAACTGATGACATGCGACACACCTGCTTCCAGTGTTTAGGCATGCATGTGAATGCACGCCCACACACATATGTACACACACAGTGTAGTTATACAAACAAACAAATATGCATACGGATATGCATGCTTGCATGTATCTATGCATAGAACAAGTTTAAATACTTTAAGTGTATATTTGGAGAGAAATTCTCATTCTAAAGCATGCTATAAGTGTATGTTGGTTCAGCTGAACAGTAAATTGTAAGATAATCAGATGAAAACATGTTTTGACATGGGCCGTGCCACTAACCACCACATGTGCCATTCTATAGCATGCTGTGTACTAGATCATTGAATAATAAATCCATTTGCTCAGGAGACTTTTAGAGTTCATATACTATTAGAGTTCAGAGTCATGGTTTTAGTATGGAGTGAGTTCTTGAGTTGCTAGATCTCGAGTAAATTCACTGATATGTGTAACATACAATATTTATAACAAATCATGGCCATTGTTTTTCTTGTCATGGTATACATGTAATGGGAGACCACCAAATCCATCTAAGACAGCAGTGTTGTCCTTTTACAGTAGAAGTTCAAGTCTATGTCTGTACTGACAGGTTTCATTGGTTTCCATATATTTCTTTAAAGCTCCAAAAATGACGTCTCCTCCTGTGAGGAAGAAAGGTCGACTTGACACTGGGAGCACTGGTTCACATGTTCGTCAAACTACTCTTTTTGATTACTCGTTAAAGAAAAAGGTCAAGACATTTCAACACTCTGATTCTGAGACTTCTGAAGGAGTTATCCAGGAGGAACAGATGTATGTATGTATGATAGCCATTTAAGGTAGTGATTTAGCATGTACATGTATGTGAATTCACCCACAACCTTTATTAAAACTTTTTACTGATTATGGGTACTGTTTGCTGTGGATACTGCATAGGTGTAGGAACTGGGGGGGCACTGGGGGCATGTGCCCCCCCTCCCCCACCAAATCTGACAAAATGGATTACAGGTTGGTTGAGGTAATCAAGGTCCTATTCAAGCAACCATGCTTAAAGTTAGCTGATGAATAGGCAGTTTACATAAGTCCTTATTGACTCCCTATACCTAGTACAGTAGAACCTCCCTTATCCGGACTCCCAAGATATGGGCACCTCCTTCAACCGGGCAGCTATATCTGGAACTTTGACCTTTCAATAATACTTATTATGTAATATGTGGGCATGGTTCAATGTCCATACTGAGCATGTGCATAGCATACTACTATGGCAAGCAAAAGGAAAAGAATGGAGACTAAGAAACAAACCAAATTATCATCTTTTTTTGTAATACATAGGGTTCATAACATTACATCTTCCTTTATTCTGAGATACGGGCAAATCCGAGTTACGGGCACCCCCTAAAACCAGACTGCCCGTATAAGGGAGGTTCTACTGTATCAACATTTGTGGCCTATATATTTTGCCACTCTTGATGCACGTAGCAGTTGCTCAGTATTAGCTAGAGCTCCATGGCCCCCTGGCGCTAAAAAACTGAAGCAGAGTAGCCTTCTAGGATTGTTTTCACAATCCACTAAGTGTGACTCTTTAGCCAGAAAGCCTAAAAGTGAATCACCTGATATAGAAGCTAGCCATCGTGATACTTATTAGAGCAGGTTAAACAATTTGATGATCATGTGTATACATACACAGAGATAAAACTGATCAGTTAGACATTTTAGACATTACTGAGAAGTTTATAGGTGAAAATGTAGAAGAAAAGCATTTTTTGGTTCTTATTAGTAATGTATTAAAAATGTGTGGCTAATTAAAAGTGGGTGTGATCACTCAAACTTTTCGACAACACACACACACACTTTCCATACAAGTGCCCCCCAATCAAAATCTCATTCCTTACACCTATGTACTGCATCATCTTTATCTGTTAATTCATCTTTAGGACTTCTTCATCTGCTAAAGTACACTTTCTCACAACTCCACTCTTAGACCACTCAAAGGTGGATACATTCAAAGGTGGTGATGAGTCGGGGCTCTGCTGTGGAACTGCTACAACTCGGGAAACTCTTAGGAACTGTTCTTCCTGTGCTTCAGGTGGACTAAAGACAGAGCCAACAAGTTCCACTGTCAGGTTAGTTCATGTGTATGGTGTAGTATTTAGCTAACTGGTTAGTTGTGCAGAAATGTCTGGTTAGTTGTGCAGCTCTAACCCTATAGCCTTCCTAGAGCATGATGATTCAGCTGGTAGCTCTAGCCCTATAGCCCTCCTGGATCCACTACATGATGATTCAGCTGGTAGCTCTAGCCCTATATCCCTCCTGGATCCACTACATGATGATTCAGCTGGTAGCTCTACCTATAAAGCCTATAATGCACTTAATTAAGA
This sequence comes from Diacarnus erythraeanus, assembly GCA_964016965.1. Taxonomy (NCBI): domain Eukaryota; kingdom Metazoa; phylum Porifera; class Demospongiae; order Poecilosclerida; family Podospongiidae; genus Diacarnus; species Diacarnus erythraeanus. The sequence continues at coordinate 6,021,077 of OZ024682.1, read as the reverse complement.
CCAGCCTTTAACTCCAAGTACCAAAAATGGTAGCTGTCCAATCCTCTACTCATAAGTCCAAAACATGATGATTCAGCTGGTAGCTCTACCTATAAAGCCTATTAATTAAGACCAGCCTTTAACTCAAAAATGGTAGCTGTCTTAAAGACCTTTCTAATCCTCTACTCATAAGTTACCAAGATAGCAAAAAAAATTTTTTTCTAAGTGCCAACTTAAAGTGTGTCCACTTTTATCCCTATCCCAATAGTCATACACCCATCCCTCCAATATGTGTGTCCCCCAAATACTATCTCCCCAATACTACTACCTAATACTAGTTATGTTTATTAATTATACCCCCCAATACTATTCCCCCCCCCCCCAATACTATACCCTCCAATAGTTTATACCCCCCCAATACTATACCCTCCGATAGTTTATACTCCCCAATACTATACCCCCAATAGTTATGTATATATTATATCTCTAGAGCTAATGAAATTAGAGTAATGGAAATTTGGTACTAAAAAATGTGTTTTAAAGCAGTTCATCTACTCTAGTGAGGTTATAGCCCCTCTGATCAAACATTGAGGGAGTATACCCACTTCTGTTTGATATGTCTGGGTTCACCCATAGACTTGACCATCAGCTTCAAAAGAAAGCTCCAATATCTGGATTAAGAAGGTAAGTATATGTTTGACTAATCTTTGATGAGGCTATTCCAATCAAAGTGAAGTTAGTTTATAGTAAACATCTGGTAAAGTCGTCAACTTTGTGGTGATGTCAATAATTATGTGATGGAACTTGAGTGGACCAGTTCAAGAGACGCTTTAAAGGCATGGTTCACCACACTTGATGATATTCATAGTCCATGGGATGCTCTGCACTTCTCTTATGGCTAGTAAACTCTATTCATGGTAGTGTGTGGCTGTGTACATCACCTGTAAGCAGTCGGGTTAAATATTGGTTATAGGAGGTGATGGTGCATTACCAAACTGATGAAGTCGGGAGAATTTATTTACAGCCCTTTTAGTGATGAGTCTGTAGCATCCCTCATGCTTCGGCAAACTTGCATCATTTCACTTCTAATTAGCTGAAATTAGGCATGACCACTGTCCATTCAACGCTCCTTACTACCAACAAGCAGTTATAGCAAAGTAAATGGACTAGCCATCTCAAACTATCTTACTTAATCTACCAATTAATGGGTCTTCATTCTGACGAAAAGCCTTTTTTTTTTCCTTACTAAAGCTTAGCTTCAAAATTTTTCTCACAGGTGTATTGCAATCTAAAATATACTTCTTATAATGAGATGAAGTTATTACCTCATACTTTCCTGCTTGAAAACTTGCTACAGTATTTATTACTTGCTGTGTGCCTTAACTTCCTGGTTCTTGTAGCTCCATCTTTACATACCTGTACTTGCAAAAGTGGTGCGCTTTCCAAAGATTTCACATTACTTTTTCCATTTCAGTAACTTAACACATCATGCGAATATCAAACACGTTCCCTCTTTAGTCTTATGTCTTACTGGATTACTTTATTGTGCAAGATAACATAACTCTTCCATGGAGTAGGGTATTTCCAGGATATTTACACTGTCTATTGTACTCTTAAAATCTCATTGTGAAAAAGTCATGCTACAGTTTCTTGTCCTCTGAGGAATGCCTCCCACATAAAGAATCTTTAGCCACATTACATGGAAAACTGGTTTTACCAATTCCAGGATTGCCTGTTGTGAGGGAATTGAATAAGAATTCAATGAAGTGGGTATTATGAAATATTATATAGTCGCACTCAATTAGCTAGGGGTGACCAGACCCCATTCATAATGAAATAATTAATTTTCCTTTCTGTTGTTCATCTTCAGCTCCTATGTAGACTTCTCTTTTAGTATTCTACTTTATTAGGCTTCAAATCTATCATCTGAGTAAGAGCTATTGGATTCTCTCTTTCTTTCCAGGACTTATCCATTATATCACTGGCAGTAGATATCTGTACCATTGTTTGTAGTAAAGCTTGCTGAAAGTCATTTGGTAAAGGGTATTCATTATTGAGGAACATAAAGTGGGTGTGGCATGTTAAAGCTCTGTGTGTGTGTGTGATAAATGCATTACTCTATCTGTAGAAGCAATCCTGATCTAGTTATCATTATACAATATAAAAACAAGTGAACCTCAAGGGTAATGTATTTTTGATGTTTAGGTCTAACCGAATAATGTGTTTTAAATGTTTCCTGTACAGTTCTGTGCCTGAGAGCTCAAAGTCAAGACCAGTCAGTACTTGTGTAGGAGGTCAAAATTCTCTTGCAGAAGGTAAGTTTTAAGATACATTACTCTCCCCCTCTCTCCCTCTCTCCCTCCCTCTCTCCCTCCCTCCCTCCCTCTCTCCCTCCCTCTCTCCCTCCCTCTCTCCCTCCCTCCCTCCCTTCCGCTCCCTCCCTTCCGCTGCTCTGAATTTTAAATACAAATAATATAGATGGTCAGATATCATGGAGTGGCTGCCTACTCAGGGATATTTGCTTTGGTCCTTCCTCTCTTCCTATTCTGCCTCAATTAGCACCTTCACAGAGCCATTCTGTACTGATTCATACCTCGTGGAGTGTAGGCAAAGTTCCACAGCCATTTCCCGCACAATTTCGAGATATATGGGATTCAAATCATGTGAAAATGCCTTGTTCAAAGCAAAGTATATATCCAGTGGAAACTTCAGCTAGCAATGAGAAGGTTCTTCTTCCTAGGTGGGGTCTCATACTACAATCATTTGAGGAACCTATCTACAACTCACACCAGTTAGAGAATGCAATTATGAACTACAACTCAAGGTATTTAGGAAAGTGGAAATTTGATGGACTTCATGCTTATTTCAAGGAGCGTTCAATAGAGCAAAGAACTTACTTTTTTAATGAAGTTTTACCTCGATTAATAAAACTAGCTCTCCAACTGCCACAAATAGTCACTCATGCAATACCTTTATTGAAGAAACAGGAAAATTATTCAATAACGCTTAGTCAGCAGCAGGTGGCATGTTTACTTGCCAATGCATTTTTGTGTACATTCCCAAGGAGGAATGCTACAGGCATTTCTTCTGAATATTCATCTTATCCATCCATCAATTTCAACACTCTCTTCTCAAGTGATGCACCAGGTTAGCAAATACAGCGATTATAATAATTATTATGCATAATTATCTCTTACGTATTCTTCTAACATGCATGTGGCATGTATGTACATTTTATTGTACATGGTTTAGTTGTGTGAATAATTTCTGTGAATGACAATTATAGCATTGTACAGTATAGAGCAGTTGTAATGGTTGTGACTAAAGCATGTGTTTTGATCATTATGACAAGACTAAACACTCGCTCATAATCAGCATTGGTGTCTGGCAGAGACAGCGGCCAAAGTGTATAGGTTCTAATATTTTAAGTCCTCACTGGCTGATTTCTTTAATCTGACTCCTAGTTATAAAGTTGTGGCATCGCTATCACAATTCAGATATCAGAATTAACAGCAAGTTCTCTAGACTCCAACTTCACAGCCAAATTTTAGGGTGACATAATATATTAAGTCACGAGCAATATTTTGACATTAAAATGCAGTTTCGGAGTATTTAGTTTGCTGGACTTCAAGTTAAACTTGGAACACGGGAAAGATCTTGCCCCTTCATAGAGACTTTTCATTGATATTTTCAGATGATAGCTGTAGTATTAGCACCTATGAAGAGCTCACTGTCAGGAGCTGATGCTCCCTTTTTGTGATATCAATACTAATCAAAACGGGTTACATCAGCAGAAAATTTAACTAAAAAGTTGTATTTTCTTAAGAAAGCGTTGCACGTTCACTGTCATTGCAGGTTGTCTTGTAGTTTGACCTCTTGCACTGGATGATCTGGAGGTATTCCTTTGCTTAAACAAGTGTTCAGTCTCTGCTTTAATGGTGTGGAAATGCACATTGAACTGGTCAAAAATATTGCCAAAGAAAGCGTTCACACAAGCTAGTTAAAGGTTGTGTGAGAATATTGAACTCTCCCTGGTTTTTCAACATCGGCATGACTAGTAAAGTAAGACACTGAAGAGTCCCACGTGTCCAATGCTCACTAGATATACTTTATATCATGGACAGCCATCTTGTTTAACAGTGCTTTTTAAAATCTACAGCACAAAACCCAGCTTAGTCTTTAAGTGTAGCCATGCTTTTAACACTGTGGTGGAAATGGTAATATGAATATCTTCAACTTTCAATGGAAGGACTTAAACGGCAGCCAGCCTTTACACATAAGCACATAAGTTAATCATAATGGTAAATGTCTAGAACGTTGGGTTGTACTGCAGCCACCTAATAACACCATTACTAGTACTTTTCATCACTGCACATGTATTGGAAACAAAGCTAATGAGTTAAGATTATATTGATCGAGAACATCTTTGATACCCATAAATATTTCATCTGCAGTAGAATCGGTAATGCCTATAGTATGGATAGGACATGTTGCAATTACTCTATCCCTACTCTCATAGGCTATAGCCAAAAATTATAATAAGCATTGTTAGCATTGCAAATAGATTTACTAACTACACAAAAAATTTATGATTGTAATAGTGATGACTATGGTTTAAATGATTATGTTCATATGATGATACTTTACCAAATAATGATAAGCGTTCAAATCCATTCAAAAGTTCTCAACATACCACTAGCCAAGACCTGCTGTCTTCATGGCAGTAGTGGAATCATTTTCACAATGGGCCTAGTGTAGATATTACCTTTGCCAGTCCTAACTGGTGCAGCATGAACCACTCTGACCTTGTCTGCATATGCCTGGATAACTCTTGCCAGGGGCCATTATCCAGGGATAGTTTCATCCTTGTAAATGTCTCCCACATCAATGGTGTATGCAATTTGTTCATTCTCTGTAGTCCAGTGAGGTACTCAGTTGACCATCGCTTCCAAAAGTGTTGAAGGAGTGTCTGACAAAGATGCCATCTCTTTAGCAATGAGATTGGTTGGTATGATACGGCTGGATCAAGAAGTGATTCGAATGCTCTACCGATCAAAAAATGTCAGGAGTGAGTGCATCAACGCCACCATCTTCAGCACAGGGTGGGGAGTGATAGTGAGCTCTGCAATCAACTCAAGTCAAATTCTTCTAGTGAGCTCTGCAATTGAAGATAAAACACATTATCTAAGAAGTGACTCTCTTGAGGTGAGAAAAATTGGAGAAGCAATCAATCAGGATGACAGATGTTGTCTGGATGACAGCAGAAAGAGAGCAAATCTCATTAACTTCATCTGAAGGTTTATTTGGTGTCTAGGTAACTGGTTCAGGCCAATTGTGAATACCCATTCCGAGCCAGCTTTGTCCATCCACCACAACTTGTGAGACAGTAACTCAGATGGAAGCAAACCACAGGATACACAATCTGCTTGATTTTCAGATCTGTCCACATGCTGCCAGCAGTTAGATCAGTTATGAGCGACCCACGAAGGTCTTGAAACCACGGGGATTGCCAGCCAACTGATGGTGCTGTTGGTCCATGCAAAGGTGTCCTCAGAAGGAAAAAGCAAAAAAACATCTCTTTTCAATTTGGAGATGTTATGGATGCCCCACAGCTTATAAATAAATCTGTACTTAGACAATGCAGATAACGGCCATCAGAAGATCTATGGAAACAAAACACTTCGTTAAAATATATTCCAATAAGGCAGATATTTTTCTTAGGTCCCACCTATCACAACTGCTCTTTGATTTATATGTACTTACAATGTGGTATAGAGTACAAAGTTCACTCTAGAGGGTTAATTATGATAATCAGATATTTATACTGTTCTGTTATTTCAGGTAAATCTATCAGTTCAACAAGATTCAATAAGCTAACTTGTATTTGTCACTATTTCGATAGAGTAACTTCTCGTATGCCTGATGGTGTTCTAACATTTCAGAGGAAAGTGCTTGTTGTAGCACCTTCATGGGAAAACAGCACTGCTACCTTCACCAACCTACATGTGGACTCGACAGGAACCATTGAGAGCAATGGTCATGGAATGATCCAGGTAACTAACTGGTTAAAACATAAAGGGTACGGTGTTGAATTGGTGTATAATCATTTACACATACATGTGTTTTCAAGATGATAAAATCAGTTTGGCTCGGTATTTAGTAATGGGAGAGCAATATACACTCATGCAATTTTTTAAGCATATTTTAGTGGTAGTAATAATGTGGTATGATTGTATCTGACATTCAATAAACTCATACATACACTGTGGGAACTGCACTCATACACTATGGGAGCTCACACTATAGCACTCATACATATGCTGTGAGAACTCCCACTGAGGCACTCATACATGCGCTGTGGGAACTCCCACTAGGGTATCCTACATATGTTTTGGGAGCTCCCACTGGGGCACTCATACATGTGCTGTGGGAACTCCCACTAGGGTACTCGTACATATGTTGTGGGAGCTCTCACAGGGCACTCTTACATACATTGTGGGAGCTTCCACTACTAGTATTTATATTCATGTAAATCTGAGAGAAATTTATTATTTCCTTTGTATAAAGAGATCTAGATGCCACCAATAGAATGTAATGTACATTCTTTCTGTTCTAATGAACAATTTAGTTACTAATAAAGACAATTAAATATAGGAACTTACATAATGTGTAGTTGTAGTACATCTGACATGAAGTAGACAAATTCTGATGGCTCATATTATTTAAAACACAATAAAAAGTCCTTTTCTTATCTCCTATAGATGAGCATAAGCATGAATAATTTTCCTCTTTGGTTTTACGTCATTTTCATGGATACAACTAGTAGACATATAGCACCTCTTGTAACTTCATGACAATCAGTACCACACAAACCTGTATCTCTATAACTTGCATGGATATATTCATAAGACCTTCAATAGAAGTGATCATCTAATTTAGTGAATAGTCCCTTTACCGTCACAGTATGCATATGTATATGTTACAGTTATCCTCATTACTGGAGTAGCATCTAACTTCAAAGTATCCAATCACCACTCATCAAACACCAAATCTTCTTTTATTCCATTAATGATCACTACTTTCCTATTAGTATATAAATTTTATTACAGCTAATAATTAAGTTAAGACGTTAAAAATACAGAATATTATTATTAGATGCTACAGTTTTAGCTACTTGCATATAAAATTAACTATGAAGATGGCAAAAAATAGAATTTAATTGAGATTCCGTACAAGCATTTATGTATATTGTAGCAATGGCTGCTAAAATTACCTTTGAAAACTTTTTTAATCTCCATATTTTAAAGTTTCTTTTGGGATACTGTATTATAGGCTTCCTTTGTTGCAGTTTTAAAGGTTGGAGGTGATGATGGATTGATTATCCAGAATCTCTATATGTTATATCATATTTTAACTTAGTGCTTAATCAGCCACTCTGTAAATAATGGATGTCATTGGATTCCAGCTGACACCTTAAAGCAGTACAAATGATACTTATTTACTGTCACCAAAATATTATATCTGGTTATTGTTTTTCAATACTTTTCTTATGCTTACATCAATATCCTTTACCTACACATAACCAAAATACCTTGACAAAATAAGAAACAGTTTCTTTTCTATAGGGGTAATTTGTTAATCTAGTTGGGTACAAGGAACCGTAAATCTGAGACTTTTTTGAGTGAATGCTCCTATACATGGACCTTAAAAAAGTTGCTTCTTTACTTCATGTATGTTGGACATTGTGAAATGTTTGCTGACAGCTGACATTTAGAGTGGCAACAAACTATTTCTATTGCATCTTCTGTTATAACAGAAAAACACTCTTGAATTACCATTTCTAGCCTAGTCATTGTATCTAGTATACTATACTTGTAAATTCTAGTAATTTGTGTAGAAATGAATGCATGATACTGATCAAGAGAATTTAATAGTTAAACCCTTAACCTTGCTAATCTGAACAATTTGTGAGGAAGTTTCCTCTTCCAGAGTGTTTGTGAAACTAATCAACAAAAAGGACTTTTATCAGCCACAACATCATTTCCTCACTGTTGCTAGTATTTCATACTGAAAGTTACAACAGAAGACCTTTCTTGATGACCTGTAGTACACCCACAAACCTTCTCTCATTAATAACTAATGGAGACTTTTATATTTCTACAAATTCAACATTTGGAAATCCAGTTGATAACAGTTGCTTTGTGGAAAAATTATGTTAAAAATATTACTTTGTGACTTTAAAGACTGAAGCTAGTTAGTTGATTTTGCATTGAATTCTCTTGAGTTAATACTGATTTGAAGAAAGAACACAAAAACTAAAACCACATCTGCCAACAGCAGGTTAAAGAGGAGATATTCAAGATTTGATAGTATTTAGTGCTATAACCTGGTCCATTCTCATCTTCCCACAGCTAAAATAAATATTATCTGTAATTCATAAGATCATGCAAAATTGGTTCATATCTCCAGATTATTGGTAGTAATCTATCTATCTGGTAGACAACAATACTGAAAACATTACACAGACTAGGTCCAGCCCTAGACCCAGTCTGGTAGCCTTATACCCAACCCTAACTAAACCCAGCTGCTTTAACACCTTTACTAATCTGTGTGAAGTTGCCAATTAACTAGAATAAAGGTCAAATCCTTGCCATTCTTTAATTTATTTGTGGTCAGATGATAGCAATAGAACCTTGAAGAGGTGACTATACCACAAAATACTCTTTTTTTTTCTCAAAGCTGATTCATAGTTGGGTAAGTAAAGCTGTATCACACTCTATCCAGTGAATATCCAGTGATACAGTACATTATTACCCACTATCAATATTAATACTGTTGATAATGTTTTCAGGTAGACTTTGCTAATAAGTATATTGGAGGAGGTGTGCTCTCAGGAGGCTGTGTGCAGGAGGAGATCAGGTTCCTAATATCTCCAGAGTTAATCATATCTCGACTATTTACAGAGAATCTTGACTGCAATGAAACACTGGAAATCACTGGACCTGAAATGTACAGCACTTACAAGTAAGTACTTATGTTTAATAACTTCACTCTGTAGAGTATGAGTACTCCTTCCCTCCCTCATCATCTCTAACAGAACACACACACACACACACACACACACACACACACACACACACACACACACACACACACACACACACACACACACACACACACACACACACACACACACACACACACACACACACACACACACACACAAGTGTTTGAGTTCTAAGTCATACATAACTAACTAGCAACTATACCACTTTTGGAGGACTTGCTGGCCATTTTTTATTCTCATGTTCACTTGCTCTTGCCATTTATTTGACACTCAGTGCAGTCAGTTCACTGATAGTGCCATTTCTTTTCAGTAGAAATAAGCTCTTTATGGAGGTACTGTTATGGCCTAATCCTGACATATCTAGTCCTAGTCATTATAGTTATTGTGAGGGAGCAGGTTAGCCTTGAGAGAGTGGTCCTATAAGCATTTGTAGGAAGAGCACAGTTTCACAAGAACATGAATGAATATTCTTTGAACCATACACACAAATGAATTCTATTTATATAGTCTCTAGACCCTTGGATGAATATGATTGGTTAAGTTACTGTCAAATAACAGTGGCTGCTTCATGAGTGTGGCAATGTCCTATGAAATGGCAGATTCACAATATCTGATGTTGATAGCCACATCTAAGACTTGGAGTGTACAATAATAATGTATTTTTTAAAGCCAGTACTGAATATGGCAGTTCTCAGTTCTTTCGGTTCTTCACAGTTATGTTGATAATAATAATAATATTGTATTTGCAGAGGCTATGCTTCCAGTTTTGAATGGAGTGGTAATTATCATGACACTACTATCAGAGATAAGTGGAGAAGAAGACAGACCACAGTCCTGGCCATGGATGCACTGGTCTTTACATCAAAGTCAGCTCAATACAGAACAGGTTGGTCCTACAGGTTGATGTATGAGTCTCTTATAAAGGTAACTCTAATATTAGGAATGTTGAGAAGGGAGTTGAATAAAGCTTACTGTGGCTTCAGTTCCGGACATGTCACTAGCCCAAGTGGGAAGAACATGGCAATAGCCACAGGAAATTGGGGGTGTGGTGCATTTGGTGGAGATTCAAGGTTAGTGCAATGTATAATAACTTTTTTATTGCATTACAAAACTATGAACTGTGTAGATTGAAGTGCCTTTTGCAGCTTATGGCAGCTGCCCAGGCCAAAAGGGATGTCGTCTACTTTACTTTTGGGGATGAGATATTACAAAAGGACATCAGTAGGTTGTATTCTGCTCTTCTTGCAAGTAACTGCACAGTTGGTGAAGTAAGTCTCTAACTAGATACCGAGCTTGGGTTTGAGGGGGGGGAGGGAAGCATTTTTCAGTTTTTTCTCCTTCACTCTGGCTCCAGTAACAGCACAGCTAACCTCCACAGATTATAGCACTGTGGGATTATTATAACTGTATAGGATTATAGCACTGTGGGATTATAGTACTATGTCACTGTAGGACTATGAGACTAGCTATAGTCCTATATAGGCACTAGTTTTCAACTTGAAGATTAGGTGACCTCATGCTCTCATTGCATATTCTGGGGAGAGTGCTATAATATTTGAGAGGTGAAGCTAACTCCTATATAATATTATATTTAATGGAATCACTAGAAAAATGACACAAGAATGTTGCTATTTTAGAGAGAAAGCCACTACAGAATTAGTAACACTGATTATTATTAGTTCTGCTAAGTTTTGCTGAGTTTTGGGTATGCATGTTCTAGAGGATACGGGGATATCCCCCCCCCCCCCCCCCCCCCCCCCTCCCGTCATAGAGATGTGGACTAATTTTGGATTGAAGTGTCATAGTTTAATTATCTGGTGAACTGACTGTAAATACAATTCTGATACTGCAGGTTTGGGCAGCTTTACAGACATACACAGAAAGACAAGAATTGTACATATACCTTCAAACTTTATTAAGGAAGACAGTCTACACTCATCCATAAGAATCTTTTACTGTATCATTATGATTAATTGAAGTATCTGTTCCCTGATTGGGACTCAACTGATTTAGACAAAAGGAAAGAAGCTATTTCTCCATGTTTACAGAATCAGATTACATCATTTTCAATTGTACTGACAATAATAATCCACTGCACTATGGTGTAATATGATACTGTTACATGGAGGAAGAGCCCAAAGGAAACCACTAGCACTCAAGTGATCGTGGTTGCAGGTACTTAAAACGTATTGTGCCTAAGTTGCTTATAAAGTGGACTATCATTACCTATCTGACTGCTTAGAAACATTGACGACCATTGCCTGTTGTTGGGGAGCGTTGTAATTAGACGATCATTACCTATGAATAGGAAAAGGTGATGCAATAGCTAGCTAGCAGTGTAGTGTAGTGGAGAATGTCTCGTATAACTTGTCCGTGTCTGAATATCAATGTCTATGCTGCAACTATTGATTGGCGAAGGTATTCTGTACCAGCTAACAGACTCTTTTCGCAGGAGGATATTGTAGTTGGAAAAGATAATGTGCTCTATGAGATAAATCTGGATGTGGCAGGAATCATAGTGGTCAGTTACAGCTCATTGTAGATATGTAGCTAACTATTATTCCATTACAATATAACACTGATGCAGAACAAAGTATTTTTAATGTGATTATTTCATAATAATTTTAAATGCACAGTGTTGGCAGTCAGTGGTAAGGGAGACTAATGGTGTGTCCTGGGCAGTTGGTGGGAAGGGAGTATCTAGTAAAGATAAAAAAGTGCTTTATTTTGGTGTTTACTTCACCCAGAGAATATCCCTACTACTATGTAAATATGCCCAGGAGCAGTAGTGGGTGTGTCCATATATTATATATACTACCACTAGGGCAGTCACCTTGAAGAAAGAGGTTTGACTTGGAACTTGTCCAGTTCTGAGGGGAAACTTGTGTGGGATTAAATATTAAAACAAGTGACCTGTAAAAATAGCAAAATGGTTGGTAATGAATATACAAGTAATTCCTATGGGACCTATTTCATCAGCCATTATTAAAATATTATGATAGTGTGAGTTTACAAACTTCTCTTCTTATACCTCTTGATTCAAAAACATGTCCTGTACGTCCTAAAGGTTACTAGATATGATAAACCCAATAATTAATAATAATATTATTAATAATAATTATTATTATATTGTGGAAGGAAGTGTCTTTAATAATTGAATATAATGGTTGCCACCACCACATGATTATTAATGGGTAAAGGGTTTTACGCTCTGAAATTAATTTGTAATGTAGATAATATTAATAGTCAAATATGCTGAGGTTAAAGGTTGTATTAGTATTTCTGGTGTCACATGTCCCCTATTCCTAACATTTGGTTTTGCTAATTGTTGGATTTTGAGGAGTTAAAATATTTCAGGAGATTTAACCGAACAAATATTATTATTATAGACAAGGCCACTCACTGTGTTGTCATAAGAACCACTGTGTTGTCATAAGAACCACTGTGTTGTCATGAGAACGGAATGTTCTATTGCAAGTCTTTTAATATTATGAGCATTATCACAATTTTGAAGGCTGAAATGTGTTCCAATAAATAAATATAGGGCAATGTTCTAGAGCATTATAGATGACTGATTTCATGCAGTGTTCATTATTCTAGATAGTAATATCGTAATATTATCAGATTATGAGTAAAGTATAATCTTAATACTGAATTTACTCTATCATTTGAAATCTCATGACATCTGTTCTGCTAGTGTGTGTTATTTATTTATTTATTTATTTATTTATTTATTTAGGAGGTGAATGCACTGACTTTGAGTCGACATGTTGGAGATTGGATTATATATTCGTGTAGTAACTGTCAGACTGATGTCTACATTTCACATGCAATAAAAGAAGGCAGAACTTTCATTACTTCAGGATTAGTGGTATGTTGACCACTACTCTAACAGCTATATATTATCTAGATACCTCTTCCTAACATTGATTGCTGTTAGACACATCTTACTGTTTACTGCTCTCAGCAAATGTAGCATGTGTTATGAGCTGGAGCAACAAGTCATTGACAAAAGTTTGAATGTCTAGCAAGTGGTTTGCTACAATGTACTTTCATTAAACAACTCTTAGTAACAGAACTGTAGTGTTGGTGTCATGGTGACAGAACTATAGTGGTTGGTGTCATGGTGGTATAACTGTAGTGTTGGTGTCATGGTGACAGAACTATAGTGGTTGGTGTCATGGTGGTATAACTGTAGTGTTGGTGTCATGGTGACAGAACTATAGTGGTTGGTGTCATGGTGGTATAACTGTAGTGTTGGTGTCATGGTGGCAGAACTGCAATACTGTAATTGGACACTGAAGGAGGAGAAAAGGATCTAACCTTGAGAATGCAAGTGAGGGCAAATGTCCTTACCCCACCCCCTGCTAGGACCCTCTTCCTAAAAAAAAAAAAATAACCTGGGTCCTGTGAGCTATCTGAGATTCAAATTAAAAGTGCTCTTTATTCCATTCACATCAGTGTAAACTTAAGTCCCTACTTACCTACTGGTGTCTTCCTTAGACATGACTATTTATCATCTTATGCTAGGGACTAGGGACTAACAGATGAGTACATTCAGCTGCTGAATGTATACATGTGTCATTTGTGCTACTGAACACTGTCTGTTCAGACTCGCCTTTATCATAGGAGTGATGAGTAGAGTGTGGAGTGATTGCACAAGTGTGGGGTGATCACAGGAGTGTGGATGACCAGTATAAGTGGTTTTACAAAAAGGAGGTCTCAGTTATGGTGGTTTGGTAGCTCAAACCATTTATTATAGACCTGTGCTATGTATGGGGTGGGTACTATATAAGGTTTTCATTGTAATATCAAAAATGCTCTACACATCATGATGACTTCATCATAGCTAGCATCATTTCCCCTCACTCCCTAGTCTTGTGATCACATTGTTATGATATTAACTCTGAGAGTTCAATGAGCTAATGATGATTTGTCATTTTATCCCATCCCTTGCTTCGTATATTTTGAACCTGCTGTAAGTACTAGCAAACAATATGCTCTGCTTATAAGTTGGACATGGAGCCTTCAAGATAGACTTTCATATTGCCAGTAAGAGGAAGAAGTAGAACTTTTGTGTGCTTCTATGTCTATTAATTTCCTAACATTACGTCACTACTAAGCCCTAGCCCTAGCCCTAAATCCAGCCCTTATTCTAGCCCTAGCTCTTACATTACATGGACAATTACGGCTGAGAGGTGTGGTGTTGATGTAATAATAATGATGTAATGTAAGGATATAGAAGTACCTTAGTAAGAACGCTATAGTTATAGTACTTCCATTCATATGGATTACAGCTTTGTCAAAGATCATGATATAGAAATCAGTTAATGAATTATTAATTGGCAGACAGTACAAATCTCCATAAGACCTTTGAGACCACATCTGTCTCTACTATATTGATTGGTGGTTTCTTAGTATAGACTCTTAACACCACATCAGTCCTCTGTGGAGAATTGAGCAGAGAATGAGAATAAGAGTAGCTTAATAACTATAAAGGCTGAGGAAGTCTGTAAAATGTTGACCACTAAATACTAACAAGATGTATTACTCCAAATACATTCACAAACGAAGCAGTTTGCATCATGACCTCATGTATACCTCATGTCATGTGTACCTCATGTGTATCTCATGTTTACACCTCATGTGTACCTCATGTGTACATCATGTGTATCTGTAAGTCTAGCTACCTATAAAACATGACTTCTCTGTTTGTGTCTATAGTCTGGTCATGAGGCTATCCAGAAGATGTGTCAGCTTGAGAACTTCAGTACAGTCTTTAAGATATTGTTGAATCCAGTGGAGGAGGAAGATGACGATAAGCTCAGAAGGAAGAGAGGTACAATATATTTTGTGATCTCAATAGCCACATTGCCAGAGTATGTTAGTATTGTGGGGTTGGTAGTAAGTTTTCTAAGGCTCACAGTACTCGTTATGGGTGAATAAAAGACACATGTCTTGTCTTTTGCTGGTGAGCACAGAGAGAGTATTTTCTCTCTCAGTCACTCATTCAGTTCTAAGCAGAGAAGGCTATCTTTAACATCCACTACAATGAATGTTGCTTTTCCTGTGAGCTGCTGAATTTAATATTTATCTCTTAAGTAAAGAGGTAGAACTTTGAAGGTTTGTAGAATGGAATATTTGGACAATGGCTAATCATAATTTAGGCCTGTAGATTACCTGGGGTGGGCCTGGGCTTATATAGGTCAGTCCTGTAGAATCCCCCCTGTTCAGCCCTGTAGAATACCCCCTGTTCAGTCCTGTAGAATACCCCCTGTTCAGGTGGGAGCAGGTGTGTTTGTTCTTGTAACTCTGAGAGAAAGTGTATTGTCCCCTGTAATATTCACATAAGCCCTCTGAACAGTTCCCAAAGCTATAAACACTAGCAGATTTCTGATAAGATGTGATAATATCTACAGCTCTCTACACCACTCACTACAGAGTTAGTTAGCTGTAAGTATGTACACAGCCTACACACACACACACACACACAGTGGGACTGGTTCAGCAAACCAAAGGGGAACAGTAAGATGGTCACATGGGGATAATATCATTGTAAGCTCAACCTCAAGCTTCCTGGAGTAAAGTGAACTTTAGAATATTTACTTCCACTAGGAAAATCAGATAGTGGCCGATCCCTTATCAAGAAATACACAATACTCTATAGTGCACTACCAATACTCTATAGTGCACCACCAATACTCTATAGTGTACTACCAATACTCTATAGTGCACTACCAATACTCTATAGTGCACTACCAATACTCTATAGTGCACTACCAATACTCTATAGTGTACTACTAATACTCTATAGTGTACTACCAATACTCTATAGTGTACTACTAATACTCTATAGTGCACTACCAATACTCTATAGTGTACTACTAATACTCTATAGTGTACTACTAATACTCTATAGTGTACTACCAATACTCTATAGTGTACTACTAATACTCTATAGTGCACTACCAATACTCTATAGTGTACTACTAATACTCTATAGTGCACTACCAATACTCTATAGTGTACTACTAATACTCTATAGTGTACTACCAATACTCTATAGTGTACTACTAATACTCTATAGTGTACTACTAATACTCTATAGTGCACTACCAATACTCTATAGTGTACTACTAATACTCTATAGTGTACTACTAATACTCTATAGTGCACTACCAATACTCATAGTGCACTACCAATACTCTATAGTGCACTACCAATACTCTATAGTGCACCACCAATACTCTATAGTGCACTACCAATACTCTATAGTGCACTACCAATACTCTATAGTGCACTACCAATACTCTATAGTGCACCACCAATACTCTATAGTGCACCACCAATACTCTATAGTGCACCACCAATACTCTATAGTGCACTACCAATACTCTATAGTTTGTTACTAGTACCTACATTGTGGATTGAGCTTTCTGTTCTATCATCAGTTAATATACAATAAATACATTCCTTGATCCAGTTCTTCTATCGTAATGGCTCCACGTGAGCAATAACATTGTTAGATTGTCCTCAGAATCAATGTATCCTGAAGTGCTCTATCTTTGCCAGCTATGGCATCACATGACCTGCTTTTAGCTTCTATTGTTGATCACACAAATATATGTGGAGCAAAGGGTTTAACTTTGCTTCATTGTGAAAAAGAGAATTTTCATTACTCTTAAACCACTCAATGTTTGTTTGTTTGTTTATTTGTTTGTTTGTTTGCTTGCTTGCTTGTTTGTTTTGAAAACCTGTTTTGGTAAACACACTCTACATTTGCTCAAAGTAATTCACTTGATTCATGCTTGCAAGCATGTTCACAAAACAGGTAAAATACCTATTTACAGACTAATGCAAACAAGCTAGACTGAACATTCTTCCCCCTAGACAGTGTAAGAGAGGACTGTTGAAAAGCCTTCATTTCATCAGTACAGCATTGAGATGAATAATCTTAAAACTACCAGGACCTGATGTTGTGTCCACAATGCTTACTTCAGATTCATTCCAGTTTCATCATCAAATTCTGTAGCTTCACCTTCATCAATTGAACTTGGAGGAGTTAGCCCAGTGGATCTTCTTGATAGTTGACAGGACATTGATAAGCTTTTGGCCATGCTGAAAAACTACTGCTTTGATTAGCTCTATAAAATAACAAGAAATACACTTGACAATGATCTTCTTCAGTAACAAGTCCTTAGACAAGTTGAAGGACATAGTGGCTACCACCACCAATACCTAGGTCCAAAAATAGGAGGGACTACAGCCCTCTCCTGCCTGCCTACCTCAGTTTTAGCTCTGTACTATTGGTGGGTAAAGTTTTGGTGGGTAAACTTTTGGTGGGTAAACTTTTGGTGGGTAAACTTTTGGTGGGTAAACTTTTGGTGGGTAAACTTTTGGTGAAATTAGAAAAGAATCTTTCTGACCATTTTGAGCTAACCCTGAGAAAGGAGGACATAGTTATCCATCATGTAACTCCTGTAGTGTTGAGAGATACTGCCTTCAAAATGTCAACAATAAGCAGCTCTACATTATGAGAGTGTTATCACATACTCTGATAATGCATTAACCTGTAGTTGTAAAAGATGAAACTATTTTTATAGTTTACAGTATGTCATTTGGTCATGAGGATCCCGATATGAAATCAGCACATCAGCAGATGAAAACTTATCTCAAGAAAGAAGAGGAAGTCATGGAAGAGAGGATAAAGTTAGTATACCTACCTCCCTGTCTGTGCACCTACCTCCCTGTCTGTGCACCTACCTCCCTGTCTGTGCACCTACCTCCCTGTCTGTGCACCTACCTCCCTGTCTGTGCACCTACCTCCCTGTCTGTGCACCCACCTCCCTCTCTGTGCACCCACCTCCCTCTCTGTGCACCCACCTCCCTCTCTGTGCACCCACCTCCCTGTCTGTGCACCCACCTCCCTGTCTGTGCACCCACCTCCCTGTCTGTGCACCTACCTCCCTGTCTGTGTACATACATAGTGTTATAAGGATAAGGAATGATTCATACACATTAATGTATATATTCACTGGTCCATAGCCCACAGTATACTAATCCATGGCCCACAGTATACTAGTTCATAGCCCACAGTATACTAATCCATAGCCCACGGTATACTAATCTATGGTCCACATCTTTACCGTCAATCAGAGATCATAATTGACCTAGGAACAGATAGCTATCTTCAACATCAACTCTCTATCCAATATGAGATGAGAGGAGAGATAGGGGAGGGAGGGGAGATAGGGGAGGGAGGGGAGATATGGGAGGGAGGGGAGATATGGGAGGGAGGGGAGATAGGGGATGGGAGGGAAGATAGGGGAGGGAGGGGAGATAGGGGAGGGAGGGGAGATAGGGAAGATAGGGGAAATAGGGGGTGGGAGGGGAGATAGGGGGAGGAGAGATAGGGGAGGGAGGGGAAATAGGGGATGGGAGGGGAGGGAGCAGATGAGTTAGGCCTTTCTCTAGTTATATGAGATCAGTGTTTGGTCATGAGCTGCTTTGTAGAAAGCAATATACACAGCTGACTGTCCACTGACTCTCTATTAGTGAGGTCAGGGGTCTTGTGAGGTCAGGGGTCTTGTGAGGTCAGGGGTCTTGTGAGGTCAGGGGTCTTGTGAGGTCAGGGGTCTTGTGAGGTCAGGGGTCTTGTGATGTGTACATAATTGATCAACAGATCTTTTGAGGAGAAGCAGAGGAAAATGTTCTCAGAGTTGCAAGAAAGGGCTCATTATGAAAGAAGACTGCTATTTGCGTAAGTACATACCATCACTGATACTGTGTCCTCAAGGGAGGCTGAAATTTGTGCATCACTTGAAGCGACAGTACTGGTGATGTCTTATGAAGTTACAGTATCTTCTGCATGTATTCTGGATGACCTCTAGTGATCCAACTCTGTGTGACTTCTAGTAATCCAGTTGGTAATGCTCTGGGTGACCTCTAGTAATCCAGTTGGTAATGCCTGTGTGACCTCTAGTAATCCAGTTTGTAATGCTCAGGGTGACCTCTAGTAATCTAGTCGGTAATAACATCTAGAGGTTGGCTCATGAGATTAGTCACTGACAGCACCACATCATCAGACACTATTATATAGTACATGTGTATACTATAGAGTAGAGAAAAAAATATCAACTCACTAACTTAAGGCAAAAATAGCTCCTTTATTCACGTTTTATACATCTGCTCATAACTATCCTCTACTTTGTCCTAGAAAGTTGTGTTTTTTCTCTCTCAAAATGTTGCTCACTCAAAGAGCTATCTGATGGTATATTAAGTTTTTATTTTCCCACAACCTAGTCGAAGTTAGCCTGCAAACCTTCATGTACTATTTACTAGTTTCGACTATTACTCAATGCCAACTCCCCTTCAATGTTTCGTAAGCAAATTCTGTCTGTTCATATGAAAGAACAGGAAAAGTGCTTTCAGAATTTTTTTTTTTTTTTTTTTTTTTTGCATCTAAGACAATGTGGTGTTGAGAAATAGGTAAAAAATAGTACATGAAGGTTTGCAGGCTAACTTCGACTAGGTTGTGGGAAAATAAAAAATTAACTTTCTAGGACAAAGTAGAGGATAGTTATGAGCAGATGTATAAAAAAGGTAAAAACATGAATAAATGAGTTATTCCTGCCTTAATACTCTGCTAACAGTTACACTGCATCATCCCTAACTGACCTTCCAAATTTTTTGAACTATGACCTTTCATAATAACATTCAGAGGGTTAAGCTAGTCAGATAAATTAATGAGTATATTGCATCAGTCACTTGAAAGATTGTCAAACTCCATTCTTCATTTTTACTTTGCTTCCACACACTTTGAAATTGTGTTCTCTCCATTAATGAAATGCAGTGCTATTGCCAAAGCTCGAGAGAAGGTCATATCAGAAGAAATTAAAAGTGCCAGCACTGAGACAAAGACAGAGATAGATACAGAGACTAACAGCGAGAGTAGCAGAGAGGCGGGGAAGGTGATAGATGCAGAGGTGGTTGATATTGAGAAAGGGGTCGAAAATCAGGCTACTCAGAAAGTTACTATCACAATAAAGGATGGTTCTCTGTATTCAACGTCACAGGTACAGTACGGTACAGTGTGTAGGCATCATCGACACATGATACAGCATGTAGTCATCACAGATAGGCTCACCACTTGTACACAGAATACAGAAATCTAAGATAAAGAATGCTATGATAACTAGAGAAAGAGAGAGAGGGAGGGAAGGAGGGAGAGAGAGAGAGAGGGAAGGAGGGAGAAAGAGAGAGAGGGATGCAATAGAACTAGATTTTGTTAATTATTCAGTTACAATCTGAGCAAGAGGATTCTTTGTTTGCACTGGAAGGATTTGATGATGGTCAGATGTATGAGGAAGATCTCAATGAAGAAGATGTTGGAGACATTGCTTTTCCTCAGTCAGATGATGAAGAAATAAGTACAAGTGGTAAGTATGCCTGAACTATATATAAATATAATATAAATGAACATTTTCAGTGAAAATTGTCTTTTCTCTCTACTGTTTTGTGTGTGAACTGTTGGTAGTAACTCTAGTAATAAATATTGTTGAAGACATGAAGTTTTCCTGTGAATTTTGTTAGTCAAAGTTCTTTTATATCAGTTTATCAGACAATGCTGTTTTCTATTGTGTAGATAGTTCATTTAGAGACATTTCTGCTTTGAATGGAATGAACTTGGCCACATCAGTTCCAGTGGACATACCTTTATTTCAAACTTCTACTACAAACACAACAGTAAGAATTATAATGATTATTTCATGCTGTTCTGCAATTTATACTGGCACCAGCTGTTCTGGGAGACTCTAAGAGACAGTTGTGGGCAGTTACAGGTCCTGCTGATAAATGGAGACAGTTTTGGGCAGTTCAGACCCTGTTTATAATAGAGGGATTTCTGGGTAGTTTCTAGGTCCTGCTAGTCACAGTGAGTGAGATTTTCTATTTTCCTTATTTCTGTAGAGTAATGAAGATGATTCCAATGTTGGTGATGTTGGCAATTCAATTCGGCAGTTAGCACTTAGTGTGCAAGACACAGGAATGTTTGGGGACCTTCCAAGGCCAAGGATAATGGCTAATTCTACCACCATTAACTGGCACTGATCATAGAGTTGATTACAAATAACCATTATTATCATCATAGTAATAATAATTTTGATGCAGTTCAGCTCTTATCCACTGTAACCTGTTGGCCAGTTTAAGACTAATACACTGTACTAGGCACATTCACAATAGTAGTCTATGGAGTGCTTACACAAGGCCATGCAACATGTTATGCAGGTCAGCTAGTACGTAGTGATGGAGCTAGTGTAGTCACAGAGCTAGTATTTTAGTGTAGGAAGAGGTTCTGTTCACAAAATACCACAAGTAACAGGTACAGTAGGATGTCAGTTATCCGGACAGGTTGGGACCGGAAGGTGTCCGGATAACTGAAAATTTCTGGATAACTGAAGTCATTGTACACCAATGTACGTGCATACATGTACAAAGTGTAATATTGAATGTATTAGTTGTGTTTGCAGTGCATGTAATCACTGATTTTTGTCTTTTTTTTGTGTTTCGTATCTCTTCTTCACTGCTTCCATGAAAAGGCCATTAATTAATTACACTGTACTGTATACATGTATGTACAGTACACCTGTTCTGGTTAACTGAAGTTTCTAGATAACTGACATCCTACTGTATTTAGAACATCTGTAATATTCCCATACAATAGCGTTACAGCAGTATGAATAACACTTTTGCTTTAGAAGTGAGATAAGTGCCTTATTTCTTGGTGGAAGGCCTAACATTAAGTTATAGATATTAATAAAGATATATTATAATAGAGTTGATGGTCAAGTGGAGTTCAGTTTCAGTTCATTGCTGCTTACATTCTGGTGGTTTGGCATCATTCACCTGCACGACAAAATAGAGTAAAGAGTAGAGCAGTGTGCAATAGAACAGAATATAGAATAGAGCAGTGTGCAATAGAACAGAATATAGAATAGAGCAGTGTGCAATAGAACAGAATATAGAATAGAGCAGTGTGCAATAGAACAGAATATAGAGTAGAGCAGCATGTAATAGAGTAGAGCAGTGTGCAATAGAACAGAACAATATAGAATAGAGCAGTATGTAATAGAGTAGAGCAGTGTGCAATAGAACAGAATATAGAATAGAGCAGGATGTATTAGAGTAGAGCAGTGTGCAATAGAACAGAACAATATAGAATAGAGCAGGATGTATTAGAGTAGAGCAGTGTGTAATCAGTGTCGTGTAGTATGTACAAGTTATGTTGTACGCTGACGGACTTATGGAACCTGCTAGTTAGCTAGCATTACATCTTGTTGTGGGTTGTAGTCTTCTCCTTCAACTTCATCCTCTTCTTCATCAAAATCATCATTAAACTACATAACCACTACATCAAATAGACCACTCTTACACAAGAATAACCCTTACATCATCTTCCTCATCTTCCTCCATAGCTTCACCCGTAAAGAATAAGACAGCTCTGGGAATAAGACGGTCTCGGATAAACTCGGCACGATTGTAGTTGTCACTCAGAGCCTGAGTCACAGCATCATCCTCCTCTGATTCACTGGAATTCTTCAAAAAAAAATAGGACTACAAGATTAATTCCTAACTCATTCAAGTAGAAACCACTAACTAACCTTATTGGCTGTCAGTCATGACAATAAACAGAAAATGAAAGGGGAAAAACATGTTAGCAGTGTTACGTGCAGTGGATGGTAACTTACACTTGGTAAATGAAAACATGTTAAAGAATGTTTCATTGGGTACTTGTTTGTCGATGGTTTTAGACTGTCCTTTGCCTATGATATTATAATGAAACATATTTATTTGATGAGATTGTGGGTGCTGTGTAGTCGAAGGAGCTAGCTTAGACTCTCATTCCCAGTGACATGTATAATTACATGAATATAGCACCTTTAGACTTTGTCTTCTTCTTTACTGTTTTAACTGTCAAATCCTTTCCTTTCTTCCAGTCTATATGACATCTACAATGAATTGTAAAAAAAATTCCAACTGCTTCAACATTAATTCTAATGCTTAAGGGAAAGGAGTAAAATGTATACAGAATAATATAACTTTATTAACTGGGATTGCAATACTTGTCCACATGACCTCAATCAAGGGAATGCTATAAGATAAAAAAACTTTTATGCTTAAATGTTATGCACATACCGTAGATCTGGTTAATTTCATGTCACTTTAATTTCGCTATTTTCGTGGTAGGTAAAGGTAAGCGAAAATAAAAAAACTTCAATTATTATACGTACAAATTCAAAAGTATTAGCTATTGAAATCCTCCCCAACCAGTGAAAATAACATACGTGAATTGCATCATAATACAAGATTTTTATGAGATCAGTGAAAATAAAGTGTCTTGAAAATAATCGAATCTACGGTACACATGATGTACACAGTTATTAGCTCCCATCTCCAAATGGGCTCATATCAGACACATACCTATCTACCATATTAGACACACCTACATACATACCCTATTAGATACACACCTACATACCACCACATTAGCTACACCTACATACACACCTATTAGACATACACATGTATTAGCACCTACCCTTGACAAGAATGTATTGTTGCTCCTTCAAATGACCAAGGGTCTTCATCATTCACTTCACAGGACACATAGTATGTCATGGTTAGAACCTTATTAGTGAACCACTTATTGTCGGAGAAATGGAACTCAATTGTAAAGTCCTATAAGGTGAGTACACAATCAGCTTAAATTTTATGTCCATGCAATTTTGGTGGTTGTAGCTACCACACGAAAATTTTACCCCACAAAAATTAATTAGCACCTGTGCCACAAAAATTATGGTACTAGAAAATTTATAGCCTACAGGCACAGCACCTTGACCCAGGGTACAGTAGTACCATGAGCCTATGTATAGTCTGGGTATAATAGTACCCGTGAGCCTGTATATAGTACCCATGATCCTGTGTATAGTACCTGTGAGCCTGTGTATAGTACCCATGAGTCTGTGTATAGTACCTGTGAGCCTGTGTATAGTACCCGTGAGCCTGGGTACTATCTGAGTCTGTATATAGTACCTGTGAGTCTGTGTATGGTACCCGTGAGCCTATGTATAGTACTATGAGCCTGTGTATAGTAACCACTTGAGAATGACTGTAGAGGGCTGTTAGCAAGTAGGTTTTAAGGAGTTACCATGTAATGTACTGAGCATACATATTTCTTACTCATCACATCAGCAGTAGAAGTGTGTGGAGCATATCTCCCTCCCCATAAGATTCATAATAACATAGTGCATATTTAACTTACCAGTCCATCATCATTACTATAGACAACCTTCACATCCGTCAAATGACCCAGTAACTCCTCATCACAATCCTACATGTATTAGAAGGACTTGACAGATATTAATGGTGGGGGCATCAACAGCAGCATTTAGAGAATACCCTAATTCTTTCTAACCATCAAAGAACCAGGACTACATTACTGTTTTAGCAAATACCTAACAATATTGTGTGTGAGCTTATAAAATACTTTCAGGAAGAAGCAATTTGTTTATTTTAAGGTAATGTTACGCCACTAAATCTGTCGGTCACAAAATGTGATGATTAACAATTTTCTAAGCATTAGGATTCAATGCTGAAGTTACTGCCCAGGGAAAAAACATGGTACCAACATTCCAACATCCTACAAACAGGTTTATCATCAGAGGCCATCCCACACTAGGGCAAGGAGTGATACCCATTATAAGTGAACTAAAAACACCACAGACATTTATTTTTAAACATAACCACACCCACCATGCCCATGATGTTATACCTTCTTCCTAGTAATCTATTGTACGTGAATGCTAGTAGAAATTAAAATTATGGCATATGATAGCTCTGATGGGAAATAGTCTCTGGCCAGACTCCTATCTCAGGAAAAGAGTCTAGTTAAATTCAATAGACAATCACACTTCTACTTGCCAATGATCTTGTGTCAAACATGATACATGATACGTCACAGTTCTCAAATGTTTTGCGTATTATCACAGTGTGAGTGGAAGAGTACCTACCCATGTACTCTCCTAGCTAGCGCACACACTATAATCAAAGTGCAGACTTTACTAAATTTGTGATGTATGAGCATGTCATATAGCCACGCCCCATACCCATAATTGCTGACTGTGCACAACAAGATCGTCTATTAATTTGACCAGATACTTTTCCCAAGAGTCTGGCAGAGTCTGGCAGGAGAGACTAAATGGGGAAAGATTCTAAGGTGCAAGGCTGAGTAGTTATAGCTATCATCACAGACATCATCAAAATCCCCAAAATCAATATTAACAGCTCACCTTGATGACATCAGCAAATATATCACAATTTCTAAACGCTGTCAGCCAGAATTCTGGAATACCTATACAAAGAAAATAGACAGAATAGAAGCAAAACTACAGCTAAGAAGAAATAGGTCAAGACAAGAGAGAGAGAAGTCAGACAACAATAAATTATACAAGTCCCTCAGTTCACTCAATTCATACACAATCAAGTCACTACACATGAAAATATTCAAAACTATTTACCAAACAACTTTAAGAATTATTTCAGTACTTAAACTGAGTAACATAATTAATACAATCAGCACTAACACTACATTATCTCCCACAGTAGAGCAAAACACTTATAACAGCAGAGGTAAGGGAGAAAATGAACCTATAGATTACTAACCATCACCTAATACTACTCAAACCAAGAGGTAAATGGAGCCTATTAGCATATCTAACAACCAGAGCTCCATAGTCCATACATTATAGACAACTGATACATCATACAACCAGAGCTCCATACATTATACACAACTACCTTACATCACACAACCAGAGATCCACACATTATAAATAATTTATAGACAATATTGAACATCACACGACCAGCCCAACACATTATATCAGGCTTTATACGCTGAAGGGCATACTTAGAGTGCCCTCTATACAACTAGTTAGTAGTGGTATGTTTTCCAGCAATCAAACTTATACCTAATGTACTAACAGCAAAACATCAGGTATCTAGGACAATATTTACATGCAAATAAGCTCTACTTCTATGAGTCTATAATAGAGATGATTTGTGTTTGAGGGGCAGACACTCTCATCTAGTGTTGTAGGGTTCTTACTGGCTTGGACTCCCTTTCACATTAAGACAACTACTAGAGCAGTTATAAACAGGACTATTAATAGAAATATTCCCCACACACACTTGTTCACTTACCTTTGGTATCTTTATCAGGACTATCCTATAAAAGTTAATAAAACAGTTTATTAGTCAGTAAAGGATATGTATGTGGATGTACAGTGAACTACACAGAACTTTCTATGAGTACTCTAAAATAGAATCTATTTCGTTAAAGATGTAAACTGTTAAAACAGGCACAGCACCGTATAATCTTATAGGTTAATATTACAATCTAAACTCAAAGACTTACTTTATTGTCCTTCTCTTCCTGTGATTGCTCTAGTGTAAAGTAATAACGTACAACTAATAAACATTCAATACACTACAATGCTACAGTTATGTATACAGGAACCATATCCCCTTAAACAGACTAAAATCCTTAACCCATTATCTAATCCATAAACAAAATACTTTAAAACCCAGGGACTATCTAGTCCCTTTAACCCTAGTCCCTTCACCCTAGCCCCTTCACCCTAGCCCCTTCACCCTAGTCCCTTCACCCTAGCCCCTTCACCCTAGCCCCTTCACCCTAGCCCCTTCACCCTAGTCCCTTCACCCTAGTCCCTTCACCCTAGCCCCTTCACCCTAGCCCCTTCACCCTAGCCCCTTCACCCTAGCCCCTTCACCCTAGCCCCTTCACCCTAGTCCCTTCACCCTAGTCCCTTCACCCTAGTCCCTTGACTCTAGCTCTATTACCATAAGCAGTGATCTAATATTAAAACTACTTTTTTGATCTTCAGTGCAGTCAACACAAACCTTGAAATGGCTAGAGCTAAGGCTTGGATTTGGGCCTAAGACTAAACAAATCCTTGTAACCCCCTCCCCCTCCACCTGCATTAGATTACCTATACATGGATGTACCTGGTTCATTTCCATCTTCTACCCAACGACATTCATCGTCAGTTGGCTCATATGTTCCAGTTACAATAGAGTGACGTTTATTGTACAGAGGCTGATAA
Organism: Diacarnus erythraeanus; assembly: GCA_964016965.1. Classification (NCBI taxonomy): domain Eukaryota; kingdom Metazoa; phylum Porifera; class Demospongiae; order Poecilosclerida; family Podospongiidae; genus Diacarnus; species Diacarnus erythraeanus. The sequence continues at coordinate 5,993,849 of OZ024682.1, read as the reverse complement.
AGTTTGTGATATTTAGCTTCTAAATGTTGTACTTCCTTATAAAACTGAGCTTCAAGTTGAGTAGTGGACTTTTGGATATTCTTAAGAGCTTTCACTCTCCTCACTACATTCGGTGGAAGACTCACACTATGAAAATTGTTGTGAGTGTGAAGTGTTAGTACAGGACATAATCTCCAGTCACAAATAAATAAAATACTGAATGACTGGCTGTGGGGACTGCATTCTCGTTATATTCACTGCCAGTCATTAATCATCAAAATCATGTGCTTCTTTATTAATGGCAGCACATATCAGAAAAAAGTATAGGATTAGGGTCATAGTTCAACTACTAAAGATACTACCAAAATGACATTCATCGTGTATTATCACAAGTGTTACCAGATTCAGGGAATTGTTCCCAGATTAAGGGAATTTTGGTAGTGTTTAGGGACCAGAATCATTTAGTCAGGGATTTTTTTTTAAATTCTGAGCATGCCCAGATGCTGCATGTCTGGTCTGGTCTGGTCATGTGCAATCTGGTCTACTTTGTATACAATTTGGTGTTGCATGTTCCTGATTCAGACATGTGCAAGCCTAGCCTATTAATGCAAAAATGCATGACAACTCAGTGATGATGTTGTTACTAAATGACCACTCCAATTAGGGGAAAATCTATCAATTTTTCTTGAGGATAGGGAATTTACATCTACTGAATCTGGTAACACTAAGATTCACAATTATAACATATAATCTATGTACCTTGGAATCATGCCCTCGTTGATGGCTGTGGCTAACTTTTGAGACAAATTTGACATTACAGATGAGTCATTCATAATATCTTGTATTGATTTGCCTGAAGAAATTAACTTAATAATAACCACACCCACATAATGACCATATTCTTAGTGGTAACATAATGACCATATTCTTAGTGGTAACCACACCCACAAAGTGACTAATCCACACCTACAATAATTAATAGTAAACAGTGGTGAAATATACTGGTAAAAAGTCAGTGTTTATCAGTAGGGAAAATGTCATACAGTGCATCGGGATCCTCAGATTATCCGGATATTTTCTGACACACCCACCACTTCTATCATTCAATTGCGCCCACGCTATAATTTACAACCGCAACTAGCTTGTCACTACATATAAGTTAGTTGTAGAACTGTCGCTAGTGTAACTTTGCTGTTTAGCTAGCTAGATGGCTACAGCTAAACAGGCTAAACCTATAAGGAAGCATCAAGGACAAAGTTGCTATAATCAAGAAACTGGAGATTACTAAGGCCAGTATGATGGCAGAGGAGTACGGTGTTGGTAAAAGCACTACCTCTGAATCAAGAAGTTGATTATCGTGATGTTGCTACAAGGGGCTTCGATCCCTAGCTGTTTGCAAAAGGGTTAGTTCAATGCCACAACTCTATGAATAATAAATTCATCATGTCATTCATTACATATCCTGGATAAATGTACAGTACATTTATTTCAAACTGTAGTAGCATCACTTTGCACAGCTTAATGTCAGTATGAATAGGCAACGTGCATAAAATGTGATGTTTAGTACTATTACTTCAGCACAGTGTAATCCTGCATGATAAAAAGAACAGGGAAATTTGTATACATGTAGATACCACGTAATATGATGCCAGAATTCATTTATCTGTTATCCGAACCAAATTTTAAAAGCTCTGGTCCCAAGGAGTTCGGATAAGTGAGGATCCACTGTATCAAAAAGGTGAAATGTGTCAGATAATTATCTGCATGGCATCTAATGATCAATGAAAATTGTGTGAGCCAGCCAGCACCAGATCAAGGAGGTGTAGCCCTAATACTAACATTATTCAAGTTGAGAGATGGATTTTTGTCCCAGAGCATGTGGTTCAAGAAGCTTAGTGTCCACTGTCATTAGCCATCTAATCACAGTGAAATGTTTTATGCATTCACGACTGAACACCTTACAACATCTCTTTTATCATTTATTTGACTGACCATCAGCCTGTGACAATCAGCCTGTGTTATGAACCATCAGCTTGTGTTATGAACCATCAACCTGTGTTATGAACCATCAGCCTATGTTATGAACAATCAGCCTGTGTTATGAACAATCAGCCTGTGTTATGATGAACCATTGGCCTGTGTTATGAACCATCCGCCTACAATCAGCCTGTGTAATACTGTCTGGATATCCCTTGGTATCGAACCGATTTGAACCTATTGAAATTTGATGGAACAAATGAGGTATTGTCTGAAAACAAGTGTGACTTGATTGTCCAGCAATCCAAGAGGTCACTAATTGACTGGATACAAATGTTGCCTCCGAGTACACACAAGTGTGAGAATTCCTATTCTCCGCACCTGAGGCCTGCAAGAACAGTAAATTGAAGAACCAAGATGGCTTCAGTAGATGTCAAATCTTTGAAGTACCAGTCAGAGGGGCTTTCATACTGGATTTCTCCCACAACATCTTTATGGTTAGATGATTCAGCTGAACAAACTTATAGATTAGACACACACCTGTAGGACCAACATAGCACTGACCTCAGCTCCAATCAAAAGTTTTAATATGTAGAGGAAAGACAGACTAAAGGTAGAGGAAGACAGACTAAAGGTAGAGGAAGACAGACCAAAGGTAGAGGAAGACAGACCAAAGGTAGAGGAAGACAGACCAAAGGTAGAGGAAGACAGACTAAAGGTAGAGGAAGACAGTCTGCCAACCATTCAATGATTGCACTCAGGATTTATTATCTGCAAGAAATCCCTTTCCAAATCACATTCAGTATAACAAGTCGTCACAATATGCATGAAGTGGAAAATATCTGGAAAGATGTTTCCCTGACATTCCTGCAGTAACTAGTGAAATGTAATCTTGAGGCATATAGCACTCCTTCATGTCAACCACACCCATAGAAAAGCATTATACAAGAAACTTAACACTAGAAACTGAGATGATTTGATTAGCTAGAGAAAACCTTTCAAATCTTGTCAGCCAACTAAATCCACAAAACCAGTCAGTCATGGGAGGAGCTTCAAATCTTAATACTAGTCCATCAGTTAATGTGGGTGGAGCTTCAAACCTAGACACCCAGTTAATTCTACTAATGGAAGTTGAGATAAAGCAGGTATGAAAATGTAAATGGAGCATCCATGCTCTGGCGTCCATGCTCTGACAAGATCTGTTTAAGTCACTGACATAAAGTTCAACTCTATGATTAGGCTGGTTTTTTGAAAGACCATAAATTATGATTTTGCTAGATGATGCAAACACACTATCCCACACTATATACCTTCAGGAAAACTCTAATTAGCCACACCTCACATCAGCTACAACCTCACCAGACCTCATTATAAGAAGTTACACCTTACCAGCTACACTAGGTGAGATATAACTCAAACCTTATCTTCTAAATTAATTAATAGGTAGATGTAGCAGATTATTGACTGTGTGATGGATAATAAAGTCATCATCATTTGTCCATAAATGATACACATTGCATACTTCAGTTAATTAATGGAGGAGGGGGTGACATCACACCCTCACATTCCTTGAAGTAACATGGATGTAACTGTTAACTGGAGAATTCACACATAGTGCAGGTGTCACAAACTTTTTATTATAATTTACAGAGGATAAAATAACACTTTCCACCTAGAACCCTTGTTATTTCAGTTAACCAACTAGTCAAGAGTCTGTGTCCTTCCAAACAACAACAGGTCCAGTCATTATACATTTTACAGATATGCCATGAAGTCACTAGACATGTTCTAAATCTAAACATGAAGAGTAGGTCCATTAGTCAAATTTCACAAATTAGAGGAACAGTATAGAGCAATGCTTTAAAAGGTACAAGATACCCACAATCCTTGGACATAGGACATGAATGTTTCTCTCATCCGTGAACATGTGAACATGTGAACTGTACATGTGAATTGAGGGTACAATTATATGATAACCCTCACCTCCTGGCAATCCAAGAACAGCATCAGCTGCTATTTTCTCACAATTCATATCTACAGGTATAGAGTTAGGAAGTAAAAATGATGACACTATGGTCTGACCCACTATAACACTAGAGGTTTATGTCCATAACACTATAGGTCACAAGAGGTCCATAACACTATAGGTCACGAGAGGTTTATGTTAGTCTTATCGTTACACTGATTCATTCATTCACTTTTCTTGGCCTCCCAACCAGGGTTCAACCAGCAGGGAACCATGAGGCCTTACAGTGATGAAGTTTCCAACTTCAAAATCTAACTACTGGTGTGGGCAGAAACAACTCCATTTAGACACACAGCTATTCACCACCATGTGTCTATGTCCACCCTCAACTCTAGCTTGAACCAACACATCACTTTTCCCTACTGACTAAATTAAGACATAAATTTAACCTCAAGAGATTAACAGGTCAACTTCCAAGTAACATTTGGAAGACTTGTTATCAAAAAACATGTATGTATAACTATAAACTAATAACTATATAGCTATATATACTGTTCATACACACTGAAGGCAAGTTGTTCTGGTCAGAGATAGGGGCATTACATGTAGTGGGTCAGATATCAGGGTGGCATTAAATACAGTTGGTCAGATCTCAGGGTGGAATTACATGCAGTTGGTCAGGTCTCAGGGTGGCATCACATGCAGTTGGTCAGGTCTCAGGGTGGCATTACATGCAGTTGGTCAGGTCTCAGGGTGCCATTACATGTAGTGGTCAGTCAGGATCTGGCAATATACAGTATGTAATGGGTCGATACACATGGCCAATATGCTTCCCGGGAAAATTTTGGTCACCCTGACATAAAGAAAACAGATACAGACAAAACCTGCACCCACTAATACCATAGGAGGAGACTTGTCAGAGTATTTCCCATCCACAGATACACTGAAGTAATAATCCACATCATACCCTATTACCTAAGAATTCCTGAAGACTATATAAGGTACACACACAACACACCCAGGGTACAAAGTAATTGGAAAGAGAAGGGATGAAGAGGGGAGGGAGGGAGGGAGGAAAGGAGGGAGGAATAGTACCCACACTAAGAAGTTGGTACAGAAAAAAAGAAAGAAAAAAAGGCATGTATATGTATATACAGTGGTGGAACCTCTCCTTAAATGAAGACACCTCTGCCATTAGGACACTCAGATATGTCCTAAATAAGTTTGTGTATTGCAATATTATAGTCACTATCCTCTACAAGTAGAGACTATACCGGTCAGGTTACACACCAACTTATATAGCTCGCTCGCCACTCAAAAAAATTACTCAGGAAGCTAAATGTGGACACACACACACACACTATTTCTTGCTTATTAACTTACCGAAATAAATAATAGAGAAGTTAATATTCAGAAGACGCAGGCAGACATAACTAAAATCCGAACACTCGTAATAGAGCGCAGCTACATGCAAGAACAACCCGCCCGCCCGCCCCCAGCTAGCGCGCGGCCGGGCAGAAGTGTGGGGCGCGATTTGCTGCACGCATGCGTTTAAGTGTGTATAATCTTCAGCTGGCCAAGCTAGTCAGTTTTCCTTTCATTTTAATACTAAACATGTTAACTCTCCATCAGTTTTCTAATATAGGAACTTGCAATCCTATAAAAATGCATCTACTTGTATTGGTGGAAGGTGGCTGTGTTACATGGTGAGCTGGTAATAAGAGGTGCACTTTGACCCATAATTCTCATGGGCCAGCACTTTTTTGAGGGGGAAAAATCTTTTTGTGATTTTCAAGATTGTGTGTGTGTGTGTGTGTGTGTGTGTGTGTGTGTGTGTGTGTGTGTGTGTGTGTGTGTGTGTGCGTGCGTGCGTGCGTGCGTGCGTGCGTGCGTGCGTGCGTGCGTGCGTGCGTGCGTGCGTGCGTGCGTGCGTGCGTGCGTGCGTGCGTGCGTGCGTGCGTGCGTGCGTGCGTGTGTGTGTCACCCTGTTGTAACAAAGAGTTGCAAGTCCTGCCTACAATACTAGAATTTATAAAGTATACACAACCTCTGTATGTTGTAACTAAGGTGCATTATATTTTGTTCTACAAACAGTTAATTAATTCTGGAGTATGAGCAGACCACTTCCATATTAGCATCCCAAGGATAACCACTGTAGATGTAGGTTCCACTGGGTGTAGTGTATCTGATGTCCAACCATTCATCACTAGAAGTAATGGCACCTGCCTGGTTATTTTACTTTTACAGAACATAGCACATCACAGACTGCAACCAAGGAGAAACAAACTTCACAAAAAAAAGCTGGAGAGGTTAGGAGCCAGAATTCAAGGTTCGTGGAGGTAGCTACAACTTAAAGTGGAGAAGAGAAAACAGTATACATTCAATATTAACTTCTGTTTGTCAATTTCCAGTGACATGACTTTATTTAGCTAATGATATTATTATTATTATTTTCTGCAGTATATTACAATAGAACCTCTGAAAAGAAGGACGCTTAAGATCAGTTGCCTGACCAGCTACTCTGCTACTTTGCCTCAAACTGTTTATTCATCAATTTGTAAGAGTTAGTGATCATAGACTTGGCATATTTGACACACTTAGTGTGCATGTGTGCATGTGTGCATGTGTGCGTGCGTACATGTGTGTGTGTGTGTGCGTGTGTGTGTGTGTGTGTGTGTGTGTGTGTGTGTGTGTGTGTGTGTGTGTGTGTGTGTGTGTGTGTTGTAGCTAGTAGTCAGTTGGAGGAAGCAACTGCTTTGTCTTTCAAGTGTGACATGTGCCAATGAACCTTTAGGTGAAGACATCACCAGACACAGATGTGTCACCACTTGCAATAAGGGTCAGGTGTTGTCACGACCTCCAGCTTGAATTCATGTGAGAATCAATCATAGGAGTATCAACCCATGGGGTAGTTCCCTTTCAAGGTCAAGGTGTGTGTGTGTGTGTTTGGGGGGGGGGGGGGGGAACCTTTTGCCAATCATAAAGTGTTTCTTCTGATTACAAAGTGCTTCCTCCACTCCTGGAGAAAAATAAACCACTTTTAGCATCTGCATTGCAACACGGTTAGTTGAATCTTGATCCTTCATTCCTCCAAGTAGATATTTTAAACAAATGTCATAATTTGCAGAGATCACATTAATCAGCTCTTCACCTGTGAATGATTCCTAGAGCATCACTCACATGATCATCCATCATCCACCACTGACTATACTACAGTAAATACTGGCCTTAAAGTATATTTAATAGCATATGGTCGGCTGTGGTATTTGGGATTAGTAGCTTGAGCTGTACCAGTTAGAAGGAAGCAAAATCAAAGCCAAGTGCTATTTCCCTTCTTACCTGCACAGGGAGAGCTATTAGCTAATCCCAAATACCACAAGCCAGCCACCTTATTCCAGTATCCCACCATTTTTAAAGAGTAATCATAAATGAAAGAGATATAGATATGAGTTAGCTACATAACTAAACATAAAAGTTCCTTGAAGTTTACAGCAATCAGTTTCTCTTCACTCTGAGTATAAATTCTGCTAGAGCTTAATAATCCCAACAGAGCCTCTCCAGCCATTGTCTTCACTGTACTGAAACCATACTACCATGTAGTTAATGTAACATGTCTTCAGAGGGTATTGAAGATTAGTATACCAAGCAAGCTCAAGGTAATTTTGATAGAGCATTTTCATTGGTCTAGTAATCAAAAATTTAATAAGAGCTTCTATGGACCATTTGTATTGCATGTATACTAGATATTGGATTAATGGTCTTATTACATGTCACACTGCATTAATCACTCATTGTCACAATCATGCACAGTTTATGTATTCTGTTATTATTCACATGTGCTTGTGATTCTTAGTGAATGAAATTAAAATTATGCAGAAATATTTCTCTGAATCCTAGTACCTATATGTCAGTATGCTTAGCCATATATGGAACAAACAGCATTTTTTGGTTGCCATGAAGAATGAGTGTAACTGAAGTGTTTGTATAATGGCTGGAGAAGCAATCAAGCAACTGGAAGAGCAGCTGAACTGTTCCATTTGTCTTGATACTTATACTGACCCCAAACTACTCCACTGCTTCCACACCTATTGCAGGAAATGTCTGGTTAAACTTGTTGTCAGAGACCAGCAGGGAGATCTCTCCCTAACTTGCCCAATCTGTCGTCAGGTCACACCAGTTCCAGCCAATGGAGTGACAGATCTCCAGTCTGCATTTCAGACCAATGAATTCTTACGAATTAGAGATGATCTCATAAAGAAAAGAGACATGGCAGCCAGTTTAGAAGCATCAGTGGTTGATGCAACTACCCTCACTCCACTAACAAAAAAGTCTATCTTCAACTGCTTTGAGCATGTCGATAAAGAACAAGAGCTTTACTGTGAGACATGTGAGGAGCTGATCTGTTATAAGTGTGCTATTAAAGGAGGTAAACACGTAAATCATGATTATTACGAGTTTAAGAATGCATACGAGAGGTATAAGGGAGAAGTGAGACCATCACTAGAGACAATGGAGGGTAAACTGAATACAGTGAAGAAAGCATTAGTACAGTTAGACACACGTTGTGGTGAAGTGTCTGATCAGCAAGCAGCTGTCGAAGCCAGCATACATGATGTCATCACACAATTCCACGAATTCCTAGATGTTAGGAAGACAGAACTTATCAGTGTTTTAAACCAAATAACTCAGGCTAAGCTGAAAGGCCTTGCAACCCAGAGGGACGAGATGGAGACCATCCAGGCACAGCTGAGCAGCTGTCTTGACTTCGTTAGGAAAAGCTTGGAGACAGAATGTCAGGGAGAGATCCTGATGATAAAGAGAAACATAGTGAAGCAAGTTAAGGAACTGACCACACCTTTCCAACCAGACATATTAAAGCCAAACACAGAAGCAGACATTGTTTTTTTATTCTTGCCAGATGTTACTGCAACTTGTTGCAATTATGGGAAAGTATTTGTACCAGGAGAACCTGATCCATTACAGTGTCAAGCTACAGGTAAAGGTCTGGAGGCAGCAGTTGTTGGAGAGAAGTCTAGCGTTATCTTACAAACTATCAATCATTGTAGTGAACCTTGCAGTCAGCCCATCAAGTCATTAGAGTGTGAGCTTGTGGCTGAGATAACAGGTTCCAGAATGACAGGCAGTGTAAAGAGAAGTGGACAGAACCAGTATGAAATAGGATATCAGCCGACAATGAAGGGTAGACACCACTTACACATCAAAGTGGAGGGCCAACACATCAGAGGAAGTCCATTTTCTGTGGCAGTGAAGTTACCAGTTGAGAAGCTTGACAATCCAATCCTAACTATTGACGGGGTGGGGAGACCTTGGGGTATGGCAGTCAACCAGAGAGGGGAGGTGATGATAACTGAGCTTGATGGAGATTGTGTCTCCGTGTTTAGTCAGTGTGGAGAAAAGCTTCGATCATTTGGCACAAGGGGCTCTGATCATGGACAGTTTAATAAACCTCGTGGTGTTACAGTAGACAGTGAGGGGAATATTTTAGTGGCAGATACATATAATCATCGTATTCAGAAATTTACAACAACTGGCAAGTTCCTCGCATCAGTCGGTACTAAAGGTGGTGGTCCTCTACAGTTTAATTGTCCTTTTGATGTTTCGTTCAATGCCACTAATGGCAAATTGTATGTGGTGGATCGTTGTAATCATTGTGTACAAGTACTGAACTCCAACCTCACCTTCTGCAGCACCTTTGGGAAAGAAGGTCGTGGCAAGGGACAGTTTGAGTATCTATGTTGTATAGCCTGTGACAGCACTGGAAAGGTATATGTAACTGATAGTGACAATGATCGAATCCAAGTCTTCACTGCTGATGGAAAGTTTTTGAGAATGTTTGGAAGGCGTGGTTTGGGTATGGGGGAACTGTGTTGTCCTGCTGGTATTACTATTGATACTGACAATATAGTGTATGTTAGTGAGGTTGAAAATGGACGTGTCTCTATGTTCACCAGCGAAGGTCAGTTTGTTTCATTATTTGGCAGAAGGGGAGAGGGTCCAGGAGAGTTTAATAGGCCTGGTGGACTAGCAGTGGATATCAGTGGAGTCATGTATGTGTGTGATTGTTGTAACAACCGTATTCAATATTTTTAGTACATATGTACCTGTATCATTGTCTATCATTATCACTATGTTTGTCATGCAGATTATGAATATGTTAATGTCTATCATCATAAACTATAGCTCTATCTACATGTACTCATGCACTATATTTTACTAATATGTGTACCTGTCCTTTATATTTCCACTAACTTTACCTAATATTATGATCTGCGTGTAATGAATTCCAAAGGTAAACGCTAATATGTGTACTTTAACAGTATGTGACGTAAAATGCTTTTGTTTAAGTCATACATTACCTTAGTGGACTCTCTGATAAGCTGACTACCTCTAACATACAAAGGAGGGTAATACCCTGATATTTCATTCTTTTTGGCAAAGTCTTCACCCCCTGAAAAAATTCTGGAGGTGATGCTACAGAGACAATAGCATCACTGACTCAGAACTGTGCTTTTATTCAATATTCATTTGTTGGAGGACCTTCTATTCCCCCACCCCCTTACCGCTCCCACTGTGGAAAGATAATCTTGTATGTGACATGTCCCTGTAATGTAGACATCTGACCAACCACAGTGTGGAGTCCCGACTGAAAGCAATAGGCAGTCAAGAATACCTAAACCAACCAGCCTCTTGTCTGTTGAGTGATGCAGCCATTCAGCCCAAATATGGCAATCTATTATTCTTTACGCTTTACGTTGAGGTTAGATAGCTAAGAATTATGTCCCAGCTTTCTTACATGAGATTAAAACTTCTACCATGAACTCCATCGTTTAGCCCTGTTCCTGTGATCTCACAGAAACCAATGCTTCCATCTTAACCAAGAGAGAATAGAATGGAGGAGACTTGTCAGGTTGTTAGCGAGTTACAAGTGACCAAATTAAACAAGAGTGGGAGAATGGACACTTTAAGGTACTTTAACATTGAAGAGTGACTTGTTAATGTATAGTGCTGCTATTCCATAGTACATGATAACTAGTTCCTTCACACAGTTGTGAGTTAGAAACAACGCATATTGCAGGGTGGAATGAAGAGGAGGAGGTGATTCTGTGTGTAAATTCTTTACATTACATCTTGCAATTACATCTGAATATAGAACAAAAATGCATAAATATGCACAGTTCTTTTTTTTTTTCTGCACCAACTCCCTTATGTGAGCCAAATGTACTGTAACGTAAGCAAGTAGGCATAGAAACAGAGACCTAAATGATCAGTGACTAGAGTGCCTCGTGTAAATTCCTTACGTTGCATTACATCTCTGTAATACTCAATAATATTACTGTAATATACCATAATATACCATAAGAATACTGTAAGGAAATCTACACATAGAAAAATAACTATTATTTTTTAGGGCTACACCAACTCAGTCCTTAAATACCCTTGGCTCCCATAAGGAAGGAAAGTTCTGGTGAAAAAGACAAACATACAACAAGCCTGTCATTCAAAGTCAACCTCCACTTGTCATTCAGTCTCATTTTGAGCCTGATACTAAAGCACATAGCCACTACAGATATAGAAACAAAAATCTTGAAAAGTAGCTAATAAAATATAATTCTATCCAAGTGCATGATGAACTGAGGACACAAATACACTTGGCTATAGTAGCTATATAGCTATTGATGCTTGTTATGGTGTCATGTGTTTTCATCATTAATTTTAAGAAGATAATTTTATCTATGAACATTGCAGCTTTAAGAAATCCAGGAAAGGAAATATTTTTCCTCCAAAAGGTTGCTATGGCAGAAATACAACTCATACCTGACTTCCTTATATAGTAGGGTATGAAATCATGTTACACATTAGACACATGTTGTAAGCAAGATGACATTCATTTATAGCTGAATAGGACTAAAAGTGACTATCATATTTTATTTTAGTAGGAATTGTGTTGTAGATTAAAGGAAAAATAAAAATATTCATTTCCATCCAAGTCGTCTTACCTTCTTTTTTGACTTATATATTTAAAATGTTCATTTTAGGCATATCTTAGTACTATTAAACGTTTAGCCTTCAGTGAGTGAAATCACACTGTTTTGGAAGGGAAAGGGTTATTATCTCCTCTGCCTAATCACCTCAACAATTACCATTGCACCCGATACACAGCACATTAACTTCATATAGGTATATATAGGATCTTATTTTAGCCCATGACTTTGTCAGAGTTTGTTAGTCAATAGGCATAACCAATGATGTAACAATACTAAATGTGAAAAAAATCATTTTTTTCCTCGAAATTTGGGGTGTGATACTCCCTTAAGAGTTAAAATAAAATGTGCAAGTGGAATAAAACTGTGTCCACGTCAAATGGGCTCTCGATGAGGGGACTCTTGATGAGGGGGCTCTTTCTTAGGGGGCTCTTTCTTAGGGGGCACTTTCTTAGGGGGCACTTTCTGAGGGAGCTCTTTCTTAGGGGGCACTTTCTTAGGGGGCACTTCCTGAGGGGGGTCTTTCCAAGGGGGCACTTTCTGAGGGGACTCTTGATGAGGGGGCTCTTTCTGAGGGGGCTCTTTCTGCTCAGGTGAAAGAAGTGGATCATTTTTCAGGAACTCCACTAAAAATGACGTGGTTCTGTATTTCTGTTAAAGTTGATGGTGTCTACATGTCCAGGTAGGAATAAGATTGAACCTTCAGTTTATCATTTTCTTTTGACAAGCTGATGTAGTGCCAGTTGGAGAAGTCTGTCAGGCAACCAAAGATCGTAGATAGATTTTCAAACTTCATAACATAATAACATTGAAGTAGCTAATAACTCTATTAAGTGTTTTATACGTACATGACTCAGTCTGTTGTGTATAGACGGCTTGTATTCATATAAAACCCTTGATTTAAATGCACACTCACGGGGGTGTTTTACAAGCAGTACGAGGGCGGTAGATGGGTTCTGCCCTGCCCTTTGTGGATGGCACTTGAATGTGCATTGAAATGCTCCGTCAGGATCTTTCCAAAATATACTATCAAAAGTCCCAAGGGTAGGTAACCTGGTGGCTCCTCCTCTGCCAGGTTGTGTGTCCATTTGTATCCGTCAATGCTAATAGCATGTTGTCCATGCTGTCCAATTGGTTTTCAGCATTGATAACTGCAGATACAACATGCTGTTCCTTTTGCACCAATTCCTTTATTTCGGTATGGCTGGGAAAGCTCGCACCAAAGATGTACTCAGCGACTTTGATGATGTCCTCTTCTTTCACTTTGCTGGGAGCCAGTAAGTATTCTTCTATCTTTGTTCCTATTGAGGGGGTCTGGGGTGAAGTGTGTGATGGTGGAGTGTAAGAATACAGATAAGTTGCCAGTTATGGGCAGGGCTACCTGTAATATCATCTTGAAAAGCCTGGCCCAAGGAATAATACATTTTCTATGGAAAAAAGGTGGTTAAAAAGTCAGAGAAGGTAAAGTTTACCCACCTATGCTAGTCAAGACCACCTGGTTCATAATCTTTTTCCAGAAGTTACTATTTCTACCACGGAAAATTTGGTCATGAAACCAGGCTTCTCAAGATGACATCACAGGTAATCCCGCCCAAACAGGAAGTGCATACCAATGGCTTTCATACATGGGTGGGTATACCCAGTGGAAAGTAGTGGACCACAGTAACAAGAAAGGCTAAGATACCTTACCACTGTCAAGCAAGAATGTTTGAACTAGAGTTCCCAGTTCCTCAGCATCATGTTTATCTGTCAACTTATCCTTGAGAAATGGTTCAAGTATTGTTGCCAATTCCTCTGGCAGAGTTTGTGGAACCACTATAAACAAGAAAATTCATGAACCCTGTGCTAATGAGCAACCGACATTAAACTTACAATCCTCTCTGTGCAAACGTATCTTTTTAGGTGGATCAGGAGTTGCCATATTAAACCTAGGTCAGGACCAACATAAGAGAAAAATGTGATTATACAATGCCAAGAATATCAGCAAGAGAGGAATCAACAAACATAGATGAAGTCTATTTTAGCACTAGCCTAGTTATGACTCGGACAATCCAGCCAAACTTGGGACTTTGGCTGGATTGTCCGAGTCAAAACTAGGCTAGTGTTCACCTAGCTAGAATAGACTTCATGTTTTTAGTAGATCCCAGTTTTTCTTAGTATTTTTTTAGTAGAGCCTAGTATTTGGTGGCATGTCTTAGTTTTTTTAGTATATAGTATATCTCTAGTTTTTGGTAGTATATCATAGTTAGTAGCCATTCCGCTGAAAGCCTAGAAGATACAAGTAGACTAGTGACTTAGAAAGTCATATATACCCAGTTCAAGGCGTGGGCATGCAGAGGTGAGGTCTGACAGCCTTGAACTTGGTGTGGGCATGCAGTGGTAAGGTTCGACAGCCTTGAACTGGGTGTGGGCATGGTTTCCGTGGGGGGTCCCAGTGTCATATAATATTGAGGACCCTCAGCCCCATGTATATGGGGACCCCCTTGTACATATGGGGACCCCCCTCCATCCTCAAAATAATAATTATTTGGGGACCCCATCCCTTATTAATATTCCCCCATCCCTTATTAATATTCCCCCATCCCTTATTAATATTCCCCCATCCCTTATTAATATTCCCCCATCCCTTATTAATATTCCCCCATCCCTTATTAATATTCCCCCATCCCTTATTAATATTCCCCCATCCCTTATTAATATTCCCCCATCCCTTATTATTATTCATAATAAAAAAATTGTTGCTGTTGCTGCTGTTCCCTTTATCCGAGTTTGGAGACAGCTAGCTGTTATTATTTTACTTCTACAGAACATAATCACAGATAACAAAACAGAAGTGATTCTGGAAGATAATGATTATTGTTAGTAGTAGAGCTTGGACAGTTCCATCTAACTTTGAGAGGCAACAGCAGAGAGTTTGATTAAATCTCTCATGAGTCCATTAGTCTATGTACGTAAGAATCAATAATATGAAGGTAGCTATACTCATACTATTAACTGATCAACATATACCTGTGGATGATAAGGAGTAAGGACTAGTCAACTGATGTTGAGTCTTAGTAATTTCATACAGTTGCTGCATTGCCTCATTAACAAACTCCCTGCCCTGGTCTGTTAGAACAATCTCAGGACATGACATATACACTGTCATAATTATTATTATAAAATATCTGAAAGTTGTCTACACCAATCAAACCTAAGTGTACTTACACTGTACATATACCTGCAGCAGTTTTATCTTGGAGAGGGACAGCTTCTGCCCATTTTTAAAAGTAATCTGTTAATGTTATTATGTATTTATTGCCTCGAGGTGTCACTGGTAATGGTCCTATGAGATCCATCCCAACTTGACTCCAAAATTTAGATTTGACAGGTACTGGGTGAAGGGAACCAGCAGTTCTCTTCAGCCTCTTGTTGTAGCATTGACAGGATTCACAGGTCATAACCTAAGTCATAAAAGAATCCAAAGAGCTGACTTCCCTATAGAGTTGAATACCAACTTAACCAAATTACAATATCACGTGCATAAAGCCTCTTAAAGAAATCTCGCTTCTATAAAAGCATAGATTCATTTCATGATGAGTCAAATCACCACTCACTAGATAACATGACTTGCTTTAACTATTAATTTTTAGCTACACAGTATTAAATAAATCACCACATATAGCTATATTATTATAATACAGGTGAGCATTTTTAACAGAGAAAAATTTCACTCTTTTCCTCAGAGCTTGCTTATTTGACTTATTAAAACCATCAGGATACCCTTCCCTCACTTAAATAGTTATACAGTTAGATAAGAAAATCTTCTGTTGCTGGAACCTACATTGCGATTTCTAAGGGGGCCCCAAATTCATAAGGGGGTCCCCAAAATAATATTAATATGGGGACGGGGGTCCCTAAAATTATGGGGGTCCCCAAAATTTTATGACACCGGCCCTGCAGGAATACAGAGGTGGGGTTCGACAGCCTTGAACTGCATGTGGGGATAGGATAGAGTAGCAGGGGGCAGCAGTAACCAAGCTAAAAAGTCAAATTCAAACAGAGTACAGAGTACACCACCAAGCAAGACTGTGCCAGTCTCCTCAGGTATACCCAGAACCCTTAGTTTTATTTTGGGTGAAAAATTTCACGGAAAATCTCTGCCACGTTAGCCCTAGACTTAAATGTGTATTACATGCTCACCTCAGAGACAGCGAACAGCCAAGTGAAGCGAAGCGAGTCAGCGAAGAGCCGGCCGGCCAGGGAGAAGTGAACTACACCTTGCCAGATCAAGTACAAAGGTTGAGCATGACTGGGATACACTTATACTGTACAGTACTAGTATTTACAAATAATTATTATCATGTATAATAATATTATAATTATATCTACAATATATTCACCACTAATTAGAAAGTGATCAGGAGCACCACCTCCACCATCATCTTCCAAAATGACTATAAAATGTCTTATGTGCCCCACTCCCTTCCTCCAACCCTCCCCCCCCTCCTCTACACTTTCATTGAGTTCAATAATTATTAATTTCACAGAGATATTGATTGTAACTAAAGCATTCAAAATTCATCATGACGAACTAAATAATCTCCAAAGTCTGTAGCTTGACTCCCGACAAAGACATCTTGTTGAGCCAATATTTCAGCTTTGTTGAGAAGGTTATCCTGAGGGGAAAATAATATTCAAAACTTAATACATTTAGCACTAACCCTAGTGCTCTATAGACACTGTGCTCTAGGGACACTGTACTCTATGGGGTAGTATTTAAGCAAATTCTTATAAAACTCCTTTTTTCATGAAACCTATTATTATTCTAACACTTGAAAAGTCAACTTTTCACTGAGGAAAGGGTTAATATTAACCTCACCTTATTGGCATCTGCTTCATATATTAAATGCTTTGCTTCTGCTTCAGCATGGTCAAAATCCTCGGGAACTATCCAATCACCCAACTCTTTCTTGTCCAATTTTCCATTTCCATCCTGGTCCCTGTGTTTTGAAAACTGTTCTCTTTCAGCAGCAACCCACTCAGGCTCTTCCTTGTTATCCTTCTTCTCATAGCTAGGCCACAAGTCATCTGTATTACAATTTATTATTACTATGACACTGGTGTTCACTGACAGCAGAGTATACACCTTATTGTGTCTAGTATACATGTGTACACATACACATAAGGTGGTTATATTATTATCATGCTAAATGTTTAGGCATTGAATATAATTATTATTGTATAGACCTACTGATATATTCTTCTAACTCGACAAAACCATCTTTATTCTTGTCCATATCAGACAAAGTTTCCTCTACGACAATATCTCGCATATGTGGAGCTTCTTCTACAGAGAAAAAAATCATGCACTAAATGATAAGTCACAGGATAGGGTCATTAGCATAATGTGCAGGTAGATGGGGTCACTGTACATTAGTGTGTGTGTAGTTGGATGGGGTCACTGTACATTAGCGTATGTGTAGTTGGATGGGGTCACTGTACATTAGCGTGCGTGTAGTTGGATGGGGTCACTGTACATTAGCGTGCGTGTAGTTGGATGGGGTCACTGTACATTAGCGTGCGTGTAGTTGGATGGGGTCACTGTACATTAGCGTGCGTGTAGTTGGATGGGGTCACTGTACATTAGCGTGCGTGTAGTTGGATGGGGTCACTGTACATTAGCGTGCGTGTAGTTGGATGGGGTCACTGTACATTAGCGTGCGTGTAGTTGGATGGGGTCACTGTACATTAGCGTGCGTGTAGTTGGATGGGGTCACTGTACATTAGCGTGCGTGTAGTTGGATGGGGTCACTGTACATTAGCGTGCGTGTAGTTGGATGGGGTCACTGTACATTAGCGTGCGTGTAGTTGGATGGGGTCACTGTACATTAGCGTGCGTGTAGTTGGATGGGGTCACTGTACATTAGCGTGTGTGTAGTTGGATGGGTCACTGTACATTAGCGTGCGTGTAGTTGGATGGGGTCACTGTACATTAGCGTGCGTGTAGTTGGATGGGGTCACTGTACATTAGCGTGCGTGTAGTTGGATGGGGTCACTGTACATTAGCGTGCGTGTAGTTGGATGGGGTCACTGTACATTAGCGTGCGTGTAGTTGGATGGGGTCACTGTACATTAGCGTGCGTGTAGTTGGATGGGGTCACTGTACATTAGCGTGCGTGTAGTTGGATGGGGTCACTGTACATTAGCGTGCGTGTAGTTGGATGGGGTCACTGTACATTAGCGTGCGTGTAGTTGGATGGGGTCACTGTACATTAGCGTGCGTGTAGTTGGATGGGGTCACTGTACATTAGCGTGCGTGTAGTTGGATGGGGTCACTGTACATTAGCGTGCGTGTAGTTGGATGGGGTCACTGTACATTAGCGTGTGTGTAGTTGGATGGGGTCACTGTACATTAGCGTGTGTGTAGTTGGATGGGGTCACTGTACATTACCGGCTACTGTATTGTCCTATCAGTAGGTACACTTGTACTGGTCAATTTTAGTGGGCTAACTGGACAACTACAATCTTACCACAATACTTGGACAGAAGTCTTACACAGTAGACTCCCTTAGATTATATTACCACACCCCTTAATTATATCACCACACCCCCTTGGTTATTAGTACCAGAGTAAAAATGACCTACGGGGGTGCAAGAAATTTGCAAATTCTTCTCTGTCCAAAACCTTGTCACCATTCTCATCTGCCAGGACATATCTTTTCCGATCTCTCTCTATTTGTTGGTTGTAGGTGAGGTTCCGATGAGTATCATGAATATCATCATGATCTGAAAGAGATACCATTATATAATAACATATCTCAACACACAAATAATGAGATACACAAAACTAAACAGGTATTGGAATTGTAAGATGTGCAGCTTTGACTTAATCTGATGATACAAAGCTCACCCACCACACAGCTCACCAGCCACACAGCTCACCAACCACACAGTTCACCAGTTACACAGCTCACCAGCCACCGGCTCACCAACCACATGGCTCAGCAGCCACACGGCTCACCAACCACACAGTTCACAAGCCACACAGCTCACCAACCACACAGTTCACCAGTTACACAGCTCACCAGCCACACAAATCACTAGCTACATAACTTACTAGCAATCATTCCATAAGCACTTTCTTTATATTCTTCCCATGAAATGAGACGGTCATTGTTGTCATCATGATAGCCCCAATGTCTGTCCACATCATCATACACATACCTACAGTACACATAATACCCATATCATCCACATACCCATAGTACACACACCTACAGTACACATATACACATACCTAGAGTACCCATACTATACACATACCTACAGTACACATATACACATACCTACAGTACACATACTATACACATACCTACAGTACACATACCTACAGTACACATACTATACACATACCTACAGTACACATACCTACAGTACACATACTATACACATACCTACAGTACACATACTATACACATACCTACAGTACACATATACACATACCTACAGTACACATACCTACAGTACACATATACACATACCTACAGTACACATACTATACACATACCTACAGTACACATATACACATACCTACAGTACACATACCTACAGTACACATACTATACACATACCTACAGTACACATATACACATACTATACACATACCTACAGTACACATATACACATACCTACAGTACACATACCTACAGTACACATATACACATACCTACAGTACACATACTATACACATACCTACAGTACACATACCTACAGTACACATACCTACAGTACACATACCTACAGTACACATACTATACACATACCTACAGTACAGCATGACAAACAGTATATACAATAATAATAATAGCATGGAAGATATACCTCCTAGCAACATGTCTGATCCACTCAATCAGTTCCTGTTCAGTCACACCACCATCTCGGTTTTTATCAATTTTATCGACAATGATTCTAAATAAAACAAAGACATTGTTATAGACACTAGTAACTCAAATATTTATACTCCACCTTGACACAGTGCAGACAAAAATGTAAATATTGTTATAACTCCACAAAACATTGACACGGGATATACATACATCAAATAAAAAATATCTTTACCTAATAATTAGCTATTATGTTTAGAAATGAATTTACAGCAAAGAAAGTGAGAAACTAGACTATTCTATCATCACATTCACTCCTATCAAAATATCATTATTACAAAAACATAATTTTCTTGTTACATACCTTACCCAAGCACCTTCTTACCCCAAGCACCTTTACCCCAAGCACCCTTACCCCAAGCACCTTCTTACCCCAAGCACCCTTACCCCAAGCACCCTTACCCCAAGCACCTTCTTACCCCAAGCACCCTTACCCCAAGCACCCTTACCCCAAGCACCTTCTTACCCCAAGCACCTTCTTACCCCAAGCACCTTCTTACCCCAAGCACCTTCTTACCCCAAGCACCCTTACCCCAAGCACCTTCTTACCCTAAGCACCTTTACCCCAAGCACCTTTACCCCAAGCACCTTCTTACCCCAAGCACCTTCTTACCCCAAGCACCCTTACCCCAAGCACCCTTACCCCAGTCGCCTTTTAGCTTCACCAGGAGGGAGCTGGTCAAATGTTTCAGCTTGTTCTTTTCCCAGAAAGGCCTCATGGTCATAATCAGGATTGTGATCTTGATTATTGTTACCTGCATAATGCTTCTCATCTGAAAGGTCTTTGGGTCCTCTCTTATCTGAACACAAAATACACAAATAATACAAAACACAAACTAGTTTAAATGTCCAGAAAATATGGCTGTGGCAAGACCTCTTAAAGTAGTTGTTGGTGACACAAACCATTGAAAAGGTTAGCAGTTACTATAGACTTCACATGAGTCATCCCTACTGGCCTGGGTCATAATAAAGCGCCAGTAACAACTGTATCACTGCCTGGGTCATAACAAAATGCCAGTGACAACTCTATAAGGGAGTGAACTGTCAACAAAAGTTCCAGCTCATTTCTTGATCATTAGCTGACAATAGAATAATATTCAAAAGTAAGAGTAGCTTTTTGTGAATAGTTTATTCGGTGCAGCCACTATATGATTAAAGGCTAGGGGTCTGGTACTATACTGGCTACTAGAATGCCCAGCACTCCACTCACTCCCAATTATAAGGCTGCAGTTTGGCAAGTAGTCTAAACCAACCTCTGTCAATATGTCCTTTCCCTTCAAGGAGGAAAGGTTACTATTCTGGCCATTAGATAAACATGATTATGCCTGGCCCACCAATTCTTCTAGAAGGGGTTACCTCAAGAGGCTAACATTTAGGAAGAGGAAAGACTAGTTTCTTTCACAGTAATGAGAGCAGAAGTGAATAACCACAGGCACCATGCACCATGCACCATGCACCATGGGGTTTAATAATAATATCGTATTAGCAGCCAATTAAAAAATCCAGTCTGAAGACAACACAATAGACTGGGAACTCTCCTCACATCACAAAATCTGTAACCTTATACCATGCAATGCTCCAAAACTATTAACCAGTAGAAGCTAACTACCTGTGAGCTAGCTAATAGTTAGCCAAGTACCTGTGGGTACAGATGACACTCCCACAAGAATAGCTGCACAAACGATGACCAGTAAAGTTTTCCCCATCCTCTGAAGTAACTACTACTATTATTACTAAAGGTAGTTAGCGGCTTTTTTTACCTGATGGGCATACAATAAGACATTGTCCTGTCCAAGGTGTCCACGTGTGTCAGCCTCATTGGTCCACGTAGGCGGTACCTGTGAGGCTTCGACCGAGCTTTGTGGGAAGCCTTTTATTTACAGCAACTGAAGTATTTTTATCTAGCTACGTAGTAAGACCGAGGAGGACTACCTGCTCACAATCAGTGGTTGTATGACCACTAACTTGTTTGTGCGCCAGGGTAATTAATTAACTAACTGTAATGATAGTTTATTTATTTGTTTGTTTGTTTGTTTATTTGTTTATTTATTTATTATTATTATTGTTGTTGTTGTTGTTATTATTATTATTATTAAATGAAGTAATATCAGCAGGGATGGCACAAGTGTACTCACCTATTGGAAGTATGTAGGCAGCAGTTACTATTCACTTCAGAGGAATAACTTTATAGCTAATGGTGTTGGACACAGTTTATCATGCTCTCCCCTCACCCTCAACAGCAGTAGCTAGTAAGGGTAAAGGTAGTAGGTAAAGATGCAGTATCAGATTCTTAATGCTATCTTTTAATAATTGGCAGTGCAAGACATTAACTAAGCATAATATTTATTCATTCAGTTATTTTTTTGCCAGTTCACTAAAAATGATATATATCTCTCCAGTTCTCCTTGATACATTTACCTCTGTTGCAGGTCACTAGTAGGAACAGGTGGTGGAAAGATTGAGATATAATGCTCACTCACTGAGCTCAATCTTTGCAATAACCACAGGACCAGGTTGAGCATACAGCTATATATATTACATGGAATTATAGTGTACGAGCAAATCCTACATATCACCACGTATGCTGCCATAACACCAGAAATAATAATATTGCTCAATATTTTTTCTAGTCAGGCATGGAGAAGTGATCATGTATACAAGAGAATTTAATAATTAGCTACACTGTATAATGGATACACTAGGTCAGTTTCCTATAGGGTCTGCATGAATGCAATTACACAATAATTTTCTCATAACCACTTCATAGGTAATCATGTAGCCATGTGGTCACAGGTGCTATGTGCAGCTGCTGGAAAAACCTCTAGAGGCTACTTAGAGCATTAGGAATATTATTATTATTACTCATTAGCAAAAAAATTTTCTGTCAAACAAAAATAATTATTATTGTATTTATAATAGCAGCATTAAACACATTTTCAGCAGAAAAGTAACACTCTTGCCAACAAAAATAATATTATGATAATATAATTAACACTGTCATTTTCAGCAGTTAGATTGCAGATATTCTAGAATTCATCGTGTCTCAAAAAGAATTTTCCATGCTCTGTAGCCTGACTTCCAACAAAGAGATCCTGTTGATCGAGTATCTCTTTTTTGCTCAGTATCTGATCCTAATAATGATGAATAATACAATAACTCATCCAAACCATGCATATTAAAAAACACTAAATGAATTACAGTTACATTGGACAGAATCTAGTAGCAATTCTACAATTCAACATCAAACTTTTGATCACTAGATAACAAAATGAGATGTTACAAGCGAGTTCCTTTTTTATGACTGCTTTTAAGGTAGGATTTTAAATTCTTAATGCTGTTTGTGTTAGTAGCTGGCATTACCAGAAGTATTTTACTGAGAATAAAACTCTGTGCATGAGAAGAAGCAAATGACTGCTAAAAAAGCTAAAATTTGAGAACTATTACTATATAGATGCTATTGTTTCAGTAAGAGCTCTCTGTGTTATCTTGTAGGTGTATAATGACAGTTAAAGCAACCCATATCTGCTGGTTTACCTTTACTAGACTAAAATTGCTTCTGTTCTCCTATTCTGGATAGTAGCAGATACTTATCATTAATGTCTGTAGGCCCATAGGGCAAAATTTTACTCCATATGAGATCACATCTCCAAGACAATTAATACAGACTCCAACTGATGGAGAATGCTAAGGCCATATAGCACTAGAGAACTAGGTAAAAGGTTGACTATTATTATAGATTACTGCACATCTGTAAATCAGCATCGACCTAACCCTGGAAGGATGCTATATAAAATTAGACATTATGTAAGAAAACAAACATTGTTCAAGAGAAGATTGTCTAATTTAACCCCCTGAGAAAGTAATCACACTTCCCCACAACTTAGTATCTAAAGATGTGAGGCTTTTGTGTGGAAGTACAGGGGATTCTTAAGTAATTGAGAACCCGTAAACTGACCAATCAGATTGCTCAATCCAGCACAGCTATATATATATAGTAAACCTGTGTACCATCATCTATGTTGCTACATCAACTAATAAATGATCTCTTGCTCTTAAAAATGTGAAGCAGATTACTAGAACTACATCAAAAGATGGAGAATAGTATTCACTTTGCAAAACATGCTCACTCTTGCTATAATATTTCTTCTAGAAGTGGGAAGGCTTTTACTGGACTTGCCAGAGCTAAAGATTCATTTTTTTTTTTTTTTTTAAATCTGTTACTCACTTTGAACTGAGTGGACTTAAAGTAATGGAACAAAGTCAATTGAATATTCCTTTGGGGGATTCTAATTGCCCTCATAGCTCATAACCCCACTCCCCCACCCCCCCTCCCCTCCCCTCCCCTCCCCTCCCCTTCCCTCCTCTCCCCTCCTCTCCCCTCCCCTTCCCTCCTCTCCCCTCCTCTCCTCTCCCCTCCTCTCCCCTCCCCTCCTCTCCCCTCCCCTCCTCTCCTCTCCTCTCCTCTCCTCTCCTCTCCCCTCTTAAAGTTTGTTTCCTACAATTGAATATTTCCCACACACCCACCCTTCTCACAAATTGTAGACAAACACATTTGGTCCTAATTCACCAACCTCATCAATATCTGCATGATAAATCAGATGCCTTGCTTCATTCACACATGGGTCGACATTAGGTGGGTAGAGCCAGTGTTCAATCTCATTTTTATCAAGAAAACCATTGTTATCTTTATCTCTGTGAGTACGGAACAGCTTAATTTCAGCTTCACGCCAAGAATCATCCTCAGAATCATACGAATTACGTAAATCATCTGTTGCAGGAAAATAAAAGTGGTTGTTAGTACATAATACATGTAATTAATAATAATATAGCATACTTTAAGTTCCATGAACAAAGACCACTAAATAGCTTATCACCTCCCCCTAAATTTAAAATAATAAATAAAAATAAAATATAATACACAACCTAGATCATAATGAATAGGCTCAGTACTACAGAAATAGTACTTTAATGGGACTTCCTTGAAACAAAGGAACACACAATGTCAAGAAATGCTAGAAAAGACAATGCAGCCATTTCCCACTTGAAAGCTGAGAAGCAATTGAAGTTTAGGAGGAAGGGCAAGAAAAAAAGCAGCGAGTAAAGGCATGTTCCTAGGAGACAGTGATGACATCATATAGTTAAGTAGGCCTCCGGGATCATTTCTTGCTTCAAGATGAAAGCTGGAAGTAGGGAGAGCTTTCTTGAGGGACTGGAGAGAAAGGTGAGGTTATCTGTGAAGAGTGGGTTCTGGAGACGATAAGGTATCTCCGGGTTTGTTTTTGAGTTTCCAGCTGGTAAAGAATCTTAATCTGAAAGAAAACAAAGCTGCTGAGCTTGCTGGTCTTATAATAAGAAGGTAAGATTTAAAAAAGCATACATCCACACACATTTAATCTTTAATTCATGTGTAGACAATGACAAAATCACAAAGCCACCTGCCTGTCTGGCCAGTCACACATGTAATGGTTAGTCACAAGTCAGCGAAACTATTTTTAAAACAATGTTCAAGGTCAATGAAATCTGGGACAGTCCGGCCCAAATCAGACTATATTTAGCCCCAAGATAGGGAGTTAGTATTAGGATATTATTGGTGCACAGGTTGTCAGAAACTAGTCAATAAAATTCCTGGATCTACCACTGACACTGGTGTGCTCTGGAGCAGTGAAGATCTAAGTCAGAAGGTCAGTATTTAAGGTAGACCTAATCTTACTGTATTTAGTTTTAGTAAGTGAATTATGTAGTAATGATACGTTCCCTAATGCAACTCTCAGCTTGCCTTTCCAAGAAAGGAGCAGCTCATAAATGGTTGCATGAGCTGGGCTTTAATGTTCTCAATGAAATGTGGATGGTCGTGAGCGTAAAGATGTAGTTGAGTCTCATGCTACATTCCTAAATAAACTATTTGGACTCGAGTTTCTTAATGAAACAAATGCACCAACTGAAGAAACAAAAGCGTAATTACGACCACCTAGACAAGATCTCATAGATAAGTTATGTTCCAAGATGAATCAACATCAAGTAGTAATGCAGATCAGGCTATATTCCGGGTGGGGGGGGGGGGGAGGAACTATGAGAAAGACAAGCAGCTGAACATCCTCCACACCGAGGTAGCAGATGTTCTAGCAATCATGCAATGTCTGAATAGACAGCTGGAAGAAAGCAGACTCACAGCAGAGCTGGAACACTTACAAGCAATAGACAAGTTGGGAGAGGAGCACCAAGAAGCTTTGAAGTATGATTCCACGGAAGAGAGGAATAGATATTTGACTTTAATAACAGCAGAGTATGAAGCAGCTAAATCTAAAGATCCATCAGCTAGAAAGTATGCATGAGCGTAGTTATTGGAATTCAGCAAGAACAAGGAAGGTTACCAGACATCAGATATTGCGCAGATCAGAGGTGTAGTGAAAACAAGTATCCTAAAGAAGGTGGATGGAGGATAGTCTATCACACAGTTACGGCAGATGATTTACTGGATGTCAATCACATGAATGTCAATCACGTGAACATCGATCCTGGTGGAAGACAGAGAGTCATGCAAGATGGGTTTGTGGGAAACCACAGAAGATGAGAAATGTGGATGGTGAAGAGGTATTAGAGGAATGTGACATAAATACATAAAGATGAATCAAAATCAGATGGAGAGAGAGATACTTGCCAGTCACCAAGATTTTAAATACAACGAATAGAATGCTCATTAACAGAGGAATTTGGACATATTGTTGTGTACATGATATCTAAATTTTAATCCTATTGAGAGGGTTTGGGCTAAGCACTATGCTAGGGCATATTGCAAGTACAATATAAACACATACTGATTTACAAAGGCCTACAAAAAGGAGATTTGATTTCTCAATAAGTTAGCTACTTTGCTTTAATCTGTTGCTTTACATATTTTGTTCTGTAACAGTACATCAAAAGAGACGCTACTTTTTGAAACGTTATCTTTATTTTTGCTATTAATCAGTAGAGAGAGATGTTCATAATAATTACATGTCTTCATCAAATGGAAATTTGTTCAATGTACTAATAATAATTTTAATATTGTGGCAGTATAATATATCCAAAAACTGCAGTAATATGGAAAATACTTTAAACTTTGTTTACAGGGTTCTTAACTAACACAACTACATTAGGGAAGGTGATTAACATAAAACTGAAACTGGACACCTTTGCATTATACTCTCTCTTAGCCAGACTATCATCTCTATTGAATATAACTCCCAACTGATAGGTGCATTACATTTCTTACTAGATACATGTTGATGGAGTCACAATACATACACACGTACACCACAATAGTTCATACATTACACATAACCTTAAAATTATGACATACATCAGCTTAACATTGCCAACCAGAAACCATGATAACCGCTCATCTCTACTGAGCCTATGTATGTACCTAGATATTCGTCCATTGTTATTCGTCCATCTCTATTCTTGTCAATGTCTTGGAAGGTTTCATCTATAACAACACTCTTCATTGATGGAACATCATCTAAATAATAATAATCGTGATAATTCATCATTAATAATATTACTAGTTAGAAACTCGACTCTCTTTACGCTGGTTAATAGTTTAACTTACGAGGATGTAAGAAGTCAGCGAATTCTTCTTTATTTAATAAGTTATTTCTATCAGTGTCTGCAAGTTGAAACCTCTTCTCATAACGAGCAATAACATCATTATATGTCAGATTCCTCCCGTGATCATGAATCTTATTGCGATCTAGAAATAATTACACACAACACACAGACAATAATAATAATAATAATAATAATATTAATTAGATGCCAATATCCCAGAGGTTATAACCCAGAGAAATATCCTATAGCCCAGAGTAATATCCTATAACCCAGAGTAATACCCCAGAGGTTATAATTCCTAGAGTAAGGTTATAACCCAGAGTAATATCCTATAGCCCAGAGTAATATCCTATAACCTAGAGTAATATCCTAGAGGTTATAATGCAGAGATTGAGGTTATATTAGTCTCAAAGGTAGCAAAATCTTATGTTCACTTCATTGTGGTCACATGACACAGGTTTTGTTTACTTTAAGCTGTAAAAGGTCATGAAAATATTCGCTTCAGTTCAGCCATGCAACAGCTGAACTGGTAGTAAAACCAGCAGAGAATAAACAATGGTCATGAAAATGCTAGAGGAGCCTTCAGACATGAGAGTACCACTGACATAAATTACACAGACTAATATTCTGTGAAATGAGCAATCACCTTCTACCATTCCGTAAGATCTCTTCAAGTAGTCCTCCCAACTCAATTGCTGTCTGCCATCCTTCACATGATGATCCCAATGTCTATCACGATCATCAAACACATACCTACAGAAAAACAAATTGTGCACAACTTCAAAACTACCTCCATCATTAACTCTCAGTCGTTAACTCTCAGCCATTAACTCTCAGCCATTAACTCTCAGTCACTAACTCTCGGTCGTTAACTCTCAGCCATTAACTCTCAGTCGTTAACTCTCAGTCACTAACTCTCAGTCGCTAACTCTCAGTCGTTAACTCTCAGTCACTAACTCTCAGTCGTTAACTCTCAGTCGCTAACTCTCAGTCGCTAACTCTCAATCGTTAACTCTCAGTCGCTAACTCTCAGTCGTTAACTCTCAGTCGTTAACTCTCAGTCGTTAACGCTCAGTCGTTAACTCTCGGTCATTAACTCTCGGTCGTTAACTCTCAGTCGCTAACTCTCAGTTGCTAACTCTCAGTCGTTAACTCTCAGTCGCTAACTCTCAGTCATTAACTCTCAGTCATCAACTCTCGGCTGTTAACTCTCAGTTGTAAGACACAGAAATGGAGGACTCTGTGAGGCAAGTGAGGGCCTAAAAGTGTCTTGTATAATATTATGGTGAGCCTGAATTTATTATTATTTCATTCAAATTGTTACAATTTAAATGTTATCTTGACTCCACTGGCTCCAGGTTATTAATAACTCTATGTTTCCATGGCAGCCATAATGGCAGAGGTAAGAAATAATTTTTGTCTGTTGTACTATCAACATAATTCTAGCAGAGAATAAATTATTGTTAATACCTCTCCCACATAGAGACAGACTCTCGCTAACTAACCTTCTGGAAACATGTCTAACCCAGTCAGTCAGTTCCTCTTCAGTGACTCTGCCATCATTGTTAGTATCAATTTTATCAACTATCACTCTGCATGGAAATAACATATCCACACATTAATGAGTTATCTCGAGGGAGAAATGGTTTGTTAGGACAGTAGATAAGTCATAACTTCAAAACGAAGGAGCTGTTCAGATAATTAGACCTTCAGTAGATGTGGAAAGTACAATTGTACCAACAATAACTTGTAACCTTGAAACCTCTTATCATAGGCTGCTGCTTCTATATCACAAACTACAAGATACTTCTATATTACACACTACCTTTTCTACAAGATACTTTACTACAACTCAATACAAAATAACCTTTTCAAAATGGCTTAGCATGTACCCTATCAGCCTATAATATGAAGCTGTACACTCATTCAGAGAATTCCCTTAGAAGCAGGGAATATTATCTTGCTATCATCATTAATGAACTTACTCTAATCTTCTCTTAGCTTCTTCTGGAGGGAGTTCACTAAATGTTTTTGCTTGTTCTTTTCCAAGAAATGCTTCATGATCAAATTGAGAATTATGTCCTCTGACTTCATTATAGTGTTCCTGATCAGAGAGTTTCTTGGTCCCCTTGTGACCTGTAATATGAGTACAGAGTTATTATAGTATATAGTAATAATATTAATATACTCCACCCACTTCATTGGTACAAGTACTGTATGTATATATCTCAGGGTCTCAGGAATATTTTCCTCACCTGAGTCTTTCCCCAGTCCCCAACAATATGAATCTCAATGATTGGCATTAGATGGCCCCACATGAGAAATTTAAGTGCATATCTGTGGCCATAGCTTCAGCCATCAAAACCACATCTCTTATTTTTTACTGTAACAAACATTATTAATTGAATCCACATCTTTCACAGTCAGCGAGAGAAGTCTCGCGTAACATTGTTCAGAAATCAGTTTCAGAAAGGTCTACATAAACAACATTAGAAACAGTGATTTATAACTTTGCACATGACCTCATTACATCACCCAATTTACATTAATCTATAAGTTACTGCACACATAACTCTGTGATATCTAAATAACTCAGTATGTGCCAGGAGAGATAACTCTGTATGTGCCGTCTAAATTAACTCTGTATGTGCCATATTTATAAGGACAGATAACTCTGTATGTGCCATCTAAATTAACCCTGTACGTGCCATCTAAATTAACTCTGTATGTGCCATCTTTATCAAGGAGAATTAACTCTGTATGTGTCATATAAATTAAAGGAGAACATAATTATAGAGCTCTGACTTGCTATAAAATCCCTCAAGTAAACAGTGGATTAGTTGAGGTTGTCTCATCCTCAAAATTTTTGCCCAATCAAAAATTATACTAATTCGTGACATAAGATTACTACTATACGAGATACTGTAGACCTAATAGACCCTCTGTCAGTACATAGCTAGGAAGAACAAACATAGCTAGGCAGAACAAACAGAGCCAGGGGCAGGATAACTGTACTGGATCATTGAATATCAGATGAAGGGTCATTTTAGAAGTTCATGTGCAAAGTAGATGCTAGTCAGAAATAGGAAGAGAAGAACATATTCTAACTCTGTCAGTTCTGGGCTTAGGGGAGAGCTGAATAGAACATCTTGGAGAGAACTAAATATTGTTTCTTGAACAAAGTTTCATCAAGTTTATTTTAAAAATGTTCCTGTTTTCCCTATTTCTTAAGACTAAGGCAGTTCACAATGTTTCTGAGGCTCTGCACTGCTATTTACTGTGCTTTTAGAACAAAAAGAAAAAAAAATTATTTCCCTTCAAGCATCATTTAGGGTCCAAAGGTCACTATCAGGCACAATAATCAACAACTTTTAGAGTCAGAAAGAAAGAAAGAAAGAAAGAAAGAAAGAAAGAAAGAAAGAAAAAGAAAAAACTACAGGACATCAACCTATGACCAGTCATATGCTATATTTGATTGACAATCTCACTAGTCTTTATAAATATAGTTCTGAATTGAGTATGTCTTACATATTGATGACTCATTGCAACACTCTGCAAGTTATTGGGGCACAATTCAATTAATAATGTTTGAAATGATAAGATCACAAGCTACAACAGTGACCAACAGAATATGCCTACTCAAAAAAACTAAATCTTTGTGGTGATTGTTTAACAAGAGTTGCATGCCCAGGATACTAGTTTTATAAGTGTGCTACTTTGCATCATTAAAATATATAAGGTAGCAATTTGTCTTATATTCAATTAGAATTCATATATCTAGTGATGTTGTGGTAAACAGTGCAGCCTATAACTATGGCAGTTTATAAGACTATAGGCAAAATCATTATAAATATATACCTCAGTACTGGAAGTAAGCTATAACAATATTTATAGACAATGCTAAGATATCTCACAGACACCTCTGAAGTGGGGAAACACCAATACAAAAGTAGGTGTGGTCTATACAAAGACCTATCACAACAGTGATTCCATGGAGTGCATAATCTCAATATTCTTGAGAGCAACATAATTCTTAATTAGGCCATAGTTGGAATTTAATGCATTATTTATCACTAAACTGAATAATAAGGAATTAGTGAGGTCTAATAGATAAGAGGACTTGATCAGATGTCACCATATTTGCAAGTGTTATGGGATAACCAGGAAGGAAACTGCTAAGTAGGGGTTGGGGAAATATGCCGGCCTGCATAATTTTGGGAATGATAGGAGTACCAAAGCTTCAGGCATAATATAATAGGCAAAATTTTGAGAATAATGGACTTGACTCGGTGAGTTTGAGCTACAATGCTGCCAGCTCAGCTGCCCTGATAGCACTGCTGACAGTGGCAGATGAGATAGGTATAGGCCTATAACCTACCACTAGCTTGTTAATATCCATTACATGAATCACATGATCAGTAAGTCCTCAGAGCGAGTTTATTCATTAAAGAGCTCATTTAATGAACAACAAGAAGCCAGTCTTCAAGATTATATAGAAGCATCGATTATGTTGCAATATTACTATTGCTAATTTACAATTAAATTTTGTGAGCATAACTTGAGAATAATAGGCAGGACTCAGGGAATAATAGGCAGGACTCAGGGAATAATAGGCAGGACTCAGGGAATAATAGGCAGGACTCAGGGAATAATAGGCAGGACTCAGGGAATAATAGGCAGGACTCAGGGAATAATAGGCAGGACTCAGGGAATAATAGGCAGGACTCAGGGAATAATAGGCAGGACTCAGGGAATAATAGACAGGACTCAGGGAATAATAGACAGGACTCAGGGAATAATAGACAGGACTCAGGGAATAATAGACAGGACTCAGGGAATAATAGACAGGACTCAGGGAATAATAGACAGGACTCAGGGAATAATGGGCAGGACTCAGGGAATAATGGGCAGGACTCTGGGAATAATAGGCAGGTTTTGGGAGAATTTAGGAATAGAATAATAGGTAGATTTTGGAGCACATTTCCCCAACCCCTATTGCTAAGTGCTGGTGGGCTGTCAACCATTACTACACTTTCTTTCATGCATTGCATTGTGCTAATACAGAAGTATTTTGAAGGTAATCAGCATCAGGCTACATGCAAATTATATTATAAGTATCTGTACCACAAGTGCTGAGAATACATTAGCTTAGTCATCCTTAAAATATTGATAACAGACCACTGAAGCCCAGAACAGGTCATGCTAGACTACACAGAGAGTTAATTTTAGTGTAACAATGCATACCATTTGCAGGTCCACTGGATACAAGTGTAATGAAGAAGGAAAATGCAACCAACAGGAGTAACCTGGAGTGCTGCTGCTGTTTCATCTCACAAGACTCCACTCTTTCAAATACTATTCCAATAACACAAGACTTCTCTCTTAGAGATGATATTCAGGTCACAGTAGAACTGGAGCTAGTGCAATGTATCTGATTATAAATAGCTACTTCTTTTCACAAAGGGCTTTGTCCAGAGACCACAATTCAGAATACTCTAGAACAAACCACGATAGAGGCTTAGACGTGTGACGATCTCATTGGCCGCCCCCAGCAAGCGAAAATTCTTTCAGCTATAACTGAACTGTGTGTACCATGCTCGGTCATAATTATTACAGCTCCTAGCTGCTTGGATTCAACAGACACTACATACTCTACAATAGCAGGTCTACAGAGCCTGAGGACAAGTCAGCATGCAATGCAGTCTGTTGCCTAACACAAATTTCAGTGCTGGACACTGTATAAATATACCAATAGAGCTTGGACCGGCTTGCCCAACCCACTATACTTTCAGCATTACATGTACATAATTGCAAGACTTGAAAGAATCGTTATTATGTGAACAATGTAAATATGTCAAAATATTTAAAACTGCTAGCTATATATAGCTAGCTAGAATAATAACAAAAATAATAATATTGTTAGTTTTTCTTCAATTTCTTTTCTATAGTTCTAAAATATTTACCAATAAATGGCATATCTCTAAAGGGTAAGGTGAAATGCCAAAATGTCCATACAGAAAAAATAAGTACACCAACTCCCCAGGCAATGTATGCATAACGATGTAAAGGAATAGTTATGATATCCCAGCCCAGCTTTATCTCCAGGAGTGTCTCACATATCAATGCAGCAAACACCAGCCACATAGAGCGTCCAATACGAGCATCACGGTCACTAGAGGAATAGTACAATATCATAGTTGTTATTACAGGGTTAACAATATCATGGTTGTTACAGGGTTAACACGACATAATCACCATCACTAGAGGAATAGTACAATATCATGGTTTTTACAGGGTTAACAATATCATGGTTGTTACAGGGTTAACATTAACCATCACTAGAGGAATAGTACAATATCATGGTTTTTACAGAACCAATCACACACAATGCTTATCCCATTATCAGGTTTGGGATATACCTCTAGCACAAGTAGTTTGGTCAAACTTGTGTGTATATTAATAAGTAGAGAGTCAACACAAATGGTTGATGTCTGGATTATTATATCAATCCTATTCTATAAACTGCCACCAACTCTACAATATTGCCATCATCTGACCAGGAGACTATATAGAGGCTGGCAACTGTTACTCTGCAAGTTCCACCAGTAAATAGAACCTATATTATTCACCACTCCCTACTGCATGTATGTCATCTGAGGAGACCCCAACCTACTGGAGTATCATACCTACTGTAGCTAATATAAATCACTGCTATGATAAAATTGAGCACCTTTAGAAAATTTACACCAATTAATAATATATGTACTGTTGTAGCTGAAACAGTCACTTACGTGGTGCTCAAGTAGTTATTAATAATAATATATGTACTGTTGTAGCTGAAACAGTCACTTACGTGGTGCTCAAGTAGTTATAGACTTCTTGAAGAGCAGCAGCACCACTCAGAGCATAGAGCAATTCTCGATACAAGTTCAAAACGTGGTTAGGTGGAACCCAAAGAATTGTCTTCAAGTAGAATACATTCAGTTCTTGTAACAACCACTGCATGGAAAAAACCCAGATCCATTCAACATTATAACTAACACCTCTACTACCTCACTCCATCATCACCCCAATACCCTATACAGTCATACACACCATCACCCCTTACACCCTCCACTCATACCCTATCACCCCATCCTCACCCTCACACCCTCCAGTTCCATCCTCATGCTCTCTAGTCACAAATAGATGACACACAAGTTGTTTTCCAAAGTGTAAGAGTGTTTTAACTGGTTTGTTGTACCAACCATCATCAATAATGGATTAGAAACCATATCATATGCCACATTAATCTGCCTAGTTATGGTCAAAACATAATATAGGTATAGTGTTGCTGCAGGATCTTGTTGTGTTAAATGTTACAAATTGGTGAGTCAAATGCAATTGCCAGTGATCACCCTTTAATCTACATGTTGTAAATTTACTATTATTCTGTATGTAAATAACGAATCCTTTTGCTTCTGAAGATAAGTATACATTCCAATACTATGAAAGTTGCACAATGAAGTGAGGACTATCTCTCATAACAAAAAATTCTGAACACATATTCCATGCATCTTTAACATCTGATTCAAAACTGAGAGCACATTCCATACACTTTAACAATAACAAGTAATGTTGTGAAGGTTTTGTCCTTGTGCTTTGCTCATGACAAGAAAGAAAACTCCAGAAGTTCTTAAAGTATAAACACTACATCTAGTTGGAGTATAGTTATGAGAGTCAGGATTCATGATTCAATAATGATTACAAGGAGTGGGTAATGAGGGTCAGGTTAATGAGGATTTAATGATTGCAAGGAGTGGGTAATGAGGGTCAGGTTAATGAGGATTTAATGACTGCAAGGAGTGGGTAATGAGGGTCAGGTTAATGAGGATTTAATGACTGTAAGGAGTGGGTAATGAGGGTCAGGTTAATGAGGATTTAATGACTGTAAGGAGTGGGTAATCGATGTGTTGTAAAGAACTGAGCTACCAGACTAACAAAAGTAATAAAATGAATAATTTTCAAAGCAGAGAACTGACTCTGTATGATATCACAAAATAGATAATGATGTTGATATTTTAATGCAGTTTGTATTGAGCGTTGTTGGTACAATAGTGAAGTGGTTTTAGCAAGGTTGAAAAGATGATGTTTAGAAACAGGAAGGTTATTACCCTGTTAGCTACCCAACTAACATCTTCAACTTTTAGTCCAACTACTTGTAAATTTGTACTAACAATGTCAAGACCTTCTAAAGAATGTTTTGGTCTCCAGAGACAGAGAACAAATGAACATCTTAACATGGACTAATTTTTTTTTAAAGTACACTTGAACACTTACAGAAAGATAACAGTGTGTATTGTTAGAGGGAATGTCTGTGGTGAGGAAGCTTTGACAGTGAAGGAATGGAAGCTTACATCATAGAAATGAGAATATTAAGAATAAACTAATAAATTTCATATATACACAAACATTAATATTATCTACACCTATAACAGTTACTATAAGAGTTACTATAAGAGTTGTATGTTATTGTGGACAAATGATTTTTCTCCCTTTTCTCCAACATTATTTTCATTCTATTAAAGTACAGACCATTAATTTTTACCATTTCTTCACTTCTTTCATAAGACTAATGATACATACACAAAAATTTAATTTTCCTTCACAGGGTTCTTCCAATACCTCTAAATGTAACTCTGTATGAAGTTGATTTTGGTACCAAAATGTAGCCATTGGATTAAGCTTTTTAATGATTATATATATACATATATGATTCTGTACCTCTTGTATATCAGCAGATATCCCCTGGTATTCACCCCTTCAGTTTATTAGACCTAATTAATGTATGGTTTGTTGTCCCATGAGATTTCTTGGCACAAACATATTTCTAAGATTAGTACTTTTCCATATAAACATGCTTTAGTTATACTTAATGTATTATTATTATTATGTAGTGTCCTGCTATTATGCATCATTCATGTACATTAATAGCATTGTATACATGTAGCACTGAGCATGCTCAGTGTGTTGAGTCTGTTACACTGTATACAATAATATTGTTGTGCTAACTCTGTCTCGTTTACCTCTATGAGCCACACATCTGACATTTAAAATATTTATTTCAATGTTGTACCAAACTCAACTAATTAATAGGCAGTTTGTTGCAGTTTTGAGTTATGAGGAACCAAATAAAGGGAATTTATTAAGTAAAAGCCAACCACCATGAACCCTAAAACTTCATATCATAAATTTCTGAAGTAATGTCCTGTTTCAAATAATAATGTTTTTTTAATATTTGTTATTGTAAAAACTCCTAAAATACAGCAGTATGTCGTGTGAATTCATCTACAAGACTTCTTGTGAGGTGTGGAACTACACACTGATCATGACAAGTTTATACTCATTTTATGAAACTACAAGGAGATAAAGAGATTTACTCCATCAATCTCAGTTGAGGGTACTATATGAGGTACTGCAGTAACCCTAGAACCAACAAATACAAGCTCCAAACATACAGCTCTAGAAGCATTTTGGAATACTCACAAAAAAAGTCACCAGCACACAGAATAAGAACCTCTTGAATGATTCTGTGTATCCCCACTGGTAGTTGGTCCAGGAATATGGAGTGAATTGTCCAACAGCTCGCTTCAACTTCCCCCTAAATGATAGATATCGTCATGTGCATACCTTATCATGTAGATTAAATATTCCACCAGTAGATATAGAGTATAATATTATACCAGTAGATATAGAGTATAATATTCCACCAGTAGATATAGAGTATAATATTATACCAGTAGATATAGAGTATAATATTCTACCAGTAGATATAGAATATAATATTCCACCAGTAGATATAGAGTATAATATTCCACCAGTAGATATAGAGTATAATATTATACCAGTAGATATAGAGTATAATATTCTACCAGTAGATATAGAGTATAATATTATACCAGTAGATATAGATTATTATATTCTACCAGTAGATATAGAACATAATATTATACCAGTAGATATAGAGTATAATATTCCACCAGTAGATATAGAGTATAATATTATACCAGTAGATATAGAGTATAATATTCTACCAGTAGATATAGAATATAATATTCTACCAGTAGATATAGAATATAATATTCCACCAGTAGATATAGAGTATAATATTCCACCAGTAGATATAGAGTATAATATTCTACAAGTAGATATAGAGTATAATATTATACCAGTAGATATAGAGTATAATATTCTACCAGTAGATATAGAGTATAATATTCCACCAGTAGATATAGAGTATAATATTATACCAGTAGATATAGAGTATAATATTCTACCAGTAGATATAGAATATAATATTCCACCAGTAGATATAGAGTATAATATTCTACCAGTAGATATAGAATATAATATTATACCAGTAGATATAGAGTATAATATTCCACCAGTAGATATAGAGTAAAATATTCCACCAGTAGATATAGAGTATAATATTCCACCAGTAGATATAGAGTATAATATTCCACCAGTAGATATAGAGTATAATATTCTACCAGTAGATATAGAATATAATATTATACCAGTAGATATAGAGTATAATATTATACCAGTAGATATAGAATATAATATTCCACCAGTAGATATAGAGTATTATATTCTACCAGTAGATATAGAGTATAATATTCTACCAGTAGATATAGAGTATAATATTCTACCAGTAGATATAGAATATAATATTATACCAGTAGATATAGAGTATAATATTCCACCAGTAGATATAGAGTAAAATATTCCACCAGTAGATATAGAGTATAATATTCCACCAGTAGATATAGAGTATAATATTCCACCAGTAGATATAGAGTATAATATTCTACCAGTAGATATAGAATATAATATTATACCAGTAGATATAGAGTATAATATTATACCAGTAGATATAGAGTATAATATTCTACCAGTAGATATAGAATATAATATTCCACCAGTAGATATAGAGTATAATATTCTACCAGTAGATATAGAATATAATATTATACCAGTAGATATAGAGTATAATATTCCACCAGTAGATATAGAGTATAATATTATACCAGTAGATATAGAATATAATATTATACCAGTAGATATAGAGTATAATATTCTACCAGTAGATATAGAGTATAATATTCCACCAGTAGATATAGAGTATAATATTCTACCAGTAGATATAGAATATAATATTATACCAGTAGATATAGAGTATAATATTCCACCAGTAGATATAGAGTATAATATTCTACCAGTAGATATAGAGTATAATATTCCACCAGTAGATATAGAGTATAATATTCCACCAGTAGATATAGAGTATAATATTCCACCAGTAGATATAGAGTATAATATTATACCAGTAGATATAGAGTATAATATTCTACCAGTAGATATAGAATATAATATTCCACCAGTAGATATAGAGTATAATATTCTATCAGTAGATATAGAGTATAATATTATACCAGTAGATATAGAGTATAATATTCTATCAGTAGATATAGAGTATAATATTATACCAGTAGTTATAGAGTATAATATTCTGCCTTAAGAGCAGTAAGTTTTCTTCTACAGTGAGATTAATTAATGTTTGTATATTATAAATTCTGAATAGTCACATTCAAAAAGTTGGGAGGTAGAAATACTTAGTTTCTACTGAAATAGGCTTTAGTGTATTATGCTTCAAGCTATAAATAAATATTTATTTAGCCCGAGGATTTGTCAACTGGTTAGAAATCAATATTATTATAGAGAGGGTTTAATTATAGTGTTGTAGTAGAAACTCTATACTGAGTGTATTCAACTTACTTTAGTGTTGGTATTTTCCACAGTCCTCTCCAATAGTATTGCTTCATTTCCAGATATTGACATGTTTTAATACCTAGCCATATACCAAGTCCATTACACACCAGCACATCAAGAATCCACTGTATAACATTAAACAGAGGAAAGATACATCATCTCATACATAATAAAGAATCACTGAGACATACACTGAGTCAATAAAGCACTGATAGTCTCAATTCAAGGGCAATTTTGAAAGGAAGTATCTAGTATGCCCACTGCATGTCTATAAGGCCCCAGTGAGGGGGTGTGGGAGGGGCCAGTGAGGGGGTGTGTAAGAGGGGCCAGTGAGAGTGTGTGGGAGGGGGCAGTGAGAGTGTGTGGGAGGGGGCAATGAGAGTGTGTGGGAGGGGCCAGTGAGAGTGTGGGGGGAGGGAGTGTGTGTGTGAGGGGGGATGTGTCCTCTCCTATACTTCCCAGGGAAGCAAATGTTTGGTCATAAAACATGAACAAAATAGTCGAATTTGACCCCCGAACCCCACCCTCTAATGAATAGAAGCCTTCAAACCCCCCTCATAATCAACACAAAGAGAGGGAGGGTCCTGACCCCTCCTGACCCCTAAAACCCACCCACCCCTCCACAATGGTAACTCCTCCCACAGAGCTGAAATTTCTTTACATTAACACTCAGTGTACATTGGATCCCCTCACTGAGCTGAAGAAAGGCCACCTTCTTTACAATATTATACTTACATGGTCCCACCAACATTCTCCAAAGTTAGGCAGCTGTGGCTCCAGAGTGTATTCCAACAGTTCAAATCCGACACTAACTATGGTCAGCAAGAACACGTCTCTGATAATCAAAGCCTGTATAAACATGTCAGCACAGGACATGAGTTATAACAACATTTATTCAGTTTATAAACTTAAATTTTTTACCTTCACAAACCACCCAAAAAAATGGCATGGAACAAATACGTCCATCTTATCCATGAAGTGATGAAAGTCACCATCTGGATGTCCCGGTGTGTAAAGGTCACATTCTTCGGCATACGTCCTTTCGGGTAGAGGTCGACCAAGTTCAGGATATAATGATGCTACCATCTGCCTTGCATCGTCAACTGTCTATAAAATCAGAAATCGAAAGCTATACAAACCTGAAACAAACTCTACCTCCTTTAAAGTACTGTGATCATGATAAGGTTCATGTCTTATAATAATATTCGTATTGTGAAAATAAATAGATAATTTTTTAATCTTTTGCTAAAATGACCCTTTACCGTGTAATTCTCTGACCGCCATTAGTGTATCACATACCTTAATACTTTA
The DNA here is from genome assembly GCA_964016965.1 of Diacarnus erythraeanus. Lineage (NCBI taxonomy): Eukaryota > Metazoa > Porifera > Demospongiae > Poecilosclerida > Podospongiidae > Diacarnus > Diacarnus erythraeanus. Next base: position 5,953,284 of record OZ024682.1, on the reverse strand, counting down.
CATTACAATAAACTACTGAAATATATCACAGCTATTCATATCAATCACCATACGAGCAGGATAACATACCCCTCTAAATACATCTAGCAGGATAACATACCCCTCTAAACACATCTAGCAGGATAACATACCCCTCTAAACACATCTAGCAGGATAACATACCCCTCTAAACACATCTAGCAGGATAACATACCCCTCTAAACACATCTAGCAGGATAACATACCCCTCTAAACACATCTAGCAGGATAACATACTCCTCTAAACACATCTATAGGTGAGCTACCTACTCTCTTGGCTAGGGTTAAGGCTAGGTGAGCTACCTGCTCTCTTGGCTAGTTAAATTATGACTTAGAACAAGACAGTAAAAAATTTGACAGAACTATCTGGCCATGCTCCAGGCACTATAAAAACAGACCACAAGAAATTCCTACCAACAGAATAGCTGGTAAAATGTGAGAATGTCATATTTAAAGGTATTACCTATAGATATTCATGTGTTACTCACAGATCACATGTACAAAGGATTCATGTGTTACTGTCACAGAAATGTGACAAATACCCCCCCAGACCCCCCCAGACCCGCAGACATGTCAAGTGTTTGGGTAGAGGGTAAGTCCATCATGTGCTATATCCTATATCATGATATTTATAGTTAGTCAGACTATAGGGACTCACACTGCCCAAGTATCAGTATTCACTGTTGAGGAACAGTTAAATTAATTTTGCTGTCATATTTACACAGTGATCCCTCAGCATAAACCCAAAGAGTCCACTACACACTGATAGAACACATGCTCTATATATACACAAATCCATACATTGCAACAGCTCAGCTTACTTAGTTGTGGTGAAGTAATGGTGAATACTGACCGACTGACCTGAAAGAGTAGAAATATGAGGAGCAGTACGTAGAGAATGTTCACGCATAATACTAGTCTCCATAAAGCTGGGTGTGGTCTTACGAATGGTCCATCCGGCATGTTAATTATTCCAATTAATATGAATACCACCACCACAGCCACCAGGCCTCGTTTGGCATTGTAAATACTGTCATCTGAAGTTTCCTCGATAATAGAGACATATATTAATCCCAGTGTGATAAACACCAGTGCAGTTACAGTATGAGTCTGCCTAGAGGAGAAAATTGAAACTAAGTATCATAATGGCAAAACAATCTCCATTTCAAGCCCTCAAATATCTTCCCGAATGCTACCACAGATTAACAGCTACAAATCTTATCATTTTGATTAACTGCAGGTTTAATAAAGTTGTGTTGTCATATAATACTACATTCATGTATATAGGCCATATATATAATAATATAGCTCTTTTTTTAATGTATTTCTAACCTCGATGCATTGTCAGAGAACAACTAAGGATTTATTGAGGTCATTTCACAGTGACTACACCTCCATAAAATTATAGTAGAAAGGTCAAACTAGAACTGATTAGTCTATTGTTCATCATATAATTGACTTGGCATAACTAAATACAGAATGGAGCCGTCAGTGACTCTGAAACTTGAAGTTCAGCCTGTACATGTGTATCACTATTTAGTACAATTGGATTATTCAGGGTTCAGGGTTCATATAGGCAGGTCATCATCATTTGGAAGCAGCAGTATATGACCATATATGGACTCATGGACATCACCATGATTACATCAAAAAAGAAAATATTAAATAAATAGATGACCAGATAAAAAAAAGGTGCTAGTGCAAGATAGTTGTGGGCAGTGGCCTCAAGAAACGTAAGACCTATGAATAAAGACCTTATAGAATAATATTTTTTTATGAAGTGTTTCTAAGTGTGTAGGATTGTACTAGCTATTGCTAATACAATGGACGCATCATCATTTAATGGACTAATATTTATGATATGCATCTAAGTTTCTCCTTAAGTGACCATGTTAATGCACAATGCATGCCTGGTCTATATCTGTGTGTGGCATGGAGAATTTCTAATTAATTCCTCCATGACTGTCGAGCTAGCCTCAATTTATGGTCGGCCTAACCCAACATAATGGATGTGCTTGTCTGTGTCATGTAACTGAAGGGACACTGATACATCAGAATTCCATTAGCTTGAACATTTTTAACCACCTCAGAGAAAAGTGGTCAAAGCATCTACCCAGGTATGACTGACCGTTTTTTCTAACTCTGTCCTAGGATCTAGTTGGGAGTGGTAACTAAGTTCATGCTAAGATTCATTAATCCCTGCTAAATTAATCCCTGTCTATAACATACCAGAAAAAGGTATTGGTACCATCATCATAAACCTTCGCTGGAGGTTTCTTCCCGTTAGCGGTTACTCTCTTCTCCATGATGGTTTAGATAATTAAGTAACTGGACGGTTAGGCAACGCCCACCTTACAACCTGCAAAATTCATGCGCGCGCCTTATTACTGCTGAATTCTTCTCTTCACGTACTGAAGTTGTTGGATGTAATACACTCGGACTTCAAAATGGCCTTTTTTCCCCCAGTATCATATAAATAGAAAATTTGCAGTCTTTTAAATCTTAAGTAATTACTAGCAATGAATGATAACTTAAGGGGGTATGGCCAGCTATCACATCCACCCTCCTGGATTATTTTCATAGTTCTGTAAACATAGAGAGTGGTTATTATCAGAACTCATTGAATGATACATACAGGCATCATGTCATTGGCATTATCCTGATGTTAGAGTTATAGGAAAAGGAGTAGCTAAATAGCTAATGTTTATAAGGAGAGAGAAAAATGATTTGGACAGAATACTATGGCAGCTCAGATAGTATAATTCCTGCAAATCCTCTTTATTTCTGAGCACTTCAAGTATCAGAAGACACAGCTTGTAACAAATCTTTTTTCCATTTCAGAAATATGGAATAGAGACGATCACGTACTCTCCAGTAATCTGATGAGTAAGCTAGCTACGTGTACATTTGAAATTATGCATCTTCCACTATGAATTTAAGGCATTTACTTGTCATTACCAATATCAGCACTAACTTTAATATTTGGTGGTATTCATCTTCAATTATCTCACTGATTTCTTTGTGATCCTTTTTTTACCTCGACCCCAATGGCTAAATCCAAAATACACTTCCTGCAATTTTCCTAAGCATTGGGCAATTTGTTTTACTACCTCATTGGAGCAAGGTGGTTAAAGTTTAAGAAGACATGCCTCAATCCATTAATAATCTTTGAATAAGATTCAAGCAGTAATAACCAAGGCTACCTTGTGGAACACCAGAAGAATAAACCAACAACACTCTATAACTTTGAAGTAGCTGCTTGCAGTAGCTTTTCTAGTGCTATAGTGATGCAGAACTGTAATGGTCAGATTAGTAACTGTTTTATTGAACTACAAGAATCCTCCGATGATAGCCATTATGCCAGCTTCCTGCACAATAAACTTCACTCTACCACTCAATCAATCTCTCCTTGGCATTGTAGCAAGCCACTAAAATGTGTGATAACATTATTTCTGGTGGAATGAGATATGTCAACCAAGTACTAAAACTATACTTTGAAGATGCGGAATGGTGGAAGTGAGATTCCAAATCTTGCAGCAGGAATCTTATGCTGATGACACCAATTCATCCATAGTCAATTTAAAGTGGAATTATATCTTGTGACCTGGCCATTACAATGGAAATATAACTATAGATCATAAAGACGAGAATTTTAATGTCTAGTTGAATATTATAACAGTTACATTACTCCTTGATAATATTTCTATCATACTGAGCCAACTTATGCGCATAGAAAATAATGTAGTAGCTAGCTATGTTTTTTTTTTTTTTGGTACTGACACCAATGAATAATTCTACGTATTTTTTAATATCACACTTAGCTAGCTATTGTATAAATGTTATGCAAAATTGTGGGAACATCAGAGAATACTTCAAGCATGGTTGTTAGACTCGCAAATTTTCTGTTAATCTACTTTTGTTAAGATTATTACAATTCTTTGCAATTCTGTTCCACATTTCTAGGACAAAATAGCACAACCATGTATTTTGGGTTTCATCATGCATGGAGTAGAAATCTTGCACTTTACCCTCACTTCCACTGTAGCATATAATCCTCGCCCACATCAAGCAAAATTTGGCAACTTCCTGCATGTTTTCTTAGGAACACCTACAGCTATTTCATGGGCAGTTTTATCTCTGTATGCTGGCTCCATCTATGCTGTCATCCTAGTCATCCCTTCCCACTTCATCTAGGGTTCTTACCTCTGCAATGACCATACCTGTCAAATGGCACTATTTTGGAGTTACAGTCACCCTTTTTGAGCTTTTGTTGTCACTCTATCATGCATTTATCACTGATTAGGGGAAGAATTCCCAGTACAGTGGCAATATCGACTAGTTCAAGTAGTCATGACCTTCTTGGGTTCACTAAGTGCATGGAGCTGTTAACAACCTTCTAATCCCAAAAAGCCTAGCAAGAAAGGTGTGTTATATGCACACTGTGATGCCTGTAACGATTTTAGTGTTGCACGTGCTGAAGTAAGAAACATGCAGCAACTACTAAGCATAAAGATAACTATTATCTGGTCAACAAAGTGTATCTGCCTTGTTTCAAAATGATACTAAGAATCAAGTTACAAGAGCTGAAATACTTTCTTACAGATCACAAATTAACTCTAAAGCAAAGTACCCTATGTGCGCATATACTATATAAATCCTATTGAATTGGAAACCACAGGTGAACTTCTGCAAAGAACTAAATATGCAACAATGGAGTATAATAAACATTTAAATAGTGCTAGATAATTTTTACTCCTTTTTTTGTACAAGTCACTACTTTGCAGTACAATTGTTTGCAAGTTGACATGTATGAATGACCCTATGATTTCACAAATGTAGGCATCTGGTAATCACAATTCATCCATAGGTGATGCAAAAATGAACATTGTTACACATAAAATAGTCACAGGATAGTAATGTGCTGTGCCTAGATACAGGATGCTATGTTCCTCAATTATTCTGTGCAAATGAGAATTGATTTCAGGTACATGCAGCCCATTTCACAACCTATGTACATCCTGCACACCACACATGTATACACATACAATGTTTACCAACCTGTATTCATTATTCATACAGAAACTGTCAACTATAATAGGTTTTAGTACTGCTATGTTATCTTACTACAGACTTTAGATGCAGTATTCTGCCATCAAATAACTATTATGCTCCATTAAAATGAAGTTATAAATCTTTAGCAAATAAATCAGGCAACATTTACAAGATCTTGTTGGCCATATTATTTGGCACTAAGGAAATCAATCAAGAATTATAAAAATATTGATATAAAATTGCAAAAGTTATTAATTAGAAAAAAAAAGGAATTGCTATAGATGACAGTGCTTGTTTGTACCACTTCCAAATTGAACATAGCCTCTTTCATTATCTGGCCATGTTAATTTCTGATCCTTAGTATTATCAGAAAAGTCGTCAAAAGTAACATGAAAAATACTATGTAAAGAAAAACATTTGTCACTGCATGTTTTGTAGGGCATCCACAATCGAAGCTTGTCAAGCATTGCTCCTGGCCAGAAAGAAGAATCGTCAGGAAGACCACACGCTCTATTACAGAAATGAGGAGCTTCCCTAATTTTTCTGCATTCAAAAGGGAAACAAAATATCATAAAATAGTAGGAACATGACTATACAGAGGAATACTAGCCTCAACAAAACATATTACCACAAAGAGAACAAGTACAATATTGAAAATGAAGTGACAGAGGAAGGAAGAATACCATTTATCTGTTCTGTATGTTAAAGTACTACTTAGGATCCTCTATAATTATATCTAAAAAGAGTAATTTTCAACATAAACAACCCATGATAGTTTATTCAGAAGTTACGAGCTCTTCTTCAAAGTGACTTCAGGTGGACTCATTTTGAGAAAAGTGCATTATGAGTTATTAGGCTTACCACAAAAATTTAAAAACCTCCACATACTCACACAAATCTGTAATCTCATGATGATGTCATAGCAATTAAATTCACATCTAAACAGAATTGACAAACATGCTCATTTGTGGCTAGGCTATTGTCCACTTCAGGGTAAGCGCTTGCCTGGTTAGCTGTGGAAATCAGCTACTGATCCTATCTTGTTTCACTTATAGAGTCTTTTAAAAAAGCCCATAACACCAGTCATGTCCAACAACCAAAAAACTAAGTGTAATATTGCTGTGTCGGCAAGTTAATGTCTTCTACATCAAGTGCTGTAGAACAGAATTATTCTTGTTCTGCCTGACACAGTTATCAGCATGAAGATACACATCTTGCTCTCCCAGAATGTTCTTGTCAAAGAATGAGTGGACTCTGCCAAGGACAGTATTAGCTCATTTCATCATTTTCCCACATTCACCGGTTAAAGTAATTCAACTGACAGGGGATGAGCTCACAGTTAATGTCAAACACAGAACATTTTCTGGTAGTAAGGAAATATATGGGGCCTGACTGCATGGAATCAGAAGGAAAATTCACTTGTTGTCCGTAATCAAAGGAAAAGTGAGCTTTGATGGGCAAGGAATTGGAAGGAATACATGCATTGGGTGGTGGTGAACAAAATTCTCCATTGACCTCATACTTAATAGAATGGCTGCATTCTTGGCTGATTGCTGTGTAATAGCTCCACTCAACCTGTACTATTCTAAGATGCTCTTCAGCTCTCTTAAAAGAGTGGCTGACTTCTCTTCCGAATGGTTAACAGAGTGGAGAATTGCAGCACTGACACTGCCAGCACAGGTTGTCATGGGTTTCATGATCATGATGTATGGCAACAGTGTCCTCTACAAATGGCAGAATGTTGGGTAACTCACAGTACGTTCTCCTTCACTGTACACAGAAGCAGATATATAGTTCGTTTGGAGGAACTGGATGGCAGTAACTGCATGTCTGACCTGCTGATGGCATTCTGCTCAGCATATGAATAGAGGACTCCTACTACATGCTTGACAGATTGAAATGGGAGGCATTGTGAGGTTTGCGTAATATATTGCCATGAATTTTGGGAATTAGACCATTCAAGGTGAGGCTCTTCTTGATGTCATAGAACTTCCTTTGGCTGATTCCATGGAGAAAAAGGTACCTTTCTTGCAACCACAAACCATAGTGGCAAAACTGTCAATTATTTCAGTTCAGTAGTATCATCTGCCCTCAGTTCAATACCAGAGCCTCCAACCACACGGATTTATCCATATTTTTACGGATTTACACCTATAAATACGGACTACGGAAATTGATTCAATTTATACGGAAGTATAGCTAGCTAACAGAACAGCTGTGAAATAACATTGTCCAGAGGCTTAAAGAGTTGTCTAAACAGTCAAAACAGGTAAGTATATTTATTGTCAGTTAATTTGTTTACTGATGCATTGTTATTAAGTTTTATATAGCTATAGCTTGTTCCAGTGTCTCCTGTCAAGCACTATGATAGCTAAGACTCTCAATTCTAGCTCACAGTCTAGTCTCATTATTAATCACAAGATACTACACTACACGTAGGTGTGTGTCTTATAACAATAATAATAATTAAGAATGATGCAGGTCATTAAACTAGCTAGCTCTACAGAATTTGCTACAAAAATACGGGAAAGTGAGCAATTTTTGTACTGAAGTTATTCACTTCAAGTTGGAGGCTCTGCAATACCTAACTCACCACTCACTTCTCTACCTGGTGCCAATGTTAATACTTCCCTAATCCTCTCATTAGTGTTCACATGTATCTCTACCATCTTCATCTACAGCTTCACAGTCTATCATTCAATAACGAATGTTTTATTGCTTTCTTACTCCTTAAGTACCAAAATGTTGTGCTGTATCCAACCCCACCCCATATTATAGCTATAGTATTGATCCCTCCATATTATAGCTATAGTATTGATCCCTCCATATTATAGCTATAGTATTGATCCCTCCATATTATAGCTATAGTATTGATATCATTGTTCTCCAGTGCAGCTAGTTCTCGTCATCCAGCAGACAACTTAGAGTTCTCCATTACTAAGCCAACTAGCCTGTTATATACTACTGTAGTATCATTTAAACTAGCTAGCAAAATGCAGGCTACCTATATAGCATTAAGTTACCTATGTACAACACATTGTTTAACATTCTTGTGACTATTATAGGTTATTAAGTTTCAACAGGGTACTATACATGTATTTAATAATAAACCAATACTATAGGGATATGCTTTACACAAGAATTGTTCCTAGAAGCCAACATGGTAGCAATCAAAGCAGGGGTTGATACCTATACAGTATCTTGGTAATTATGAGATAAGCTATATACATGCATTAGACAGAGAATACAATCATACCCACTCTGACAATTTACATGTGTAACTTACCGAGTTAACTTTAGGTACTCGGCAAAAGTCAACCAGCAATCAACTTTAGCTTCAACCTTACAAATTCCAGTAACGAGATTAACAATCTTAGCTTTCTGGTGACCACGTAAATTCTTATATTGGTAACCAAATCCTTTGTATACACCTTTATGACTTATTTCATCAGAACCAAAGTCAACTAAATTGTCAAATCTTCTTTGCAAGTATGTTCCTGGCTGAGTTAATTTAATGTCTGTTTTTAATTCATCACCAGGTAGTAATAGTGCTGAAAGATTAGAGAGTAAGTGAGAATTGACTCAATGAAATACAACACATTGCATTATAATGCACATTTCCTATCACCTACTAGACGATACTAGGTCTGGTAAGAGGTCTGGTAGTGTAGTGGACATCACTTAATATGGTTAACATAACTTTTTGAGATGTAAAAATAACATTCTTTTTTGTGCCACCGTCCTTACAATTTTTCTATCTTATGGAGCGTGCACAATCCAAAGTTTTAATAAATGCAGTCTCCAGTATGTAATTGATAACAATATCATCAAGAATTAGAGATTGAATAGGAGAGATGATAAAGGAAAGACTGGTCACAAAACATCTAGAATTTAGTCTCCAGAGTTTTGATAAATCTCATTTTGTAGCAAAAGTATAAAGATAAGTATATTTTCTAGCATCCACTTAGTGAAAGTATAAAAACTTCACAAACTTCACTTATGAGAATGCTACATGCTTTTTTGTTTGTTTGGGCTAGGCTAAAGCTAGGGCTAGGAGGGTACTTGATAAAACCTTGATGGGCGGCTAAACTTATTGAGCACAAAAACTATACACTACAAATATTGTGAGTACAATGTAGATATGGTTCAAAATTCGAAAATTTGAAGGCATAACTATTGTACAGGTGTCATAGAGTATCTATAACCTATTTACTGTGTAATTTGGTCAATGGTTATTAATTATTACATTAGATAATAGAAGGTCTCCCTAAGTAAACTACAAACAACTCTCCCTAAGTAAACAACAAACAGGTCTCCCTAAGTAAAGAATGACCAAGAGAGCATGTTATTTTTGACAATCACAACTTGAAGTGCATACATCCTATCCCTCTGTGTCTATTGTTATTGGGCTTATGTTAGCAATAATGTGGGTATTAAGCTTGTATTAAGATAGTGATTTATCCTCTTATAACATCTTTCCTCTGGCCCAATGGTTATTTCATCCGTACTGAAAAAAATCCTATGGGCGTCTTAAAGGTGTGAAGAACAGTTGGGTCGGTAAATTTAAGAATATAATGTAGAATGATGCTATTAATAAACGAAATACCTCTTTTCTAATCCCCTGAAATTAGTGAGGATGTTCTCGTATCAAGGACACTTGGTTATGTATAAATATTCATTACCCGAGATGTGACCACCCTTATAATCAAATTTATACTTTGGTGCATGTCTGGATTAGATCCCAAATAGTATGTGACTACCTTTATAATTAAAGACACTTTTGAACTTTAGTGCACGTCTGGATTAGATAGGTTCTATCTACCATACCAACACTTTATAAAAAAAATTAGGATTATACACAATACCTTTTTCTGCCAAACTTTTGTCCAAGATAATACCATGATCCTTACAGTAAGATATTAAAGAATCAAACTGTCTAATTTCTTCCTGCTTATATGTCTCTGCTAAATCTCCATGTCTACCACCTAGAGTACTGTGAATTCTCTTATCTGCTTCATTTTCTTTGCTTTCATCTGTGGTACATTCATCCAAATTTGTTTCAGTATCCACAATGTCTTCAGTTTCATGTAGTTCCTACATTATTATATATATCATTTATAATGCTATCATATCCATAGAGAATTAATGAAACATTAATTCTAGGGAGATCAATAAAGGCCACTGTACACTCCATTTATTATGCACTTAGCTATACTCTATATTACTACTTACTAGATCAGGAATATCATCTCTCTCATTTCGAACTTCAGTTTCATGGCTATCAGTCATGTATGGCTGTGTACGTGGTTAATATAGAAAGACAAGAGGGTTAATAGAATACTCATTTGGCATAAAATTTATACTATCAGATCCATAGAGAATGAATTTTTTTTCTGGGGAAGCATTAATTCTAGGGAGATCAATAAAGGCCACTGTATACTCCATTTATTACACACTTATATTCTATATTCCTACTTACTAGACGAGGATTATTATCTCTCTCATTTCGTAGTCGAGCTTCCATCAATTCCTGGTTAGTAGTCATGTATGGCTGTGTAGTTAAGGGTTAATAGTGAATTTTGGCACAAAACTTAATCAGCAAAATAGCAAGCAAAACCAATAGTTTTCATAATGTAACTCTTATACCATGAGAAACTAGGATTTTATTTAAAGTTTCTGAGATGTACAGGAACTCAAAGATAATTAAATTCAAAGTTTAAAGTAGTGACCAATATACAAAGGTATCATATTCACAGACCCTCATGGTCTTCAGGTTTTCAACTACTATTACACTAGAGCTATAGGGACAATACCTACAACTATTTATTAATCGTGTACACATGTACATGTAAATATTTACCTTATTCTTTTTTTGTAGATACTTCTGTAGCTGTGTAGTCTCTAAAGGGGTTCTTAGTTTTGATAGGAGCCAACTATCAGTTCTTCCAAGGTTATTCAGGTTACTTCGAAGCAAATTACGCTCAGAAACCCATTTCTTGTAGTTAAACTTTCCAGTATCACCTAAAATATAAGTGGTTATAAATTAGAGAAATAAAAACCCATTTACATAGTTCATGCACAAACTATTACAGCATAAGAATACGTAGCTATACCACACACAATAACTAGAGTGGAAAATGTACTGGGAAAAGTTGAAGTACTTTGCTAACTAATAATTAAGTAACTGCATGTGATTGCAGTTCACTCCACAGATCATAGTTGCTGCTGGTTCTGTTTGCTTTGGAGTTTTAAAAGTAGAAAGATGTTGATAGAAAACAGGCAAAAAGTTGAAAATGTATTTTTTTTTAAATCTCTGATGATGAGACTTTGTGATTGTTACCTTATAAATAGCCCCCTCAAACTGAAACATTGAACCCCTTTACTACCTTATAAAGAGCCCCCTCAAACTGAAACAGAAACATTGAACCCCTTTACTACCTTATAAAGAGCCCCCTCAAACTGAAACAGAAACATTGAACCCCTTTACTAAGTTTAATTCTAAACTAGCTACTAGTTTATTAATGCATTATTATATTGCATTCTAGCCATTGTAGCATTTATAAATGATTTCAGCTAGTTTATGGAGATTCTTGTTTAATACAAGTAACTGTTTGCTTCTATAAGTGATAATATGGAGTTCAAACACTTGAACTACTTCTGCTATCTCAGACTCTGATAGTCTCAGATTGTTCATCTATGATTTTGGCTAATAAAATCAGTTTGCTTAGTGTGAGATTTCATGATTTCCCTGTGAGACCTTGAATTTAAGCACAAAACTGAGAGTTGAGAGGCCTGTATGAAGTTGTAGATCTTCATCACAGATTCTTTTTGGGAAAAAGTGATCCAATTAGCTAGCTCCCTTGGTCTTCATATATTATGGAAGTACCATAAAGGGGTTATACCTTGCGCATGCAATTATGATGCATGTTAGAGAAAGTCTTTTTTATATTATCCAAGCTCCCACCTCAAATCCTTCGCTGTCCAAGAAACTCCTAGTGAATCCTATAACATCAGAAGAATCTTTAAGAAATATTTGAATGTTGTCAGTTTCTTAATTCGTAATATTAGTAAAGTCAGTTTAAAGGCTCTTCTAAGCCTTGTAGCTAAGATGTTTGAATCTGTTTGGGTTTGAAGTAACAGATTTTCCTCATGTGGACTGATAAAGATAGCATAAACAGAAAAAAATATATTTCCAGGAGATGAAGGGAATGCAGCTAAGGATGAAAAGTATTTAAACCAAAGAGAAATGGACATTTGTAGTATGAGTGAACAGTTGAAATTCACTTGTTGTAATAACATTGTAATGATGAATTTCTTGCAATACACAATTCTTCCTATATAATTATAATGCATTGTTGGAGCTTCTTGTGGTGTAAGGACAGTTCTAAGTGCTTCAGCCTTCATCCTTAGCTAGATAGAGCTTCCCACACAATGAGCTTGCTGCAGAATCACAGACAATCAAGGGGCATGGTCCTATGCAGAACTTCCCTTTTTGGTTGAAACCAGTGATCTCAATGTTGATAGACAACTACTAGCTTCTTAGTAATGTCTTCATTGCTTGATAGACAACTACTAGCTTCTTAGTAATGTCTTCATTGCTTGATAGACAACTACTAGCTTCTTAGTAATGTCTTCATTGCAGCAAAAATACACAGTTATTAATGAAGGGTCGTTAGAGTGAATGTAGACTACAAAACCGAACATTCCTTCCCTGTGGTGTTTGAATAATTATGCCCTCAGGCCTGTGTGAATATAAACACTATTCATGGATGGATAATGTTTTAAGCATACTTGTAAAAATCCTAAGTCCTCCTCTCTCTCTAGGTCTATAGCTGTCACCTATGGTATCATTGCTGATACTCAGAATATAGACAATGTAGATCTAGGAATTTGTAAAAGGGGCTATATCTTTGGCCAAAGATCAGGATGGGGATGTACCTTTCTTTTCCAGCACACAGTCTGAAAGCATTGGCTATGGCTATGATGGATCTTATAGTAACTACAGTTATAATATTTCAGTAGCTACTGTTTTACATAACTAAGTTGTAAAGCAGAAGTGATGAGTATTAGCTAAGGAGGGTAGGTTAGAAGTACTCTCCCATAACCCACTCCAATCCCCCCATTCTAACATTCAAGAGAGAGTCTGGTAAAGTTGATTACTAAATCTATTTTTGCACAGTCAGTTTCATAGTTAAAAATGATTTTGTTAAAAAGTATACACAAGAAATATTATTCTAAGCAATAAGTGCAGTATTATTAATCAATACCATGTGGCCACAACTCTTGCACAAGCCACCCCATTAAGTAAAAAATACTAGTGTTTTGATTGACCAGATTCTTTTTTCCGCACACACTCAATGCCCTTTCAAGGAAAAAAAGTTTGCTTGCAATAATGGGGTTGTGCTATAGAGGTAACCCATAATATTGTACCTGTTGTGTGAAGATGTGATGCTGCCTTAGTTGCTTCATTATATCCACAGACAGGACCACTCCTAGAATTATGATGGACTTCATGCGCTGAATCAATTATCCTATGACGACAAATTTTGCCTTTATTCCTAAACAGTCCAGTTCCAAGTCTAAATAAGTGAGATGAAGTCATATCCCTCTGCTTATATTGGTCAACTTGTTCTAAGGACGATGACTCCGGGATTGATCTCATCTGACTGTCCATCTTCCACTACCAAAAGGGCCTTAATAAGAAAAAAATTATTTTTTGCTGCAACGTTGTTGTCATAGCAATGGAGTTTGACCTCGCTGCGTGCTGATGGATGCTATGCAAGTCTCTTTTGACTGGAGTCACACCAGGTCTACAATCAAGGTGTTGCAGTCTCATTTGCAGTGTTCCTTATGGTAAGCATTTTCTAATAACAGTATAGACTTCTAACTATTAGTATACAGGTGCTATGCTAACTAGCTATCATTTTTATTTTAGCCCGTTGCTGTAATTTGCGGATGATAACTTACAGCATAGGCGTAGGAAGTGTGGGGGCAATGGCCCCCATGCCTAAACAAACCAATAGTCCCTGTACTGTGAGGTGCACATTTCTAGTGTTTAATCAGCAGTCAATGCTAATGTCAAAAAACTTGGAATGACAATTGAATTGAACATGCTACCAGATTTAATTAAACGCAGTGGCTACGATGCTGGTCCGGTTCGTAAAATAATGGCTAAAGTGCCGGTAACTGGTCGGTTTACGCATTATGTAGAAAATGAATGGTGGTATGTGCAGGATTGCTGACCATCGCGACCTTTGACCTAGAGTTATATAGCGCACAGAGCGGGAAATACATCAATGAAGCTGAAGGCGTGTGCTAGAGTTTATGATGGAAGAGTGTGCTGTTGATGCTTGTGTTATGGAGGATTGTGCACAACTGGTAAAAATACCACCAGGCAGTTTCAAAATAATATTATTAACTAGTAAAATTTAATGATTGTGCAAACTGTACATGATCAAGACAGTTCAGATAGGTTCAAATGTTCACAATGCCACTATACTAAGGGCTCAATCGACACGGGTTCATGGGGTTCTCTTGACATTCTTGCTGCTCCAGCCTGCAATAGGGTGGGAAAGATGAAAGAGGACAAAGTATCAAGATTTACATGCCCCCTCAATAGCTGTGGCTGTGTTGCTTTTATACTAACCACCTATTGCACCAGGCCATGGTCTATTTTTTAGTACTTGGTGATATCACACATTATTTCGATGATTCTACTAGGTATATATATGTACACTCCTGCTTTCGTATTATGGACAGCATAACATTATTCTTGTGGCAGTGAATTTAGATGGTCAAGTACTTAGTATCCTTTAGGTATAGGGACACAATGCTATGAGGAAAATGGGTATGAAAAGGGGGAAGAGGGAAGAATTATAATGAAAGGGAGAGGGAGGAGTGGAATGAGAAAAGTAATCATGCCATACTTTTAGAATTGAGAGAATTTGAGTGCCAGTCTTTTTATCAATTCTCAGCCTGGAAAGAGAAGGACGAAGAAGATAACGACACATTTTATGCACAATCAACTGGGAAAAAGCCTTTTAATGACAGTACAAATGACGAAAGTGGTAATCATTTTCATGCACTAGAGATGCACGAATTATTGTCTAGTGCTATGCTAGATACTGATGTCAAGATAGAGATTCCCACCAGAATAAATGGACTAAGTGCAAAACTGACAAAAAAGGTGGGGAAGGTGTTAAGAAACCTCGAATGTAACTTGCATATCCAGTTACCACTAGTGGGTAATAATGGCAGGGTTAAGGTGATCTATCTTCCAGCACATACAAATCATTCACTTACAATTGAGAAAGCATGGAGCACTCAAGCAGAGATCTTGGCCAAGCTGCAGAAAGGAATTTCAGATAATGATGATTTATGAAGGTGCAGGTATAAATTAACTGTCTCCCACCTGTCAGAACTTTACATTCCTCCTTCCTCACCACTACATAGTAAATTATAGTGGATACTTTTGAACCATCCTTTACATAGGTGTCCCTTATTCAGAAGTAAAATAATACACTACCATATTAGCATGGGCAGAAAAAAAGGGGTCCTTTACAGAGAGGTTGAGTGTCTTTATTCAGAGGTTTCACTGTATAATGGATCTACCTAATCAGAACCTCCATAAGTACAAAACACCCACAATAGTTGATACATAAACTGTCTTTATTCTGATAGTCTATTAACTTAGGTTAAGCAACCACTCAGTACAACCAATGGAAGTTAGCCATAATATAACAGTTTGGAAATCTGTATTGAAATAGTATTGAAATAAACAAGTCCACAGCAATCAGCTGCCAAAATAGAGAAAAACACCCATATTCTCTTGAAAAAAAATATTGTAAGTGGCTTAATACAATAGGCCATGGCAGCAATCAACTGAAAAAAACATAGTAAGCTAGCAATTAATATAATTCTGATACAGCTACTTATATCATATTATAGCCACCGAATCCTCTTACAAGTTCTCTACATAGAGAAGGTCAATGGTGCATCAGATGCTAGGCAACTGCATGTTTCAAAGCTTGACTCAATTCTTTGAGTCACCCACCAAACACCATGAAGTTTGGTCTCTGCTAGTACAATTTGAAGCTAAGAACAGCAGCTTCTTCTCTTCCCTGTTGAATGCATCTGACATGAATTCACATATAACACAGATGCTATGGCCAGGGACCTGGGGCACATACATTAAACTCCTAGCAATAACAACTTACTCTTTTATATCCCACTGTATATTGTTTCCAAACCAACGAAAGTGGGAAGTAGTCTACCGTCCATTTGGACTAATCCTGTACTAGACTTGACAACTTTGAACTACTCCATAGTTTTGACTGCCACTATGGCATAAGGTTCTTGTCTGCAAGTCCCACTGGAAAGAAACGAGCCATAGAAGACCATGCCAGCTAGCCAGCTTACTTTACTTCCCTGCATGACCTTAAAGGTCAAAGGTGATGATCCACACACAAGCATCCACCATTATCCATGCATCCACAGCATGCACACTCTTCCATCATAAACTCTAACACACACCTTCAGCTTCATCCCGCTCTGCGCGCACTATATAACTCTAGGTCAAAGGTCGCGATGGTCAGCGATCCTGCACATACCACCATTCTTTCTTTACATTGCGCAAACCGACCGGTTACCGGCACTTTAGCCGTTATTTTACAGAACCGGGACCAGCATCGTAGCCACTGCGTTAATTAAAACCTCTAGCTAGCTATAACTATAATCTTTCAGCATCTAAATGGTTTGTTACTAGCTATTCCACTAAGCAAAGATTCTTTACTATCACAATAACTACAGGAACTGCAGAGCATAGCTTTTCAGCTCTTCATTGCATAAAGTCATACTTACAATCAAATTATATGTCATGCTTCTTCATACACATAGAGACATCACTGAGTAACTAGAAATTATTAATAACTTTATTTTTGCTAATTCAATAAGCTAAAACTATTTTGGAAAGTCTACAATGTAATTTTTTTTTCTTGTAAAACAAATCATGCTAATTCTTATATCAATTTTCATAGTGACCTACACAATGGTATTCTATAGCACAGAGTCCTTGCCCACCCCTAACCTCATTCCCATTCAGGATGTGCCCCCATGCTCAAAAACATCTTCCTATAGCTATGTACAGTCCCTGTATTCTGAATGCTGTAGCAGGAAAAAATTAACTTGTAAGTTGTGTATGTGGGTTGGCCATAGCAAATCAAATTCAGGAACAGATCAGAATCAGTGATAGCAGAAACAGGTCAGGCAGACCAGGCAGTTGCTTGACCAATAATTCTAAGCTATTTTGCTACTTTGTCTCTGCTAGTTTGTCAATTTGTAAGAGGTGATGATCATAGACTTGGCATATTTGAAACATTACAGTGTGTGTAAGAATTTAAGAATTTTAGTTAAGAATTTTTTGTCAATTGGAACTGTAGGATTTTAATGGATGCACTGTTGTTTTTTGTGTTTTTTTTTGGTATAAAATTATGTACAAGTTATTTCTTAGCTCTAGTTTTGACATATTTTTGATTTGAAAATATAAGTACAATTTATTTTCCAAATTAAGTTGTACAAAACTCCTGAGAGGTTTTTGGAGCAGTTTTTTTGCATCAATGTAATAATTGGCAGGAGTGGTCAGTCAGCCTTGGAAATTGTGGTTATAGTGTTCTTGGTCTCGTCTTAAGCAGTAATTTGAATTGTTCCAAGAGGATACTTGGTGTCTCTAGTCCCATCACTCCTAAGTCCTTCAATTTCTCCTTGGTTATTGTTTAGTTTTGTTACAAACCCTCAGATATTAATAAAGTATTTAAATATGGTTTTGTTCAGGAAATTGGTACATGGCTGTTCAAAGAATAGAGTAACGTTATAGTTCCTTATAAAGTTTTCTGGAAGGTAGAATACTGAATTGGTCTTCCTGGTTTTTAGGATGTGAGAACCAGTGGTTGAACTAACCAAAGACAGTGGTTCAACTTGCCAGACACTAGCGTTTCTAGAAATGTTTGTGTTAAATTCTAAGAGCCCAGTTCTAGAATGATAATGATATTTTGAGTAGGCGTAATTTGCCCTTCATTAATTGTCTGAAAGTGTTTATTTATTTATTTATTTTTTTTGTTGCAAGATCTTGGTTTATTTTCTTCATAGTCAGAAAACTAGTCTAATGGACCTATTTCTCCATAGTCTAATGGAGCCCTTTTGTTGTTGTGAACTCTTACGTATACTGTGTCTTGAATGTTACTACACCTGAGCTGCATTACCAATACACTTCATACCCTTAGGTCTATATTAACCAATCACTTGGTTACACCTGAGCTGCATTACCAATACACTTCATACCCTACCCTTAGGTCTATATTAACCAATCACTTGGTTACACCTGAGCTGCATTACCAATACACTTCATACCCTACCCTTAGGTCTATATTAACCAATCACTTGGTTTTTCAGGAGCACATTCAGGCCATCTCATACTATAAGCCCGGAAACTGGTTAATAACTCTTATCGGTGCTCTTGAAAGCCAGAATTTCACATAAACTAGAAGATGAAGTATTTTGCCTTTAAAAAGTGTAGCTATTCCTGAATTATTTCATGGAAGTCCCATGGACCAGAGACTATCCACAACTAATGCTTAAAGTAATAGAAGTATGTGTCCCTTTTACCACCATAAATAGTCAGGTCAATTTTGATTTTGATCAAAAATTTCTGGACCAAAAAATGAAACTTTGCACCATTGTTAGTGAGTCCATACCAAGTTAAACTAAAAGGGGTGCCATCAGGTTGGCTTGTTGGGTGAATAGTTAAGAAATGGTTGAACTTTTTGTTTTTCATTGCACCATAGAAAAAATTAAATTTTCGCTCCTAATATAGTTTATGAAGTAAAAATTAAAAACGCAAAAAATATATAATATATTATTTATGAATCACAGTGTCCACCACAATTGCACAAAGCAGTCCTGCATCTCTGCATTTGTATTTTCTCTAATACATAGAGGATGAGCTTGACAGCCACAATTTAGGAGTTCTTGACAAGCTTTTGAAATTTCTGGTAAATCTGTCCACACTGGTTTCCAAACATTCTCCTCTAATGTCTAACCAAACCCTTCTGATGATGGGCAATTTTGTCTTGTTCTAAGTGAGGTAGTCCATACTGATGCTTGGTAAAGAGCTCTGTTAGAGTGCTGAATTAGTGCAGCCTGGAGTCAAAAGCATGTAGAAATGCTTCAGTAAGAGCACAAAATGACTTCCAACAGGCCCAAGAGGATTTTTTGGCCTTACCAAGAAACTGAGAACTTGTGTCAGAGCCAGTGAAAGCATGAAAAAAGGGCAAGCCCTTTCACCACAGATGCTGTTGATATGGTAGAACTGGAAGTGCCTACCCATACCAAAGGCCACCCATACATCAATATCTGTGATCTTTCTTTGTAGCTCAGAAAAAATTCCCACAATCACATCTGTGTCTACAGTTCGCACATAGATTTTCTTGGCTGTCTTATCCAATGCATCCATTATGTGTACGCAGATTCTGGTATCAGCTTCTTTATGATCGCATTCAGACATTTTGTGACATGTTCCTTGGCAGATTACAGATGAACCTGGAGAATGAATATTATTACCTATTGGACAAAATAATTACTCTTCATATAGCTACCTGATGTGATATAAACTTCTTTCTAAGAAGGGTAACTATAGGTTGATACTTTGCTAGAAAGAGCACTTCTTTGTTCTTTGCATCATGAAGAAAGTCTTGAAAATTAGCTGGTAGTTTGGCTTGTCTGCTCACTTTCCTTCGAATATCTTTGCCCCTCTTTGCCTGGTTGACTCTTTAAGGCTGGACAGTTTGTAATGATCCCACACAATATCAATTCTGTCACAGTTTTCGAGCATCTCCATGGACCATGGTAAAAATACATCTTTGCTATACTGGTCAAACGTTTTAACTGTTGAGGTGGACAATGAATGTACAATTGTAGAACCATCATTTACTTTGACATCAAAATGAGTAGACGGCTGAGAGCTGGTTACGTATGTCTAAACAAGGAAGTAGATTAGATTTTTTGTTAGGCAGGCGAGATTCCCATGCTCTGACAATGCTGGAGGCCATGGTTAATTTTCATGTTTGAAGAAACCTTTTAAATATCCATCTCTGAATTTGCTGGCAATGTAGAGATGACTGAAGAATTACAATCACTCTTAAGACTTGCCAACTGCTGCTTCAATTTTGTAGGCTTCTTTGGCAAAGGCCTTTTGAACAATGGCAGCAAGTTCTTCTTTCTTGAATTTTCACACTTCTCTCCTTGATGACATCCCTCACATAATTTACATACTGTGTGGAGCCAATCTCCTCAATCTTGTTCACAGTATCTGTCACAGCTTCACTAGCACAGTTTCATGTGTCCAGAACAAGAAGCTCTTCCTTGAATGGATTTCTCATCTTTGATATGACTCCAATGTCTCGAGCTTACTCAAGCTACTGCAACAAAGTAACCTTTCTTTGATAAATAAGATATGGATAATAATGATAACATAATAATTTATTAAGTTAGCACTTCTACTAAGTCTTTGCTCTTTGTTCGGTCTCCTCTATGATGTCGTCTCTCTGGAAACCAGTCTTTGTCACGAGCTTCTGGAATCTTCCATATTCTCTGGTCTGGTGGAAATTCCCCCATGAGGCCTGCACGGGTCTGTGCATCTCTCATCTGTCACATCCACATAGCTTATTAGCTTGCTTCCAAAAAGTGTCTTGGTTTGTTCATGCTGTTGACAATCACCATTGCTTCCCAGATCCACAAATAAGCAGTCTAGCCTGCTCAGGGCCTGCTATCATTGAAAAGCTGAATTGGGATCCACCTTGCATAATGTATGTGATTCAGGGCAAAAAAAACCACGGGACTAGAGCTTCCAAACACTTCACATACAGATCAAAATTGCCTTGCCTGTGGGCACGAATGAAGGCAAGGACAAAAAGATTCAAGAACAATATTCCACTACCTAAGAAGTTGGACATCTACTGATCATCATACGACTCAAGTGATATTTCTTGCTCTTCCTGTGCAGACATGCTTTTCCATGCTACATACTGCAATTTTGAGAATACTAAAGCAGTTCTGTGTCTGGTTCTTGTGAGATGGGATGCCCTAAGAAAGAAATCTGCAGTTCCGAATGAGGCTATTATAATGTTTGTATTGCAGCAGGTAGCGAGAGACGTGATTAGTTCTGATTCTATAATAATAATCAATAGTTCTCAAATCACATGTCTGAGTATATTATATCATCACGTGTGTGTGTGTGACATAATTATGAATCATAATTGTTAAACATTACATCTCCCTTCTTCTTTAAATGATACTTGGGGTACATGTAGGGTATATATCTATGTTCAAAGTTCGTAGATATTCTGTCCGTATCTACATGTCGGTCTTTGATTACGTATTGGATATCTTGACTCAACATCTGTGGTTACATTTGGTGGTCAAGCTACTGGACCGCTATCTTGGATCATAACTTCTTCCTCATCATCTGACATATCAGACTCAACTCTCATTGATACTATCTTCTTAAAGAAAACTATATTTCGGGATACATATTTTCCTTTTCGGATGACAGTTATCATTGTTCCTTTCCGTCTCACAACACGAAATGGTGATGGATCAAACTTGGTTGACCACTTATTCTCTTTCCTCTGTCTAATTAGAACAGTATCACCAACTCGTATATCTGCTTGCTTTGCTTTTGAGTTTGCATCAGCATACTCTTTCATCTTTTTCTTTGCTTGATCATCATTCTGTTGTACTTTGGACTGGTCACTTCCTATTACCATCTGAGGGAGCTTGGTTCTGATCTTGCGATTGAATAGTAGTTCAGATGGAGTAAATCCAGTTGTACTATGAGGGGTTGCTCTGTAGTTTAGCAAAAATTGATATAGATCCTTCTTCCACTCTCTTCCTTCAACTCTTGCAGAGCGTATTGCTTTGGTGACAGGTTTCATGAAATTCTCGGCTTCTGAGTTTGCCTGTGGCCATAATGGGGTTATTCTTTTGTGTTCAATGTCATTTTCTTGCATGAACTGTCTAATCTCTTCACTTGAAAAGGGAGGTCCATTATCACTTCGTATAACTCTTGGAATACCATGTGTGGCAAAGACTCTATCCATCTTTGGTATTATTGCTTTGGCTGAGGTTGAATGTACTATTTCCACTTCAGGATAACGAGAGTATGCATCTATGATAACAAACAAGTATTCTCCAGTAGGAAATGGACCACAGAAATCTATATGGATAGTGTGCCAGGGTTCTGGTAAAAGTGGAGACATTTGTAATGGGTCTGGTCTGTTCTGTAAACCATTGGCCTGACATGGAATACACCTGTCAATCATCAGTTTTACTTCCTCATCAATCCTTGGAAACCACACTTTTTCTCTGAGTAGTTTCTTTGTCTTCACGAGACCTTGATGACCTTCATGAGCTAGTTCAATGGCTTTCTGATGTAGTGATGTAGGCACAACTATTCGAGTATCACGAAGAATGATGTTCATCTCTCCATTTACAGTTAGTTCATCTTTGACTCTACTGAACAATTTGAGTTTATTTAGTTCAACTCCTTCAGATTGGGACTCCTTTTCATTTCTATCCACTAACTCCCACTTGTTTTGAGTAATAATTTTTGCAAGATACTGTAAAGTGTTGTCTTCCCTAGCAGCTTGTTGTGTCTCTGATAAGGATAGGGCTTTAGGCACTGCATGATTTATGATAAAGTTTACATAGTCTTCTGCTAATGCATCTGGTTTATCACTATCATAAGGACTGGGATGTTGGGAGAGAAAATCAGAAGGGTTAAGAGTGCCTTTTGTGTGCTCCATAGTGAAATCATATCCTTGAAGACGTAAATTCCATCGTTCTATATGTGCTGGTGGTTTTGACTTGGCATTATGAGAAATCAGCTGAATGGGTTTACAATAGGTGTATAATGTAAAATGGGCACCATACAGGTAAAGATGTAACCTTTCAATAGCCCAAACAATGGCTAGTGCTTCTTTTTCCGTTTGTGAGTATTGTTTTTCTGTGTCTGTTAATGATCTGCTGACATATACTACTATTTTTCTGTCCTCCTGGCTTGGAGTTTTCTGTGATAAAATAGCAGATAATTCCCATGGTGAAGCATCAGTGATCAGCTCAGTTTCCTTGGCTTGATCAAAATAAGCCATGACCGTATTATTGTGAAATGATTGATCATACTCTTGATTCCATTGAAATGGAGTATCCTTCCTTGTCAGCTCTCTTAATGGCTGTGACACATCACTGAAGTTTGGAATAAATTTTGCACAGTATGTAGCCATTCCCAGAAAGCTTCTAACGCCACTGGTGGAGTTTGGTGGGCTGGCATTGTGTATTGATTGTACTTTCTTTGGGTCAGGAGATATTCCACTGGCTGAGAATACAAAATGTCAGTGATCTCTTATTGAATTCACACTTATGTTTGTTAATAGTTAACCCAACTTCCGAAAACTTCTGGAATACAGCTTGTAGATTTTTATTGTGGTCATCTTGTGTAGTACCAAACACAATTACATCATCACTGATATTCAACACTCCTAATATATCACAGATTTGATCATGTATGGCCTTTTGAAAAATCTCACTGGCAGAGTTCGTGCCAAAGTTCAGTCTGGTATACCTACGCAATCCCTTGTGTGTGGCAAAAGTGGTGATGTATTGACTTTCGGGGGCTAAGGACAATTGATGGTAGCCAGATTTCAAATCTAATTTTGAAAATACAGTTGCCCCATTGAGAGTATGTATCAAGTCATCCACTGTAGGACTTGGGTGATGTTCCCGCTTGATTGCCTTGTTTGCCATTCTCATATCCACACAAAGGCGAACTTCTCCATTCTTCTTTGGAATGATAACCAATGGAGATACCCATGGAGTAGCTCCTTCCACCTTCTCAATTATTCCTTGCTGCTCCAAACTCTTAAGCTCTTCAGCTACTTTCTTTCTCATGTGGAATGGAATGTGATGAGCAGGTTGAGCAACTGGAGGCACTGTTTTGTCCAGGTGAAGCTTTATTTCTGTGTTCTTCAACTTCCCTATTCCCTTAAACAGATTTGGGTATTGGTGGATTAATTGGTCACTGTGATTATGTCCGTGCTGAATTTGATGTATCTTCAGGTCAAGGATACCAATATCTGTGGCTGTTTTATAACTAAGAAGTGATCCATAGTTGCCTTGTAACACATAGATGGTGGGTGTTACATGTTTCTGCTTGAATTTGAGATTGGCAACAAACTTCCCAATTACAACTAGTTGTGATTTGGAGACATATTATCAGAAAAGATTTTTAGTAGAGCATTCAAGCTTGATATTTTTATTTTGGTTGATTTTGCTAAATGTACCTTCATCAATGATATCTGTGGCAGCACCAGTATCAATGATCATCTCGATAGGGATACCATTCAGCAGAATTTGCACCTCTGGTGTCTTGGTACATTGTAAATCATCTTCTAGTGTGTACAGGTACTCATCTTCACTGCTGCTATCATTACTCTGCTGTTGAGATGACACTGCTGAGACTTGACGCAAATGTGACTTTGAAAAATGTAGTGGTGGACGTTGCCATGTTTTGTTCTTGGCATTTCCCTTGGCTAGTGATGTAGTTGGTCTGTTAAGGCATACTTTAGCAAAGTGATTTGGTTTCCCACATTTACGACATGTTTGACCCTTAGCAGGGCATGGGCTGCTTGTGTGTGGCCATGCTAGTCCACGGTTTCGGCATTGTATGTTCCTGGGTTGTCTTTTCTGGAATTGCTTTCTTTTTTGAACCTGATTTACAGACTCTTCTGGTGTTTGAGAGAGTGACTTCTCTATTCCTGCAGCTTGCAATTCACTTGCTTCAATTGCACGTGCATTGGCCAGAAGACCTTCCAGTGTAAGTCCTTCCTCTCGAAGAGCAAAGACTTTTTGACTCACAGTTTTGTATAATGGCTGATTTTAACTCTTTGTCAATATCAGTGAAATCACAGTTGGCTGCTAAGTTTCTTAACCTGTGTCAGGAATAGTGTCAAATATTTCCTGGGTTGCTTGTCCCGCTTGATACAGTAGTAGTGCTCGCTTCTGCTTGTCGTCGGTGACATTCAGATCTATGAGGTAAGTCTGGAATCGTTTAGTCCAACTCTTCCACCTCTGACTTAAGGAACTGGGGTCATTGATCAGGTCAAACAATGGTAACGGTGACAACTCTATCCTCCCTGCCATAACTAGCTATAAAAGAACTTTTATCCTCGTTGCCAGTTATAATGTTTGTATTGCAGCAGGTAGCGAGAGACGTGATTAGTTCTGATTCTATAATAATAATCAATAGTTCTCAAATCACATGTCTGAGTATATTATATCATCACGTGTGTGTGTGTGACATAATTATGAATGACATAATTGTTAAACATTACAGCTATTTCTGCTTCACACAGAGCTGCTGTCCACCTTGAGCTGTCAAGAAAGTCTCCTTAAGTACCCATTTCCACATGGAGCCCTCCAAACATTACAATGAAATGCTGTTATCCATATGTTTGTGGCCAACACCATTGAATAAACTTAGCTAGAGCAAGAAGAGGTCGGTCAAATGCCATTACTGCAATCTGCCCAGGATTGAGATGATTAACTATAGACAGTTGAATATCCATGGCAAGTTTGATCATTGCCATGGTTACTGCTTTCTCATAAAAAAGGGGTAACATGGCAATGATAGCAGGGGGATTTGCTGTATAAGACAGAGAAGCATGAAATACAGCCCATGAGATGTAGTCCTTATTTTTTCAAGTTTTTCTTTAAAGAGTAAATGCATAGCATCCTCAATTCATTTTGCTTCATCTGACTTAGCTTCTTTCAGGGTATTTTCAAGAGACTTGTCAGTGACTGAGAAGTCACAAGCACATCCAGATACAGCTAACTGATAAGTTTTGCATGATATGGCAGGAAATTAGCATAACTCTCTGGGAGAGAAAGTTTGCGTGAGGTATGTGGTTCGATTACAATTGGTTCACGCAAAATGCCAGGATTAGCTGGGTTGAAAAATACTGATTGCGGTACCGTGAAATAACCTATGAGCAGTTGTAGTGGTGGGATTGTGGTCAATGTTATCCAATGCACCAACTGTAAATAATCCTTTTCATAGGTTTGCAGGACACACCAAATCTAATGCTTGCAGATACCAGAAGCAATTGAACCTTCCACTTCCAATATACAGTTATAGCTAATGCTAATCCCCAATTTGTACAAATCATCAATTGCCTTCTTACTTCTGGTATGAGTGTGAATATTTAAGCCAATGTGAAGGGGGAGTGAAGGCTCTCGATCCTTACAATGATAAAGCTTTTATGAACCTCTACAAACAACTTTAGTGTTGAAATACACTAGTTGTGAAATGGTTAATGTAGCCTGTGACTCAGCTAAAATTATTTCATCTTTCACACTACAACCATTAAAGCAGCATTGATATGAAATATTTCTTTGAAGGAACAGACTCACTCTGACAACCAGGAACAAAGCTTCCTTGAAACTGTGGAGGCTTCCACTTTTGCATTTCTCTTCTTATTCTTTTTGCAACCTTTACCATTGCTAACAATTCTGCATGAAACTGTTTCTTTTAACAGTTTCTCCAAGCCATCTGAAAAAACAAGTAAGGTAGCCTTACCATCTATCTGTTCTTGACATTGCTTCCCAAAATGGTCTAACAGTTGTTGCTTTAACTTAGCTTTGTCCTTCAACTTAAGCAATTTTGATATAAATGGTGTAACTCTGAGAGCTTAAAAATAAATTGACCAGCTATCCTCAATGAAAGACAGCAATTCCACAATAACTTGAGCATTGACCAAATTCCCTTCACTGATTACAGAGTCTTGCCTACTAGCTCGTTGTTTGCTTCGATACTTGTTTTTATATTTAATTAAGCAGCCATGATGATACTTGGCTTCTATAGCTTTAATGTCACCCCCACCTATTCTAGCAAGCAGATCAGCATCTTGTAATACAGTTGCCATTTTTATCAAGATGCATGGTAGAGCAACTATGTAGCTTACCACCTACCTCAGAGCAAAATAGACAACTATCCATGCTAGGAGCTCCAACTTGTAACCGCTTTGATCTCCTTATCTCCTCAGCAGTCTTCACATTTTTGTTTGTTCTTTCCTACTTTGTCCCTTAGTCTGAGGAGTTTTGAAGGTGCAAACTTCAAGTGACATGCCTTGTGTCGCTTAGCTTTGTTTGCCATATTTTTATTCTCACTGAACTTCACTGTAGCTAGTAACTCTTGAAACTCCTTCAGAGATCAAAAAAAGTTGCTGTAAACTTCTAATCCATAAAACTGTATGCAGGGCATTTTAGATCACCTTTATCTCCACAAATAGCACAACAGGTCCAGTCCATAATGGCTAGAACAACAGTAAGATACAGGGCAGCAAAAGCCTGCTGCTGTAAAATCCGCATAACTATTTGTCACAAATTTATTTTCACGAAATATTTATATAGGATACATGAAATTAAAATTTTCACGCATGTCGCAATGAAGAGCTGTTTTGTGCTGTTTTGTTTGAAACTTCATATTTCTTGTCTGTTGGGAAAAAATAATGGTATCCCTTCTCAAAAGCTTCACCATACCTTTGTAAATAACTGTGTAAAATTATAAGTCTTGGTCAATTTTTTTTTTTTTTTGATTGAATGAATAATTTTGCAGAATTAACCTGACTAAAAGTACTTTAGAGGGTTAAAATTTCACAATAAATTGAAACTTTTAGGGCAAGTTGTTCTGACTGTTAAAATGGGTTGTTTTAACTTTGTTCTAGACAATATAGATTTTTAATTAGTTGACTTAAGTTTCAAGAAAAATTAGATTATTTCAGGTGTGTATATTATATGCAGCATGTAAAAGCATTTGTAAAGAAAACAAATTGTTGTTTGCATGATAGTAACTTGTTACTTCTCTTCAATTTTAACATACTTCCATACTTTTTTGCTGCAGTAATGATTTTCTTCGAGATCCATACACCTTCAGAACATGTGATCACAACTTCTGCAAGTAAGAATTTAGTTTTCTGTTTTACATATTTCATAGCTTTAAGTTTACATTTGAACTTGCCCCCAACATGAGGAAGAACAGTAGTGTAGTAGTGTATTATAGTTTACCATTATAGTTTAAAATTTTAGGGGGGGGGGGGGGGGGGGTATATTTGGTACATTGTCATTACCAACACTATAGGGTAATTTTTGAAGGGTGCTATTTTTTTGTCATAAACTTCTTTCTACTGTATTTTGTTTTGTTTATTTGTTGTTGTTGTTTTCACTAGTGATTGTATTCATCAAGCACTTAAATTTGGCTCTTTCCAGTGTCCACAATGTGGTGTGCCTGTGTGGATCAAGGATCTTAATCCGAATAGACATCTGAAAAATATTATTAGATGTATACACTCAATTAATGAATTAATTTCTCCCTCTACATCGAAGAAAAAGTTGATTTCTTCTGAAAATAGAAATGAAAATGGTCCTGAGCCTTATAAATTGGTAAAAAGGCAGAATATTCGTATGGAGCCCAAAGTTTGTTGGCCATCGGAATTGTGTACTGTTGAATTTATGGACTCGGCTGTAAGGATGCAGCCAGTGTGCAGTGAAGACTCTTTTGAAGTAAATTCACAATCAAAATTAAAAAGGCGTTTAAAAGTAGTCAGTTTGAGTAAGGATAAAAATCAGAGACAACCTTCTATACACCCTTCCAACAATTGCAGAGCATTAAAATCTTCTATAGAAGAACTAACTGAATCAGATGATGGTGTGAACGTTGACTGTTTTTTTCCATTCTTCAGTAAGACTTCTCACTCTCACTATGATTCTACTATATTAAAATCTAAAACTCAATATGATATTGTTACCAGCAGTAGAAAGTGTGACCTTGGAACCCATGTTTGTCAACCAATAATACAGGTTGACTTAACAGATACTGTCTCCATTCCCCAGAAAATGCAGCAAGCAGCAAATTTTGCCACTCATGTTGATTTAATATTGAGTAAATCTTTCTGTTTGAAGCGAAGAAAAGGTATGAGGAAACTTTCTGATGAACCTGATACAAAAACTGAAAAATATAGTGGTTTGGATATCCTAAATGATCTTTCAGAACCTTGATTATGTGTACCATGACCTTGTAGTTCACTTGTTGGAATATACTAGGTAAGCTACTGCCCCGACACTATATATACAGAAATAAAATATTAGCAATGTGTGGGTAGTTTGAATTGTATTGTTTTTATAGCATGATCATCTAATTTTTTATTACCATGGATAATTAGCTCTACAGAGATCTGGTTGGGAAAGTTGTGTATAGATTGGTGATTCCAGATAAAATTTTTAAATCATTTAAATTAGGTAGTTTGTGTACCCATTAAATACAGTTACTAGTCTTTCTGCAAATATATCCATAAAATTATAGCTAGCTAGCTGGGGGACTTGAAATATTTTCCTCTAACTTGTTATTAATAGAGTTTTTATTGTACGTTAAGGCTGGTTTTATTAGTGGGTTCTAATTTTAGTGAATTTATCAAGTAGGGTCTAAATAGCTAAAATAAACAACCAGCTAAATTTAAAACACCACCTTTCCGAGTAATTAGAATATCTTGTTGGCCATTGGGCTAAGGGGGGGGGGGGGGGTCTAGAATGTTGATTATTGTAGCTACAGCTTCCTATAAACTAGTTTATGTGTAAATGTATACTCTTCATTATTATAATTATCACTACTATTGTCAAAAATCGCTAAAATTAGAACCCGCTAATAAAACCAGCCTTAAGGTAGTTGGTTCTTATACACTACACTATATTGGTCAAAATATTCTTCCTTTGTATGGGTTAATACTTGCATTATAAGTGAATGTTGTTTTGTTTTCTGCAGCTGCAATCATGATGGTTGATGATGGTCTACTAATACCCAGTACAACAACAAAGGACGGACAGAGGAGGTGTTCAACACAAGTCATGGCATAATTGAAAAATCAATTTTCATGTTTCATGAATTCGGTACTGTACCAATTGAAACATTCATACACCAGACACTTATAGATATACAGTACAATTGACTCAGGTTTTTTGTTGCCATTAGTGAGTCACTTATTTAGCAGGTAAAGTTCACTTGCACAGGTTTTTTATGAGATGCAACATTAATTGTTGTTTTTTGGAAAATGTACAAAATATTGCATATTTAGAATTGTGAAACGATACTTTTTCATGTAATTGTAATGAATCCACATAAAATTATATAACAAGAATTTTGATAATAGTGTGGTTGCCTTTCTTTCCATTCAACTGGAGTTTATCACTGTAGCTAAATGTATTATTCACTGGTGAACTTATAGTCAAGGTGATTGGTATTTAAATTGAAGTGTAAAAGAATGAGCCATGATCTGATACTCCAATTTAACAATTAAAGTACATTTTAAACAGGATTGTAGTTACATCCTTTTCTATTTTCCTTTTAAATCAGTTTAACATGGTTTAGACTGATCAACTGTGTAGTCAGTGTGATGTAGGTTTTAGTTCACATTCAACAAAAACATGTCTTGCATTCCTTAAGGATCCATGCTACAGTGAAGTGGTATCTTTTCTCAGAACCAGAATATTTGAAGAAACCAGTTGTTTGTACTTTAATGTTCATTTTTTTGCTGTAATCACTTCAGCTGGATGATATACTCCTTTCCCCTTCATATTTTTTTCTTTGTAGTTACATACAACCATGGTTCACATATACCACTATGGTTCAATGATGTTAGTTCTTCCAGGAATACTTCCTTTATTAAATTACACGAGTGGTATATACCATTATTGTGAGAGTAAGTTTCACTATCCTGCACTGATGACTTCTGTGATGGTTCTATTTGTAGCTAGCAAGAATTTAAATTTTTGATATTTCAGGTTTGACATGAAATCAATAATAATAATAATTATGATTATAGAACATTGAAGCTGTTTAAAGTGTTTTTGTTATTTTGCTTGGCCATTCAAAAGCTTAACAATAATAATAATAAATTTATAATAATAATAAATTTATAATAATAATAAATTTATAATTATAAATTTATAATTATTATAAATTTATAATAATTATTGCAATGAGTCCAAAGATCTTATAACATTGCATTAAAACTGACACAAAAAGAGTAACAATACGGAACTATAAAGTCCAACAAAAATCAAAAATAATGCAATTATTGTAGAAAAAAGGTTGGAACATTGTCAAGTTACTTTACTTTCGACATAAAATCACTCATGTTCAAAGAAACTGCTATTTTTTTCCTTGGACCAACAGGGGCATCAAAGCAGAATCTAGTGAGGGATATGGTATATACCAGATTAATTAAGGGACATTAGTGATAATAACAAAAATCTTAATTTTGTACGTACCTTAACTATGAAATAATAATAAAAATAATTTTCATTTAAATTCATGTACAGCAAAAATATTTACAGATTGAAATAATACATCACAAAATTACCCCACCATAAAGTAATATGCTTATTTCTTAAAACTAAAAATTTCATCATTGTCTCTACCCCTTTACTGGGAGCAATACCAATAGGCTTGATGACACAGTGCCTCTAAATATCACTATTTGCAGTAGCTGAATTACATTATTTGCTAGTTACACTAGCCTACAATTAAAACTATCCATGTTAATGAATGGTAACAGGGACACATAACTAACCGTTTAAACTCCTCTAGTTCATCATCATATTCATCTCCATTCACATCCGCTGATTCCTAATAGGCAAGAAAAGGATAAATCAAACAGTACAATAAAGCCACTGTACACCATATACAGTATAGTTTTCCTATTAAGCATAATGTTGCTTTCTCTCTCCACCAATTACAATAACAAGAGGTACTATAAGACGCTTTTCTACAAGATCAAAAATTACCGAAGGCTCCTGATCTTGAGGATTGCTGTTAATTCGATCCAACGTAGAGGGTGTCTTGTTCATATGTTGAAAATTATCAGACACATTAGCCATATGAGAACTCTCTGCAAACATTAACATTTGGAAGATCAATTAACCCTTATTGATCTGATTAAGGAGCAGCATTTATAGATGTAATGTTCTAGGTAGAGTAAAATAGTCATTTTCAGGTAAAATAGAATCCACCTACTTCAACTAACGTGGGTACTGGATGCCAACAAAAAATATCATGTGTCAAGAAATCACCTTTTACCAATAATTAGTGAGATAAAAAAATGTAATAGAGAGTATGACCAAAAAGGTTCAGTATTTATTATTGTGACTAATAATTCCACAAGATGGATAATGTTTCACGAGTACATACAAATCTCCAAAATCTTATTGTTTAAATACCAACCAGTTAAACATATTATTAGCCAACTCTTAAATAGTACATTCTTCAATAAATATATATATTGGGGGTCATTAACCATTTCATTTCCGTTTTTCCCTTTTTTATATCTGCTCATAACTATCCTCTACTTTGTCCTAGAAAGTTTTACATTGGAGGGGAATTATGAGTCAGCATGTCATAACTCCCCTCCAATGTTTCATAAGCCAATTCAAATGAAAGAGCAGGAAAAGAGCTTTCAGAATTTTTTTTTTTTTTTTTACAATGTGGTGTTGAATTGTAGTCGAAAGTAGTCAAAAGTAGTGAATAAAAGTTTGCAGGTCAACTTTGACTAGGTTGTTAACTTAATATAGCATCAGAAAACTCTTTAAATTTGAGAAAAAAAATAAACTTTCTAGGACAAAGTAGAGGATAGTTATAAGCAGATATATAAAAGGGAAAAACGGAAATGTGACATGGTTGATGACCCCCTTAAAATTCCAGTTTAGAGTCTAAAAATAAGCTTAAACTGACAATAGCTAGGACGTGACCCTAAAATGTACTTTTATCCAACTACAGCACAGACATCACATATATTATCTGTAACCACTACAGCTTTGTGCTAGAGAGGAAGATCTCAGCTAACTACCACATTAAAACCACATACACACACAAAACACAAACCTTGGAACCGATGATCACCATCACCAACAGAATTTGACATGATAAGATTATGAGATCTTTCACACACTCCCATGGATTCTTGATGGAGATGATGAAAGAGATAGTGCCCAGATGTGACCCTGTCATTGTTAAGATTATCTTCACTGACAAGGAGATTTGAAATCTGTTGCTATAGGAAAACAATAACACCAGTAAATTGTGAGACACTGAAGATATTGAAAAGCTAAAATTGACATGATTGCAAACTCCCCATGAAGTTAATTATAGCTCTTGAAATAATTTTCTAATTGTTATCTCCTTGAATACTAACTCCTCTTCTACTTCATGCTTCTCTTTTGATCAGCCAACAAGTTACTGACATTTAGTCCAAAGAACGTTCTACTTCTGAGTCCAAGTCCTTAACTTGTGAGCCCACCTTCTGATTTTTTTTGTCTCACCTCATGGGGACAAGTAGACTACAACTTTTTTTTTTTTCATTTACCACTTGCATATAATATTAGCTATGCTACACTCAGTATAATGGGAAGATGCTGATAGCGAGGAGTGTGGTTTCTCAGCCATTGCTTTATATAGCCCACAATTGGAGTGTTTTATGCAAGGCACTGAGTGTTACAAAGAGTGAGGCAAGGATCTAAATTCAAGTCTAGTTTCTAAAGTTGAACAATAAAGGTAAATTGGATGTAAAAATAGTGACTTTCTTGGCTTGCAATATAACCAACCATCAGGTGATGTATTTGCATAATCAACATACATTAATATTTTTCTAAGGACTCTAACCTTTCTCTGCTTCTTCTTCTGCCTTTTGGATGTCTTAGAATTAATCGTCTGCTCCACCTCATCACAGTCTCCCTCAATATATGCCAGTAACTCCTCAACTGACGTTTGCTGCTCTTCTTCCTTCCCATTGTTATGTCGTCCTTTAAAAATAATTCACAATTTAGTTCCCAAAACTGTTTAGGAAAATAAATAGCCAATTTAGAGCACCTGATTTAGAAATATTGTGCTCTTTTCTTTTTTTCTTTTTCTCCTCCAACTTTAGCCTCATGATGTCTCTTCTCTTGGTGTAATTCTGACTAGTGGGAGCCGTGGGAGGCTGTAATGAATACAATCATTCAACTAAACTGTATGTAAACACAAGGAGCAGTGGGAGACTGTTCCAACACTTCTACACGTGAAATACAAACACCTTAAATCCACTAAGTATTGGGGAGGACAAAAATAGTAGCATTAGCACTATAATTATAACAAAAGTCTACATCAAGACACTTTACCACACCAAGAATCTACAGCTTCCTGTTCAACACTAGATACACTGTGATGAATTAAATATTAGGTAGAGTTCTAGGCCCACAACTACTGCTGTTGTGATGATATAGTTAAATATTAGGTAGAGTTCTGCTAGTAGGTACTTCATTGTATTATTAACTATTGGACTATTTCTGTTGAATCTTTATAAAGGGTATTGTAATCCAGTGTATTAATAGCACTAGGAGACAGTCTTTGAATAAAAAACAAACAAAAAAATAAAATAAATAAAATAAATAAAATAAAATAAAAATAAAAAAATACAGACTATTGAAGTGTAAACATTAAGGGAGTGTGTATTCACAATTCAGTCATGAAGTAAGCACTGCAACTAAAACAGAGAAGACTCCATGTCTGGATACGCAAAATCAAATGAAGCTTCCAATGTGTATAACATGAACTATGCAAACTCACTCCATTGTGTCCAAATAATTCACAGTAACAACAAGGACAATATCGACGAGCAACTTCCCCAGAACCACTTCCCGACACAGTCCCTGAATTCCCACTATCTGTTGTACCACTTTCTTTAGCTGTACAAGTTACTCTGCAAAATAGAAAATAAATTTCTTCTCATGTGGTTGGCTGCTGTCTGATAACTTTCATGAACTGTACAAAAATATTTAAGACTGCTGGCTTTTGTGAATTTTTGTCACACAGAAAGTAATAACACTTAACTAAATGTTTTCTTATGACTTCATAGAACTATAAAACTTGAATAATAAGAACTGAAAATAATCAGTGAGTTTTTAACATTGTAACTTCTATTGTGCATGACGCTAACAGTTCTGATTGGCAGAAGACTTGTCACTAGCCATGAAACTAGAAAATAGGAAGGCACTAGAGCAATATACAACGAGCTTATTGAAACTCTGTCCTTATCAATAGTAAGTCAGAGAGGACAGCAGTAAAGAGGAATTATTGTACCAAGTGCTCTGATTCGTATTGTACAGCACTTTATTTTGGAGGAGCTCAACATTCATGAGGTCAGAGGTCAGGTAAATCTTTCCTAAAGGGAAAAGTTGAGCTCCAAAACAAAGCACTATACAATAACTCATGAACACTCTCAAGAATTAGTGGATGCAAACAAACGAACTCTATTAACTTGGCATCAGTAATAGAACATCTCCATGCTAGCATGACCTGTGCGGTAATTACACTATGAATTGAAGGCAAAGTAATGTACGTAGTCAACAGATTGATACATCAGCAATGCAAATACTAAGAACATGTCCAGAATTCTATATACTAAAAGCAGCCAATGTAACATGACTGACCCTGATTGTGAGTGATTATTGAATCCTGATGAATGTCCATCATGATATTCACAACTCTTAGATCTGTCACACTCCATTCCGTAGTTTTCCCCATGATGACAGTGATGATGACCATTGTGATGGTGATGGCTGCCATTAACAATATGAGACTCGTTCTCTAACTGAGCACTACCACTTGTCGACATCCAATTTTGCCAGAGTCCTTCTTTGGACAAAGGAGAGGTCGACGCTACACAAGAAATCACATACATTAATCTATAGAAGGTGAAAGGTCAATAAGTCAACACATGCTTCCCATTCATTAGCCTTGAAAAATACCTTAACTATATAACATAAGGTTTTCACAGTAGAAATACAGGTGTTACCATAGAAATTTAGTCGTCACCATGGAAATATATCAGAGAACTTCAAGAAATCCAAAAGAGCTACCTTTTTATAGCATTCAATAACATTGGAGTCACACTTAACAGCATATACTGAGACTACAGTTTAAATCAAGTCAAGAATGACAGTTGTTCCAAGTAAACAAAATCATGTAGCAAAAAAGAAAAAAAAAACAACTTAATTGTGAGTGACTGTATAAGTGTCAGAGAACTACATATTGTGGTTTTGTCTCAAATAGAGTAATTCTGATAGAGAATTCTCCAGTCAATTCAACAGTGCCAAGTAAACAATTGAGTCCAAGTCTATACCAACTTACTCTCTGGTGCAGCTACATCAAATGACACACTGACATCAGAAGAGGTTCTCCTCACTAGCAAGTCCTTATCAATTGTTGCAATTGAAGACTGTATTTTCCCATCCACTCCCAAATGAGTGGTCAGAGAACACTCTATAGTTATAGTATCCGGTGAAGAGTTTAGTGTCGTCTGCTGATAAGACTGCAAAAGAAAGTAACACACATAATCTTAATCTCTTCATTCTAGTAAACCACACCTCAGTATATTCTAGTAAACCACACCTCAGTACATTCTAGTAAACCACACCTCAGTACATTCTAGTAAACCACACCTCAGTACATTCTAGTAAACCACACCTCAGTACATTCTAGTAAACCACACCTCAGTACATTCTAGTAAACCACACCTCAGTACATTCTAGTAAACCACACCTCAGTACATTCTAGTAAACCACACCTCAGTACATTCTAGTAAACCACACCTCAGTATATTCTAGTAAACCACACCTCAGTACATTCTAGTAAACCACACCTCAGTACATTCTAGTAAACCACACCTCAGTACATTTTAGTAAACCACACCTCAGTACATTCTAGTAAACCAACTGTCTCAGTAAATCAGATAATGCTAATACCACACAATTATTCCGGAAATTTTTTAAGTCACATTTTTTTGTTCAATAAAATTTAATTTCGGAAATAGTACCTATAATTAGATAACTTGATTTGGGAATGATTCTGCCTTCCAAAAATATCTTATTTTCTTATATTTTTAGCCTATTCTTAAGATAATAACTTAAATAGTTCATACCTACTGAATCTAGTTAAGGCCTGAAGGGACAGAAATTGAAAAAAAAAAAAAAAACAAAAAAAAAACTTACTGGAGTTATTATGGTTGCCATGGCTCCAACACAAGCTGAGCACTGACAAGGTTGAGAACCCTTCGAAAGATACAAAGGCTTAAAATTTCCCTTGCCTTGACTTTTACTGTTTGTTTTATCTAAATTATCATCAGAAGTCTTGACGTGCAAAAACTTGGATGTGGAAGAGTGATTTGAGGATTCTTGCTGGTCCTTGACTTGATATCGAGGCAAATCTACATCACATATGTAGATAAATAGATGAACACACTAAAAGATTATCGATACTACTTACTTGATGAATCTGACTTTCCTTTATCTACATTGTCAGGAGACTTCGCATCATCTGCGTCCCCATTCTTGTGAGCTTGATTCTCCACGTTTCTTCGTTCCTTCTCTTTAGAAATAATTGTGTTTTCCAGCTGCTTCCGTTTTTCTAAAAGTAAGTCCATAAATTCACGGTGAGAATCAGTGTGAACAAAGACATAGTCATCAGCTGTCTTATGGCTGCCAGAAAGTGGGTTCATTGGTGGCAGGTCAAAATGCATTGGATCCCTATCTAACCCTAGATCTTCACCTACATAAAATATATATTATACACCCACTTCAAATCTACACAGAAAACAGCAATAGATGATACTCACACAATAATCAAGATTAGTAGAGCCAGTTGTTACTTCAAAGCCATAATTATAATTATTCTAAATAGCTGTACTGTCAACACTAATTCAAATTTTACTATTTGAGGTCATACTTATAAATACTTCATTTCCATAGTAACTGACAATAGTGGGGAAAAAAAATTTTTTTGTACTACTCCTACTATTACTACAACTATTATTATATTATTCCTAGTATTATATTATTCCTAGTATTATATTATTCCTAGTATTATATTATTATTCCTAGTATTATATTATTCCTAGTATTATATTATTCCTAGTATTATATTATTATTCCTAGTATTATATTATTCCTAGTATTATATTATTCCTAGTATTATATTATTCCTAGTATTATATTATTCCTAGTATTATATTATTCCTAGTATTATATTATTCCTAGTATTATATTATTCCTAGTATTATATTATTCCTAGTATTATATTATTCCTAGTATTATATTATTCCTAGTATTATATTATTCCTAGTATTATATTATTCCTAGTATTATATTATTCCTAGTATTATAATTATTATTCCTAGTATTATATTATTCCTAGTATTATATTATTCCTAGTATTATATTATTCCTAGTATTATATTATTACTCCTTAATGTTCAGGATATTAGGAGGATATAGACTTACAGTATATAAATACAGAGCATGAAAATGATATCAAAAGTGAAACTTACCCACTGAATCAGAACTGGTTACAAGACGTACACTACTTAATTCCAGTTGAGTGAGTTTCATTTGGACCTGGTCACACGAACTAAAGATTACTTTCCCACCATCAGTAACAAAGTGCTTATCTAAATCCTCTACTGTCAGTCTCTTCATAAAGCGAATTTTCATGGTCATACCCTGGAGAAAATCATGTTGCCTGGTCTTTCCTCCATTAACAAGTGAGGAAACAGATGTAATTGGGTGACCATTGCCTTCCTGGCGAAGAAGAATTCTTTCCTAATGTGATAACAATCACATGTAATAATATATGAAAAGTCTACATAGCAATATGTTATAGCAGTTTCTATGGAGTAAATATCTTCTAAGGAAATATTTTTAGATTTTATTTTTCCAGCTAATTGTATCACCATTGGTAATCTGCAATGTACACAGGTATATAGAATAGTAGCAAAACCTATTGTATGTCTCCATGCTACTAGCAATAACCCTGTTTGTCATCTGTAGATACGTATACTGACACTAGTTATTAATTAAGAGTTTTAGTTCAATTTGTTGCCACAGACAATGTCCTCAAAATAAACTGACAAATCACTCTAATTCAAGAACATTTCAAAAGTGAAATATTTTCAGAAGCCAGAATCATTTCAAAATTAAACGTGAATTATTTCTAATTACAGCACATCATAGATTTGCTGACACAGCATCACAGAGCTATTCTCTCACATTGCAAGACCATAGCTATTATGCATGTCATCATAAGCAGCATTTGAGTTTGAACTATTGGGTTTTCTGTTATTTTATGTAGACACACATCTAGGACTAAAACGAAGAGAGACCGAGACAACATAATGAAGAAAGAAAAAGTAAATTTTTGTTCACATTGACTAATTAATTTTTATGACTATAATTATAAATGTTGTAACAGCAGTTTCTGTACTCATATATGTACATACATACAGTATATGTGTACAATATCTATGTACATGCGAATACATGTGAATATTAGCTATGTACATGTGAATAATATCTATGTACATGTGAATAATAGCTATGTACATGTGTCCAATAGCTATGTTATGCATGAATAGTCTGGTGAAAATGTACAATCTCATAGTATTATTCTAGTGTAGTAGTTGACTACAAGGATTATAGACACATTAATTACAATCACAATCCTGCATGTGAAAATGACCTCAAGGTGCATCAACCAGTGGTTCTTGTACTCCTGAAAATATTACTGACCTTAGCTTTCCGTAGATCCATATCTTCCTCTGCAGGTAGAGGACCACTTTGATTTCCATCTGTCGTATCATCTAATGGGTCTTCATCAGAATCCAGGAAATATATCCCCTCAATCTGAGTCTGTTGCTGTGTACCAACAACCGTCTCGTTAATGTCCGAAAGAGAAAATCCTTCGTCATCAAACAAATCTGCACCAATATTAACCAAAACTCAACATCATGATCTTGACACGTACATGCAGTAAAGACCTTCAATCTTAAGATGAATGCCAAGAGTCTTAAGTGATGACAACTTCATTGCCACTTCAACTATTTCTTCGACAGTTAAACCAAGATGTTGATATTTCATGAGATCAGTGTGTGTGCAGGAAGGCTTCGAGTCTTTTAGATCAAGTTGAGTCATATCTAAGTGTAAGGTGATGGTATGAGTAGCTACAAGGAGAAAATATACATGAATGAAAAGGAAGATTTTGATGTTGCAAAGTACCGATGTCTCCATTGAGGCGAAAGTCTGGCTCTCCAACAGGCTTTATGCACTTGAATAGAAGTCGCGACCACTCAGCAGCCTGCTTGGACTTGAAATTTTTTGGGTCAAACTGAAGATGTTTATACGACAATAATAAAAGATTCCTTCATTTTTTGGAGTGCTAACTAACCCCATTTTCATCCAGCTGGGATTGGAGCAATGCCTGAATGGGATTGGGATTCACCACACCATTACACAGAGATTCAGATAGAGAGTTATTTGGTTTGTCTTCGACAGATTTATCTACAGATACAGGTTTTGGTCCATTTGCCAAATCAGATCTACATCAATAACAATATATTAAACTTGAACAGTGTACTATAGCAGAAGTGAATCTATTCCTTGGTCAAATTGAATCTCATAAAAAGATGCAACTCAAAAACTGGTTAATTCTGTCAAAGATCATAATTTTAATAATATATGCATTAATTTTCACGACGTAACCTTTAAAGGTCTGGTTCTGACCTTAATGAGTATAAGTATAGCTTTAAATGTCACTGTCTTTCTACACCTTTTACAAAATGTGACCGTATCTGAGAAAAGGGACCTTTTCGGGCAAAAAATATTTTTTGAGTTATTGGTACAGTTGGAAAGAGCACTTCTCCAGCTTTGTAATGAGCCTTAAATCATTATCTACTGACCTACAGACCCGGAGATATAGGCGTCAGAATTTGACACAAGCATAATCAACATTACAAGGAAACGGCGTTTGAAGTCTAGCTGCAAGCTAAAAATCAATTTTTCCAGTTCGTCCCCGTCACACCCCCAGGCTGAACGAAGAAAAAGTAGAAAGGAAGGGTTGGAGCATGGATTCTATGGCTCCCATGGTTGGAGATTCTTCCCCTACATTCGTCTAGTTCGCTATCTGTTAACTAGAGTTGTAACTGATATATTTATAGACCTAAATGAAGTAGTTAGCTAGATAGTATAAGTAACTAAGCTAGATAATTATTGTAGGTAGATGTTAGCTACTTTCTACTGGCTAGCTCACTTAGTTATGATAGCTAAAGGCTAGCTAAAGGATAGATAACTGCTAGCTAGCTAGATATAAAGCTAAACTTTATTGTATTAAATAATAGTCCGTCCACGAGCAACTTTTTCCTGGAGTGGGCTTTTTTAAACGATGTGTTCGACCGGTTAGAAGTGGATTTAGGACACCAAATTTTAGCAGAAGGTAGGGGAAAGTCCATAGTTTATTATGATGTAATAAAAAAAATTTTGCCCGGTAGTGACCCGTGAGCTATAATTGTCTATATCTCGGAATGAATTTCTGCGCGATAAGGTCCCTTTTCTCAGATTCAGTCACAAATATTCTACCTGTACTGATTACCAGACTACATTATCTACTCAAAGGTACCTGTACTGATTGCCGGACTACATTATCTAGTCAAAGGTACCTGTATTGATTACCAGACTACATTATCTAGTCAAAGGTACCTGTACTGATTACCAGACTACATTATCTAGTCAAAGGTACCTGTACTGATTGCCGGACTACATTTTCAAGTCAAAGGTACCTGTACTGATTACCAGACTACATTATCTAGTCAAAGGTACCTGTACTGATTACCAGACTACATTATCTAGTCAAAGGTACCTGTACTGATTGCCGGACTACATTATCTAGTCAAAGGTACCTGTACTGATTGCCGGACTACATTATCTAGTCAAAGGTACCTGTACTGATTGCCAGCTGATTGCTAGAGGACATGTAGACGTTACCTTTGCTTTTCAACCTTGTGAGGTATACTGCTACTTTTCCCTGATGTAGAATGCTGTAGCTTCACCTGCTGCTTAAACGATTCTCCATCTTCCTTAATCTTTTCAAAATGGCTTTGTCTGTCCTGTAGGTCAATAAAATATTGCAAACATAAGGACACATGCACAAAGAAACAGGGAATTAATGGAGATGATTATTGGGGGAGATGATTATTGGGGGAGATGATTATTGGGGGAGATGATTATTGGGGGAGATGATTATTGGGGGAGATGATTATTGGGGGAGATGATTATTGGGGGAGATGATTATTGGGGGAGATGATTATTGGGGGAGATGATTATTGGGGGAGATGATTATTGGGGGAGATGATTATTGGGGGAGATGATTATTGGGGGAGATGATTATTGGGGGAGATGATTATTGGGGGAGATGATTATTGGGGGAGATGATTATTGGGGGAGATGATTATTGGGGGAGATGATTATTGGGGGAGATGATTATTGGGGGAGATGATTATTGGGGGAGATGATTATTGGGGGAGATGATTATTGGGGGAGATGATTATTGGGGGAGATGATTATTGGGGGAGATGATTATTGGGGGAGATGATTATTGGGATTTTTGGGGTGGTAATGAAAGCCACACAATTATACTAGAATCTGATTTTCAGTATTTGGTGTTTCGTAAGGTGGTCGGATGGTCAGAATAAGTTAAAAAAAATGAAAAATATTTTTTTTTACACAAAAATCAAAAGATATCATCTGTGATCATAAAAATCAACTCCAAATGCCAACAGTAGCTAGTTTATGACTGAGAAATGTCACCTATTCTGCATCTTATCTGTCCTGGATGAAGAACATAACCTCAGAAATACAAGATTTTTGATCCCGCATAACTTCACCATAGTTAGTTTTAAAAATTCGATATTTTTTCCCTGATGCTTGCTAAATGTGATGATGTCACTGTAAGAGCACATGGCTTGTACAATAGTTAGTACAAATAGCTGAAGAGGACCACTTAGATGGGAAATCTGTTAGTATACGGAAGAATACGGAAGAATACAAGATTACTTGACCATCAAGATGCCAGCTACAAAGTATAGAAGCCTTTACAAAAAGAAGAGACGCTACCATCCAAAGAAGACACAGCCATAATTCTGTACCTAGCACCAGTACAGCAGGTAAGCCTTAAATCTCACATGGGAAGCTTGTCTTTGAGCTAGACCAGAGCTAAGTAGTAGCTAATAGCCTATGATTTATAGTGTCAGTCCCAGCTCCAGATGCTGTTTGGCGATGACCCATCTGCTCTCCCAAAGCAGAAATAACCCATTTTGTTCTAGCTACCTACCTATAATACAAGGACTCCTTTTTGTCTCAAACTAATTGTCGTGTATTTGGTGATTTAAGTCACTACATTTTATATAAATTCCAAACTTTAGTCTATGATTGTATTTGTGTGAGGATATCTTTTAGCATTGCTCTAAGAAGCTGTATTTAGCAAAACATTATTATCTCTTGAGTTATATTGATGTTATGAATGGTTATATAAACATTTTATTTCAAAGGCAATGAAAGTACCTTTTTTGGTTTGGGGAAAAGGTATCTGCCGTATAGTTCAAGAAAAGTGGGTGATGTTATATATCCTTGCATTGTGTTCTATGTCTGGAATGTCTTAAATCCTAGTTAATTCCATGTGTTCAAGGTCTGGATAATTTTAAGTCATTAATTTAGCGAAAGAACTAGCATGTCAGCACGTTTAACATATGCATGAAATGCTTAGTTCCAGACATGCTAGATATAGGTAGCTATGTTGTCTTAAAATAAAAAAAAGTTTTATCACAAACATAGCTTAAGTTATCCTTTTCCCAAAGGAGTGCATGGCATCTGGCTACACGGACCCTTTTTGTGGTTTTGAAGGTGACCACGAACAAATGATGTGTCTAAGGAATCTTCATTCATACTTCTTTCATTTAACAAAGTTTGAAGCAAATATGGCACAGAACTGTGGAGTTATGAATTTTTATATTATTAACCACACATCTGACCATTGGACCACCTTAAGTTGCTCAGCTCTGATTGTCTCTATTTTACAGCTGACTCAAAAAAGTCTAAATGCTCTAGGTAAATTTTCGTGTCTGATACCACTAATGTCATGAAAAGTTTAAGGTCAGGTGTTCAAAAGATGAAGAGTCCCATGTTCTAGATGTGAGTTCCATATGTCCTCCTACAGACTTAATAATAAAGGAGAGTATGAAGAGACTTTCTGTTGACGACATTGATCAATTGTTTATTGATGTCTTTTATTACCTTTACCACTATAGTAAATGTAAACAGTCTTTTTTACTTCTGAGCCCACTACTATATTAAAACACTGCACAACTAGGTGGCCGAGCCTCTTGAGGTGTGTCAACACTGAGCCCACTACTATATTAAAACACCGCACAACTAGGTGGCCGAGCCTCTTGAGGTGTGTCAACACTGAGCCCACTACTATATTAAAACACCGCACAACTAGGTGGCCGAGCCTCTTGAGGTGTGTCAACACTGAGCCCACTACTATATTAAAACACCACACAACTAGGTGGCCGAGCCTCTTGAGGTGTGTCAACACTGAGCCCACCACTATATTAAAACACCGCACAACTAGGTGGCCGAGCCTCTTGAGGTGTGTCAACACTGAGCCCACTACTATATTAAAACACTGCACAACTAGGTGGCGGAGCTTCTTGAGGTGTGTCAACAGATATCTATTTGAGGGGGTAATATTTCTTGTGATGAGACCAAGACTGGAAAAGTAAGAGGTATACTAAACAGGTTTCGAACCCACTTAGAAAATCTACTCGTTTGTTCTTATCCTCAATCCATGGATCAATTCAATCAGAAATGGATCAATTGAATCATTTGTTTCAGAAATCA
Source organism: Diacarnus erythraeanus (assembly GCA_964016965.1). Taxonomy (NCBI): domain Eukaryota; kingdom Metazoa; phylum Porifera; class Demospongiae; order Poecilosclerida; family Podospongiidae; genus Diacarnus; species Diacarnus erythraeanus. Next base: position 5,908,308 of record OZ024682.1, on the reverse strand, counting down.
AATGAAAATACTACCTGTCAGCCAAATTCTGAAATGAGCTGGTCTTGTTCATCTGTATGCCAGTAATCTACTAAAAACAAAAGCTATTGCTGCTGTTGGAAATAATCTGTATTTTGCCAGAAACAAACAGCTAGAAGATGAGAACTTAGGAAGAGGAACTGATACTTGGGATATTTCTCCTTTGAGACCTTGCTAACTTGTCCAATACATTTATTGGTAGATGATGATGTTGAAGTACGTATTTGGTAGGTATTTAGCTAAGCAGCTGGAGGGAGTGTTTGTTCGTATTGTGGCTTAGACCATTAATATTGTTAAACTTGCTGTTCTATAGAAAAGTATCATTCCCTGAGCAATGATTCTCAAAAGAGATCCTTTTCAAACAAATCTATCTAAATATGATCATCTGGAGGTGTCTTGTCATCTGAAACTTTCTCCGAAGTGTCAGTGTGCAGCAAAACATGAAGACAAGATTGCGTACCAGAGGTTTTAAGAGAAAGTGAACATAAGTAACTTCCTTTACAACAAAGAGGACATATTGATGTTAACTATGAAATCACAGATATTCAATTCTCCACTGACTGCAGAAAAGCAATAACTATGACAAAAGAGCTGGCCACACCCACCCCATAACCTTAACTTTAGGGTGAGTTTGAGATGAGATTAGATTATAGAAATTCACTCAAGAAAATTATTGTGCAGCAAGGTGTGGGGAAAGTGTATGGAAAAGGATATCACAGATGAAAGTCATTAAAAGAGAAGGTGCGTGCATAAAGATATTTATCTATCCATTCCTATATCTATCGGAATCCTTAATTTGGCTCACTAGTACGGAGGGTGCTTCATTAAGTATATAAACTGAAATTCATGGCTAAAACTGCTTGTGTTAATTTTTTCATATTATATATAGACTCCATGAAAATTATGTAACTGATCATATCTACAAATCTTCTTGTGACCATAGAACCCCCCAATGAAAATTTCCGGAATTAGTTTATGTCCTATCAGTAGAGATAAGTACGAGCTACAGAAAGGATGGCAATTTTGAAAAATAGTACTTTCTTCTATTCTTTTCAGGGCTAGCTCAATAATGGCTGAGTGACACTGTTTTATTTCTTCACCAAAGAATCACGCAGCAAGTCAGTGTATCATCCTTCTTAAAATGAAAACTATCTGTGAAGAAAGACTTCCACAATGTAACCATAAGGTAAAGGGTCACTACTATTATACAGCCAGTGTTGATGTACTAGTGCAGCAGATGAGCTGACACTCTTAAGTCAGGAGTTGAATCATCTCCACAGTTTGATACAATAGTTTGTGCTAGTAGTTAGTCTATAAACTCATTATTTCTAGCATATACCATAACATTTCAAAGGTAAAATATTTTCGTCAGCCAGAAACAATCCAAAATTAAATAAGTCTATAATTATGTAATGCATACATTTAATTATTATGTAATCATGGTGTGCATTTTTTAGAGTACATGTGTGACTTTAATTCAATTCCTATTGTCAGACAGCTGTATGTATCTATCCCCATCCCTTTGTGATATTGATTATTTTGAAGAGGGAAGTCAGCGCTAAGAATAAGCTAGCGTGACAATTATCAGAAATACTTATTTGAAATAGCCACACATGTATGTGTACTGTTGACTCATATCTAATCGAAGAAGTCACTGTTAGCTATATCTTTGCGTAAGTATCTGACGGCTAAACATGGTCCCAGTGTGTTTGTCCAACTGACCTCAAGGGCAGTACCGATTACAAATAAAGTAATAGATAGAGTGAAGGATGAATTAAAGGAAGTTCATACACAAAGTGGTTTAGTGAACTAGACCAGGCTAAAAAATTATTCCATTTTATAGGTACAGTTCTAAGGATGGTGCTAATATGGGCAGTCTGCATGAAGTTTCAGCAGCTGCTGCTCATTTCTCTCTTAAAGTGGACCAGTACCCTCTATTATATTATCAGTGTAAGAAAGAGAAAATAGATGATTAAGGTTAAGTGGATGAGCTTCCAGAATAAAGTATGGTACGTCACTATTCATTTAGTCACGATTGTACAGGCGTATTTAATGGAATTGGCAGTGTTGAGTCTGCTTCTATTGCTGCTGCTTGAGATATTGTGATAGCCTAGGACAAGAAGATCTTGAATAGACCATGAGTTTATTCACTTCTTCTGAGGATGAAATTTGTCAAGAGAAAAGTCAGAACAAATTTAGTGCAGTCAATTCTCTCTAATAGTCCACCCCACAATAGTCTACCCCATACCCCATAATAGTCCACTTGGACTTTCAAGTCCCAACCAGTGAACCTTGTTCAAGTGCATTTGCACTGCTGGGCTGTGACCAGTGACTACAAGCAAGTCCTTTGCATTACAAGTGCAAATGGCATGTGCTGACTATGCTGTGCAGCTGTAGTATGTACAGTAGGCCTTGGGGGCTTCTCTTTGAAGGGTTGAAGAAAATGGCTACAGGTTCCAGCTCTGGCTCAAGTCAAGAAGTCTTTGTTCAAAAAAGATCAGAGCCTTTACAATTAAGACTTTAAGTAAGGGCCCATACCCTTTAACTTGTGTTTCTTTTCCTCTCTAGTCTCAGTGCACTTGTACTCCTCGTCTCTGTGGGTGCCGACAAATATGATCTTGACACGCCTGACTCCCTGGGACTTTGAGACCATCATCCTCAAGCAAAGATGTATGATCTGCTCATTAACATACACTCAGTCTCAGCTAGCAGCAAAGAAGGCACTAGCAGAGCTGACCTTAAAGCAGAAAAGTGATAGTTAATGAAACAAAGAAGATGTGATTTCAGTTGGGAAAAATTGGGACATTAGCATATGTCAATCCGGCTCAGCAGGTTAACATCTACATAGTGTAAAGCAAGACTATAAAGAGAACTCTTTTAAGTGCTGAGAAGATGAAGAGCCGAATGTTGAATTCTTCAAATGTAACTGTTCTGTAAAGTACATTGCCATCAAAGAAAAGGTTGTAGCATTTGTTAATCTACTCTGGAATAGGACTAAGCCTCTGTCGGTTACTCTAAGCATTGTAAAAGCATATGCTGAGGAGGTAGCACAGAAATTAGGAAAAAGATTGGTGCATCCTCAGGTTAGTGGGGAAAAGAAACAACATTGGCAAGCTCCATGGAGAAGCTGGTGAAGTTGATCATGAGCCAATCTAGAAGAGGATTCTAGAAATTCAAAAGCTTTTAGAGAAACATGAACCAGATAATGACAAAAGTACAATTTATCATGTGTTTTACCACGACCTTTTAATAGTCCATGACCTATAATAGTCCACCTCAGTACATGTCACCTCAGTATGTGCTGTCCAGTGGTGGACTATTAGAGAGAAATGACCATGTTTAGAATTTGCTCAGGTAAAGAAGGAATATTTTTATACTATGTCACTGAAAATGGAATCCCACCGGAACCAACACTTAATTTGGATTAAATGGGTATTACATCGTTCCACTTTGTCACAGAGGATAAATACACAGGGTTCTAAACAAGTAGAAGTTGTTGGCAGTGGTGATAAGCTGCTTATGACTACTGTGTTATAGGGACGAGATTGATTGTTGCCACACTCCTTTCAAATTTCCAAGTGATTGGGATCTAACTCACTCAGCAAAACACTAGTCTAATGAAGACAACAATAATACAATACATAGCGAACATTACGGCTCCATGTTGAGAAACAAAGAGATAATCTAAGGGAAGCTACGCCTGCTCTTTAGAGGTCAGATTACTCCTTCTTGAATTCTTGTGTGTTTATTACCTGCCAATACAACAAATACAACACATCCAATAGACCTCACACTTAATAGGTCCATAAAGATTTTCTTTATTCAAGACAGGTATTCGAGTCAAAGTAGCAGAACAGTTAGAACAATAGCCAGACATGCTAAGTTGAAGGCTGTTGACTTATGTTAAACAGCATGAAAGAATTTGGTATGTAACTACTTGGTATTCATCATTATAGTTGTATCACTTAAGTCCCTCATATGCTTCTTGTTTATGTGGCGTATCTCACCAACCATACATTAATGTCCACCATTTTTTGAGCAAAGCAAAGCTAAGCAGGACAGACATTAGTGTAAGCGCCTTCTGTTAACAGAGTGAATATTATTTTCATTCGTGAAACTGTAAGTGCAATATGGTTGTAGCATCTTATTTATTCATATGGAGTTTTTATGAGGACTAGATGTAAGCACAGAACACTTAAATGTTATTTCATCATTAACTTCATTGATTAGTAGTGTATGAAATGCTTCTTCGTAAGGTACAAGTAGCCTAGTTAATACTTTAGAGTAGAGCACTTTTTGTGGAGTTTATTATAGCCAGGAAGCTATCAAAAATGTAGATTATATACACCAGCAAGTAGCAACCATCATAAATAAATCACCATGACTGCTTCATATCTTTAGCTTGGACATTAATGGGGTAGAGAAAGTGGAGACTAACTGCTCGTAAGAATGCAGAATGGAAAAGCTTGGTAAATTGAAATCATCCAAATATCTGACCCTGCAAGAAGCTAACTAGTACAGTGTCATTACATGCATAGTGAACCATTTTACAAAGACATTTTTGCCAGCCAAAGCCCATTATAATGTCATTCTTTCCTCAACTAAATGGACTAATCAAAGCAAAAAAAAAAAAAAAAAAACCCCAAAAACATGCATACACCAAAAAGAATGCGTGAGAAGAATGGCAGGAATTGCAGATGATTAGTAGTAGTATGTGTAGGTAAGTTGAAATTATAATTGTATAGCCACCAGCTGTTAAGTTACATACATCCACCTGTTGTTTTCATTTATAAGACATTTCCCACATTCCTACTATTAATAGTACTACTATTAATATATTATTATTACTATTAATATATTAATATATTAATATATTAATATATTAATAATAATAATTATTATTATTATTACTATTGTTACTATAATAATTAGTTTTCTATAGAAAATTTTATAGATTAATCAAAAATTCCACTCATTTCTTGTCTGGTAAAAATAGCTTTAATGATATGGGGTTAGACACAGTTAGGGACAAGGTTCACATCATTGCATTATGTAGCAATATAATATTACTAGTACATATACTATAACATGTAGTGGTATACCAGTACATACACTATAACATGTAGTGGTATACCAGTACATATACTATAACATGTAGTGGTATACCAGTACATACACTATAACATGTAGTGGTATACCAGTACATATACTATAACATGTAGTGGTATACTAGTACATACACTATAACATGTAGTGGTATACCAGTACATATACTATAACATGTAGTGGTATACCAGTACATATACTATAACATGTAGTGGTATACTAGTACATATACTATAACATGTAGTGGTATACTAGTACATACACTATAACATGTAGTGGTATAACAGTACATACACTATAACATGTAGTGGTATACTAGTACATACACTATAACATGTAGTGGTACACTAGTACATATACTATAACATGTAGTGGTACACTAGTACATACACTATAACATGTAGTAGTATACTGAAGTCTATTCGCTTTCACCTGAGACCACCAATTGCACCGGAAGCTAGTTTACGTAAGAGCCTGTCACTAAATCAATTGGCAAAAATATTTGTGGCCAGAAGTATGTGGGTGATAAGCGTGTGGCCAACTACATCTTGTCTTTTTCACTTGTTGCGACATCAAAATAATGCGCACCTGCACATTCCTCATGGTTTTTGGTATGCCAATACTTTGCTTATGGGACATACAGTTATCTTTGGACTAGTAAGGTGTAGAATTTCATTAAAAATACCATAAGAATCCTTGGATAATTAACTATACAGTGCTGTTTGTAATTTTGAAATTGGTCAAGAATTGAAGAAGTTATTGCAGATATTCGAGGTCTCAGGTGAATGCAAATAGACTTTAGTACATACACTATAACATGTAGTGGTATACTAGTACATATACTATAACATGTAGTGGTATACTAGTACATATACTATAACATGTAGTAGTATACTAGTACATACACTATAACATGTAGTGGTATACCAGTACATATACTATAACATGTAGTGGTATACTAGTACATATACTATAACATGTAGTGGTATACTAGTACATATACTATAACATGTAGTAGTATACTAGTACATACACTATAACATGTAGTGGTATACCAGTACATATACTATAACATGTAGTGGTATACCAGTACATATACTATAACATGTAGTAGTATACTAGTACATACACTATTAAATGTTGTACCTCAAGTTGTTGATTTGTTAAGTGATCTTTAGCTGATTTCCATATCTGACTAATCTCCTCCATTTCCTGATCCAACGCATTATATCTGAGGAAATAAACAGAAAAACCTTTAACCTTTACAACCAAGAACCTGTTGTGTGCATAATAGATGTGTCCTGATCACAGACAATCATAAGATTATGAGAGGCCAGAGTGATCACGATACACTTTTGAAAACACTTTTTTATCACACCAACCAAACAGCTACAAATATTGTGGCCCATAATACCATGTAATTCTGTGACTTGGAGAGTTTTTACATGAAACCACACCCATCATTGATGTGCGTGCATATTAAGTCTAAAACTCAAGGAAGTCAGGATTTGCATAAGCTCACTACATCTTAAGAGGATATCCGAGGAGGAATATTTGGACACCTCTCCTCTGTAAAGTGTTTCCCTATAGCTGTGAACTGACTAATAGACAAGACTCATCATATGCCATATTTTGTTAACTATGTCTGATGTACAGATGAAATAATCCAAGAGGTGGGTGGTTCTGCTACAGGAAGTCGTCAATACTACAGAGATTTGATCCACAGAGAAGAATCGAAAATCATTTGTATCTTTATTTTAGAGAAGGTAAATCAACTGCTGAAGTTTGTACCCCACCCCCCCCCCCCCGGCCAGAGAGTGCCACTGGTGAGTGGTTCAAAACAAGAAGAGGAAATAAGCTGCTGAAGAAACTGACTATCCCTTCACATTTGTGTTTGTTTGTTTGTTTGTTTTTTGTTTGGCTCCACTGATAGCATTTCATTGTGTGTGTGTGTGTGTGTTGATAAAACTGTTTTTGGTTTTTGAGATGACAGGATTGCAGGCTACAGCAGTTACTGACTAATGACGGAGTTCATAGTTCACGACACAGCTACTGGTTAGTGATGGAGTACATAATTTTAGTAACTGTGACATCAAATCAAGCTACACTGGAATCTAGTTACTATCAACCATTTGACCTTGAGTATTGGTGACATGTTACTAGTGAACTGTAAGGGATAAATGTGAACTCTGAGGATTCATGAATGGGAAACATCCAATGAAGGTATAGAGATCATAATTATAGACTCACCTTTGACTGAGTTCATCTGCAGCATTTCTGTGGTAGTGATCTGATGCCAGACTAGCCAAACGGAGTTGAGCAATGATCAATGGCAAGTTAGAGCTCATGAAGGTCTCTGCAAATATAAGCTCACGAAATATGTTCTTGTTCATCAGTTCAATGGTCATGCCGAGTTTCTGCACGTACTCACGATCCTCCTGAAATTAGATAGATTTTTAGTGAAGTCAAACATTTCAACTACATGTCAGGGCTGACAAATATTGACATATCAAGCATGCGTATTTTCATAATGTTCTTATATATGTATATCTTATTTCAGTTTTAAATGACATCTTATTTCAGTTTTAAATGACATGAAAAAGGTTGGCAAATAAAAGAGCTCATGTATGTAATCATATCATATTACACCCAGCATCCTGTGGGAATTATCATGATGAATACTATCACTGTTACATAATATGCCTGCCATATGACATAATCTGGATCATTTGACATAATCTCAAAGGATAAAATATCCATTATAGTATGTAGCCAGAGGGTCGGTAGTATGTAGCCAGAGGGTCATAGTATGTAGCCAGAGGGTTATAGCATGTAGCCAGAGGGTTATAGTATATAGCCAGAGGGTCGGTAGTATGTAGCCAGAGGGTTATAGCACATAGCCAGAGGGTCATAGTATGTAGCCAGAGGGTTATAGCATGTAGCCAGAGGGTTATAGTATATAGCCAGAGGGTCGGTAGTATGTAGCCAGAGGGTTATAGCATGTAGCCAGAGGGTCATAGCATGTAGCCAGAGGGTCATAGTATGTAGCCAGAGGGTTATAGTATGTAGCCAGAGGGTTATAGCATGTAGCCAGAGGGTTATAGCATGTAGCCAGAGGGTTATAGCTTGTAGCCAGAGGGTTATAGCATGTAGCCAGAGGGTCGTAGCATGTAGCCAGAGGGTCATAGCATGTAGCCAGAGGGTCGTAGCATGTAGCCAGAGGGTCGTAGCATGTAGCCAGAGGGTCGTAGCATGTAGCCAGAGAGTCGTAGCATGTAGCCAGAGGGTCGTAGCATATAGCCAGAGGGTTATAGCATATTTTTCTGGAAGAAGAATTTGTTATTTTTTAGAAATGTCTTTCTATGGAACCACACGTAAATCAACAGCTTATAAATCTCTAAACTCTGAAAAAGTATAGTCTATGAGTAGGTACATATAGTGGTCCACCACACAGTAATCTATACCAGTAGAGTAGGTACATAGAGTGGTCCACCACACAGGTAATCTATACCAGTAGAGTAGGTACATAGAGTGGTCCACCACACAGGTAATCTATACCAGTAGAGTAGGTACATAGAGTGGTCCACCACACAAGTAATCTATACCAGTAGAGTAGGTACATAGAGTGGTCCACACCACCACACAGGTAATCTATACCAGTAGAGTAGGTACATATAGTGGTCCACCACACAGGTAATCTATACCGGTAGAGTACATGTATAACTTACCAATGGTTTGAGAAGGTAGAGTAGAGCTGGTAGAGCATTGCAGAGCATACCATATTCATCCAGGAGCATCTGAATGAACTCTATGGCTAGTTGCGGTGAATTGAAACCACAAGATAACTGTTCCAGAAGACGAACCTTCACCTCCAGCAAATACTCTCTGTAAGAGTCATTAATATCACACAGTTAAAAATACAATAGACGAGTATTACAAAACTATTATAAATTAATTATTACTAATTAATCATAAAATAAATTATTAAAGATTAATACTCCAACAGAATAATACATGTGTGCACATGAACCGTGCTACTAGAGCATGTAACAAGTATAATATTATTATTATGCATATAATAGTAGGTTTAATGTATCTCTATACAGTTACTAAAGTTAAAGAATTTTGTAGGAAGAGATTAGGATAATAGGTAACTCTGGAATTTAGAATCAAGGAGACATCATCTTAGTAAAATATTCAGACAGAGTCGATAAAAATGATGTGAATATTTCATACCTGGCTAACGTCTCAAGTCTTTGGAAGAACTGATGAGGATCCCGACTACACAACTTCTTCACAATCATTCTCATCTTATCGGAACCAATAGAAGTTCGGTTATTCTTGTCTGCAAAATGACACACATGAAAATATCACACAAGGAAGAGAGACCCTTTACCTAAAGAAAAGCATTAATTCATTATAATAAATAAAGCTACTGCAAGACCATAGAGTTATAATGAAGGTAATCACAACTTGTATTTACTGGATCATATCAGTGAGTATATTATTATTATTATTATTATTATTATTATTATTATTATTATGTCGCTGTATTGTTAGAATAATACATAGTGGATTCAAATCATGTCAACATTTGGTCCTGTTCAACGTCTCCCAGGGAATTAGGTGGAGGTCTGGTGTTTGTAGGTAATGTTTAATGGGAAACTCTCCACATTAAGCTGTCTCTACTGTTTAAGGTTGATTATAGAACTAGGCCAGGTGAATGCCTTACCATCACACTTGACTAGAGAGAGAGATAAGGTCTGGGAAGAATTCACAGAGAAGCATTTCTTGATGTAGCATTTCAGTAAAAATATTTCTAACTCTACTGAAGCTGCTAAGTCCACATAATTTCCCCAGGTAAAGTGCAAGATCCACATGATTTCCCCAGGTAAAGTGCAAGGTCCACAATTTCCCCAGGTAAAGTGCAAGGTCCACATGATTTCCCCAGGTAAAGTGCAAGGTCCACAATTTCCCCAGGTAAAGTGCAAGGTCCACAATTTCCCCAGGTAAAGTACAAGGTCCACATGATTTCCCCAGGTAAAGTGCAAGGTCCACATAGTGTTAGGGCTACAAGTTGTTAGAAATCCATGAAGAACAGGTCAAAGGGCAGACCCCTAACCACAAATCTAGCTTTACAGATTACAGCTCAACATCAAGGGGGAGAATCCCTGGCAAGAATACCTATTAAGGACTAATTGATTCTAGTATGTGGTGCCAGAAAACAGAGTTCATACAAAGACCACCACAGACAGCTGGCAGCTGACATTCTACAAAAGTAGCTCTGCATATGCTTTTTTTTTTAGAATTAAAAGAATTGGTTAAGTGCTAACTATACACTCACTCATGTTTAAGGTACTCACACACACAACAGACTATGCCACAATAAAATATTACTTGCAAATATTAAATAATTCAATGTTTAAGCTGAAAAGAACTTGAGTCATATCTATACACACAGTCCACCAGAACTCACTAGTCAAGGACATCTAGACACACAGTCCACCAGAACTCACTAGTCAAGGACATCTAGACACGCAGTCCACCAGAACTCACTAGTCAAGGACATCTAGACACGCAGTCCATCAGAACTCACTAGTGAAGGACATCTAGACACACAGTCCACCAGAACTCACTAGTTAAGGACGTCTAGACACACAGTCCACCAGAACTCACTAGTTAAGGACGTCTAGACACACAGTCCACCAGAACTCACTAGTTAAGGACGTCTAACACACAGTCCACCAGAACTCACTAGTTAAGGACGTCTAACACACAGTCCACCAGAACTCACTAGTTAAGGACGTCTAACACACAGTCCACCAGAACTCACTAGTTAAGGACATCTAACACACAGTCCACCAGAACTCACTAGTTAAGGATGTCTAACACACAGTCCACCAGAACTCACTAGTTAAGGACATCTAGACACACAGTCCACCAGAACTCACTAGTTAAGGACATCTAGACACACAGTCCACCAGAACTCACTAGTTAAGGACATCTAGACACACAGTCCACCAGAACTCACTAGTTAAGGACATGTTTTCTCTGTAGATGCAGCGAATTATGTGTCTTATTTCCATCCAGTAGGTCTGTGTTATGTGAGCATCTCTTTCCACCTCTGGACTGACTGCGTTCTCCCTGAAAGTAAATGGACACATATTACATACCATGAACAGAGTGGAATAATAGCATAAAGAACTATAGGAGTTAATACCTAATTCAGAACTATAGGTGTTAACATCTGTGTACTTAAGAACTATAAGACATGCTTGTAACAATATTATGCTAACAACTATTATTATTATGTATTGTATATAAATAGGAATCATAAGACCATAAGGTGTAGTAGTAGAGAATATGCTAACTACTGTATGTATTTACATAGGACCATAAGCTATTAAACCTGTATAGAGTAATGTATATAGAGAATATCCATGAGATTACAAACTATTAATATTATGATATCAGGAATAAGTCTTCTTGTGGTATTCTATACCTTTTAGCCACACATGCATTGCAATTACAACCTCCAGAACCCAGAATAGTCAAAGAATCTTTGACTCCCGAGGAACGAGACAGCAGTGAGGAGGAATGTCTCATAGCTTGTTTATCATCCTCTGACTTCACTTCTTGAATGCAGGAGGGACATGTCCAATTGGCAGACTAGAATATAGTGGAATGGAATTTTTGCATTAGAGTGTGGTCTGCTGTTATACCGTATAGCACTTTATTTTGGAGCTCAACTTTCCCATTTTTCACGAATTAGGAAAGATCTGCCAAACTTCTACTCTTGAAAATAATCTTTGATTTTCTTCTCCATTTACCTGGCCTCTGGCCTCATGAACATTGTTTCGTGAAAGAATGACCTATTCGTGAAAGTTGAGCTCCTCCAAAATAAATTGCTATACGGTAAATATATAGACCAGACATACAAAAAAACAGAGAATTCCCTTAACGAAAGACAAGGAGAGATGTACTTATTACTAAAATAACCATCCACTTCAGATATCCAATCTTCTAACATGAAATACATCTATCAATTCATGATGGTTTCGATTCTAAAGGACTACAATACAACCACACACCACCATCTTTCCACCCCTTACTATCTGTACACTGGAAACACATCTTATATCAGAGCAAGCAAGATGGAGACTAGAATGGTTTGAAAGTACATGATCTTAGTGTTAATGAATCTGGTAATGAAATAGAGAGAAGAGAATGATGATAGTGCATAGAATGTGTTAAATGTACTGCTCACAATAGCTTAGCATTACAGATATGTCCATTGTACATGTGACATCCCAATAACATGTGACTAATCTAACTACCTTTATTACTAGATACTTTTTACCTCTACCAACCTTACCCATTATTAACAAAGCTGACATCACTATACACCACTCTATATCTACTCTATAGCTGACATTCTATATCTGAAGTGCATAAGTGTGGGTTAAGTAGTGTTATTTCTACCCAATAGTATAATATATTGCCATATGGAAGATTTAAATCTATACTCTTTAAAGAGTGTTAAGAGACAAACAGATTTGTCAGCACAGATCAAACAGGACGTTGGGAGTACAGATGGCTATACCTCACTTCACTCCGGATGACTACTACCTAGAGATGGAGAGTCATAGGTTAGAAATGAAGGAATGGAAATCTTGATGGACAAGCCTGGAAGGAAATTGATGAGAGATAGTTTGAGAGTGATGATGGCCGGGTTGCAGTTGTGCAGTGTGAACAGAAACTACCAAGCAATATCCTTATCTGTCAGATTATGGCCCAACTGCCAAAGCTGCTCCTCAAATTTGCTGAGGATCTCCAAGACACAGCGCATCCTAGACGAAGATGTGTGGGGAAAGGTGTGAGTAAAACGTGAGGTTGGGAGTTGCAATGAAGCTGGAAAAGGGCTCATAGAATTTTGTGCTGTCATTAGCCTCACTATCATCAATACATAGCTCAAAAAAAAAAAAAATAACAGATGCACTTGAGGAGCTGGACACGTCCCTCCATAACCCCCCCAGCCAAAATCCAAGAAACAGACAGGCAGATTCACTCTTTACTAGATGAAATGAAATGGCCAGTCAAAATGGCCTGTGGTAAGCAAGTCAAATCTGTTCAGAGAAGAGACTCAAGTTGTGAGCCACATGGCAAAAGAGTAGCGTTTATTTTGATCATTGAAGTGTAAAAAAATTAGGAAAAAAACAAAAACTATATTATTATGTACATTCACAGTGCTTACGTATGTGCAGCCATAAACCTTATGGACTACCTCCAGTGTTATGAGCCACCTGCAATTGTATAATGATTTCTTTTCAATCTGACAATGAATTTATAGTCTGACAAAATGGCCTTGAGAAATCAAAAAAGTATATATTTGGCCCTGCAGGGCATATGCCAGTGCTCACTGTTAATCAGATGGTGAAAGGAAAAATGCAATACCAGCTTCATAAGAAGTGTGAGACTGAAGGAGTATATCATGGAGTTGGCTGAGAGTGTATGGGAAGAATAAGGAAGACACGATCAAATTGGCTTGGTGAAGCAAGTGATACCTTGATGTCTCTAACTACTACAAAACAGAGAACACAAGTCTTTGCAGACTTATTAATAGCACAGACGACATCAGGAGATAGAGAGTGTGAGAAAGAGTGGAAAGTTGAGATGGATGAGAGCATAAGGAAGCTGCAAATGGCTCATGAAGGAAGAAACCCAACTCAACCAACAAGGCATGCAAAAGAAATGGTGAAATGACAAAATGGACAAGAGGAAGGCATGTGTAGGTGTCTCGGGTGTGGGTGGGTGTAGGTGTCTCGGTGGGGGTGGGTGTAGGTGTCTCGGGTGGGGGTGGGTGTAGGTGTCTCGGTTGGGGGTGGGTGTAGGTGTCTCGGGTGTGGGTGGGTGGAGGTGTCTCGGGTGTGGGTGGGTGTAGGTGTCTCGGGTGTGGGTGGGTGGAGGTGTCTCGGGTGTGGGTGGGTGTAGGTGTCTCGGGTGTGGGTGGGTGTAGGTGTCTCGGGTGTGGGTGGGTGTAGGTGTCTCGGTGTGGGTGGGTGTAGGTGTCTCGGGTGGGGGTGGGTGTAGGTGTCTCAGGTGGGGGTGGGTGTAGGTGTCTCGGGTGGGGGTGGGTGTAGGTGTCTCGGTTGGGGGTGGGTGGAGGTGTCTCGGGTGTGGGTGGGTGGAGGTGTCTCGGGTGTGGGTGGGTGGAGGTGTCTCGGGTATGGGTGGGTGGAGGTGTCTCGGTTGGGGGTGGGTGGAGGTGTCTCGGTTGGGGGTGGGTGGAGGTGTCTCGGGTGGGGGAGGGTGGAGGTGTCTCGGGTGGGGGTGGGTGGAGGTGTCTTGGGTGGTGGAGGTGGATGTTGGTATCTTGAGCGGAGATGGATGTAGGTGTCTTGGGTGTGGGTGGGTATAGGTATTATTGGTACAGGTAGGTGCATTCTTAGGTGCATTCTTAGGTGCATCCAGGAGCTACTACTAATCCAGATGTCTGTGTGATAATTCTTTCTGGCTGTGATATGATTACCTTGCTAGGCCTGGCCAGTCACACTTTATTACCTTACCAAACCACCCTGCATTATATAGTCTATGTATGTATAATATGTACGTGTACACACACACATACAATAGTTACCAAATCACATTTTCATATCATGTTATGAAGGAGAGAGTAGTAGAGTGTTGAAGGGTGGAGGTAAGCATCATACACTCCAGATTACTATTATACTTAATCCATCGTAGCTGAAAGATGCTCACTTTAAACAGGACACTATGAGGTACCATAATTGTAGCTGAAAGGTGCTCACTTTAAATCGGCCACTGAATTGGTCTGTGTACACAATATATTCACTTTCTACACACATCTAATTATAAGGAATTTGGTCCTGAAATCCATATATAGAGGTATTTATGTACACAGTAAGTACATACAGTTTATAGGCCTGCCTTCAGAATGCTACCAGCTGAGGGATTGTAAGTAGATAAAGATATTCACTGGTTGGTCTCATGACTATAACCAGTACTCTCTCTAAAAGTTACAGCTAATGACTTCTAAATTAACATTTTTGTGGCATACACAACAGTAATAGGATATGTACTCGTTTCCAACCACAACTACAAGCAATTACAGATTCTTTCATAGACTAATTATCCCCTCCCCATCACCATACAGATCTAGGTAATTCAGTACACCTCCCACCTTCCACCATATGATTACAGTAGTAAATAAAATACACTTCCATCCTTACTAACCTGCACAAGAGATGAGGAATCATTGCTTATTTGCCGAAATGATCCTTTACAGCGATGACACTTTGTGGTAGTGATGACCTGTTCCTCTTTCTCAGACACTTGCTGGAAGTTTTAATAAGTACAATCAATCACCTGGCTTAACTCAATGTCCCCCAACCACTGATTAAAACCCTTCATTCTCATGCATTTACAAGATAAAAGATGCCACAAGTTCTTCCCATTAGAGTAATAAGGTAAGACTATGAAATATACTAGCAGGGTGTGTGGGTTATGTATAAGGAGAGCAATAGACTAGCAGGGTGTGTGGGTTATGTATAAGGAGAGCAATAGACTAGCAGGGTGTGTGGGTTATGTATAAGGAGAGCAATAGACTAGCAGGGTGTGTGGGTTATGTATAGGAACAGCAATAGACTAGCAGGGTGTGTGGGTTATGTATAGGAACAGCAATAGACTAGCAGGGTGTGTGGGTTATGTATAAGGAGAGCAATAGACTAGCAGGGTGTGTGGGTTATGTATAAGGAGAGCAATAGACTAGCAGGGTGTGTGGGTTATGTATAGGGAGAGCAATAGACTAGCAGGGTGTGTGGGTTATGTATAAGGAGAGCAATAGACTAGCAGGGTGTGTGGGTTATGTATAAGGAGAGCAATAGACTAGCAGGGTGTGTGGGTTATGTATAGGAACAGCAATAGACTAGCAGGGTGTGTGGGTTATGTATAGGAACAGCAATAGACTAGCAGGGTGTGTGGGTTATGTATAAGGAGAGCAATAGACTAGCAGGGTGTGTGGGTTATGTATAGGGAGAGCAATAGACTAGCAGGGTGTGTGGGTTATGTATAGGGAGAGCAATAGACTAGCAGGGTGTGTGGGCTATGTATAAGGAGAGCAATAGACTAGCAGGGTGTGTGGGTTATGTATAGGGAGAGCAATAGACTAGCAGGGTGTGTGGGCTATGTATAAGGAGAGCAATAGACTAGCAGGGTGTGTGGGTTATGTATAGGGAGAGCAATAGACTAGCAGGGTGTGTGGGTTATGTATAGGGAGAGCAATAGACTAGCAGGGTGTGTGGGTTATGTATAGGAACATCACTACATCAATGCTTGTTACACTCTGTAGTAGTCCAGCTATAGAATATTTGAACAAATACCACACTTTGGGTGTTACAAGAGAAACAAATTTCATACTTCAAAATTTTGAAGTTGTCAGAATTCTGATAGCTGCATATGCTATGTCATAGCTAAAGTTACATGGAATGTTTATCCAGACACAAAATAATAACCTTTACAATTGAGGTAAATTGAACAAGGTATTTAACATACTAATAAGTAAACATAGGACTTATAACAACTGATAAATCCTAAATAATGCCCAACAAAACTAATATTATTATTCTAAACACTGTTCCACAGCCTGTGGGGTTACTAATACTTCAGCCAACTACTCCACCATCAATAAAGGGGTGGGAACTGTAAAAGTTAAAGAAACTTGCCACTGATATTAAATAACAAACCAACAAACAAACTGGAATACTGGAATACCAATAGCTAATAAATACCTCGGGCAGTTTGTTGAGTGGATTTCCCGCGGTACCATCGTCAACACTCGAGGTCCCACAACTGCCTTTACTTCCTTTCCCCTTACGCCTCTTCTTAGCCTTTTTCTTGGTTGCTGCCTGGTTAGGTATATCACTCATGTCCAATCACAGTTTTCAGATTAGTAGGTAAGGTATAAAATTCACTTTTACAACAAAAGCTATCAGTTCATTGTCTGACAGACCTCCATCTTTGTTCGGCAAGGCACGCTATATCAGTAATCTTCCGATTACAAAAGTCATTGATTTCGCGGGCGGCGCTTTAGGATCTAGGAGAGGGTGGGGCTGGAATGTAGCTACTTGACTTTCCTTTTTAATAACCTACCCTACGAATGTCTAGGCACTGCACTCGCAGTTAGGTTGTTTTATGAATGGTCAAGGCTAGGGTTAGGGTCTCTCAGTTGTGTAGAAAGAGTTATGATATCCTAAACTATGAATTTAGTTAGCTATCTAAACTCCTATAGTTGATAATCATCTTCATCATCATGAAGTAGCTACTACCGTGACATGTGATGTTGACATGTGATGGTAGACATGTGACCGTTGAATTAAATAAGTGGTGAGAGTTAGCTATCTAAGTAAGTGCTAGTTTTATAACTGCTACTATCTCGCTAGATTGCTAGCTATGGCCGGACACTGGGCACGACAAGAGAGACAAGCACTAAATGTAAGTAGGTTGTTAGCAGCTACCTCAGGGGGCGGAGGGCGAAGATTTTCGCTCAGCTAAAACACCTAGCTATTACGTACTAGTAATCACAGGTCTGATATATTAGCCTGTCAATAATGGTGTGATTTTAATATTAATAATATAGTGCACACTTTGTTCGTTATACTGATTGGCTCCCTGTTACTGGTATTAATTTTAGTGCAGAACTGTACTCAGTCTCACCAACTAGCCCTAAGCCTCCTAGCTACTTATTTATGTAAATAGGTTGCTTTGTTGTTGTTAGTACTTACTTTTGGTGAGATCTCTATATACTCTCTAAAGTAATATCCTGTGATCTAAAATATCATAGCCATAAATATATGCAAGATTTACCACATTCTATACCATGATGGAGCACTTCATATTCATGCATATATAAATTTACATGACTTGAAACTGTCCATGTGCTATCTCTTACAGACAAATTGTACTAATACAGTATAACCATTAATCCACTATAAGCCATAATCTGGTATAACTTCTAATCCAAGTAGTCCAGTATAACCTGTAGTCCAGTATAACCTGTAGTGCTGATGAGATCCTAAGTCAAGTTGTAACTATACATAGTGCAGTGTTATTTTCAAGGTCAGTGACCAACAGTGAATAGTGGAATCAACTTGTTAATGTTCCCAAACTTTTACCCACCACTCTATGGAGAAATGTGGTCATGAGTCAAAGCAGAATTTGAACTTCTGTGTGGGTAACCATTAGCAGTTTAATTCTATCTATTCCAGGAAGCTAATAATATTTATGGTCAGGTGTAAGTATAAATGTACAAAGCTAATGTATGTATCTATTGCAGCAAGAAGCTCGCTTAGAGAGACAAGAGAATCGACTTCATAACAAAGCGGTGAGAGCAGCATTGCATGGAAACTTCGGAAGAGCCATCAACTTAGAGGTATCTTTCTTCTTAATTAAAATATGTAGCCACATCCACCTCCAAATGATTATCATTGTTTTCCTTATGTTGGATCAGTTATTTTTACTGGAAACCACCTTTTTTTCTTCCTTTTTGCTCTCTTTAGAGATAGTGAAGCTAATAATATGGTTAGGTTTATATTTCCAGCAAGTTAAACTATCTTCACCTAGTGACAGTCCAACAATAAATCAAGCTTACCATTCACTCCCTTTTCTAATAGATACCAAATAGGAGTACCTCACACCCCGTCTCCTGTATTGCAGTATGTCACCTATATCCACCTAACCTATTATGCCAACCATTGTGGTGGCTACTAATAGCAGTATGTCACCTCTATCCACCTGACTTATTGTGCCAACCAGTGTGGTGTTCCACTGGTTAAATGAACTCAAAATCTTATAGAATATTTTCCTGGCAAGTAGACTCTATTTCTATAACTATTAAGAGAAATATAAAGAATGATGTATAGAGGAGAGGAGTGACGTATAGTGGAGAGGAGTGACATATAGAGGAGATGTATAGAGGACGTATAGAGAAGAGGAGTGATGTTTAGAGGAGAGGAGTGATGTATAGAGGAAAGGAGTGATGTTTAGAGGAGAGGAGTGATGTATAGAGGAGAGGAGTGATGTATAGAGGAGAGGAGTGATGTATAGAGGAGAGGAGTGATGTTTAGAGGAGAGGAGTGATGTATAGAGGAGAGGAGTGATGTTTAGAGGAGAGGAGTGATGTTTAGAGGAGAGGAGTGATGTATAGAGGAGAGGAGTGACGTATAGAGGAGAGGAGTGATGTATAGAGGACGTATAGAGGAGAGGAGTGATGTTTAGAGGAGAGGAGTGATGTATAGAGGACGTATAGAGGAGAGGAGTGATGTTTAGAGGAGAGGAGTGATGTATAGAGGAGAGGAGTGATGTTTAGAGGAGAGGAGTGATATATAGAGGAGAGGAATGATGTTTAGAGGAGAGGAGTGATGTATAGAGGAGAGGAGTGATGTATAGAGGAGAGGAGTGATGTATAGAGGAGAAGAGTGATGTATAGAGGAGAGGAGTGATGTATAGAGGAGAGGAGTGATGTATAGCAAAGGTTTTATAGAGGAATATAGTGATGAGCACTTGTAATGTGAGTGGACAGTTGATATTGGTAGGTAATGATTTATACTATACCTTCCTTCCCGTGGCTCCTAGTTATATAGTCTACGCATTGAACCAGCAAATAAATGGTCAGTGTATAGAGCAGCTATAAATAAATAGTGGAAGGCAAGGTTCCATTGTATGGGGAGGCTCTGGTTACAAAGAATATATTATACTTCTCGCAATTCTATGTTTAGGCTAGAGCTTCTTCAAAACACCATCAAGCTGAACATGCTGCCCACAGAGCAGACGTAGCTCATGATCTAGCTCACCACCACCATCCCCATGTTCACCATCATCCTCACCATCATCCTCACCATCATCATGGTCACCATTATGTAGCACCATGTCTGCCGATACCACCTAAGGAAGTTGTAGTGGTGACTCAACAGGTTCCAGTAGGACCACCTGCCACTAACTACCCTATGGGAACACAACCTCCCCCTCCAGCCAGTTATAGTATGTGAGATTAACTAAAGGGCCGTGAGTAGAACCTCTCTATTCTTGGACATCTTGGGAAAATCAAGTGTTCAGATTAGATGGGTGGTCTCATTTCAGAGGGAATTATAAGTTCTATTGATTTTATACACAAGCTGAACATATTCCAAGTGTCCTTAATGCAGAGGTGTCCTCATTTCTTGGGGTTGGAATAGAGGAGTTCCACTGCAAGTACAAAATTTGATGAGAAAGTGTCTCTGGATAAATTCCCAAGCTATAAAATTCATTTGGCCTTACACTATTCATGGTGTGGTGCTTTAAAGGAAGAGAGACTTCATGATAATATTATCTTGAACAGAGTGGTAATGCTAATATTCAACTTACTGGTCTTCTAATTATAAATTTTGCCCCTAATATAGGCTAGTTGGAATATGGGTGAGCAGAAGTAGACATGCTAATGGGAAAATCTCATGGAAAGTTTGTTTTCTAAGTGGTTATCCAGTAATAGAATGATAACCACACCCATATATTTTGCTAGTTAATATCCTAAAACCTCCCATATGACTGTGCTGGAATGTGTTCCAAAGCAATTACCCCTGATTACTACCCCTGATTACCACCCCTGATTACTACTACAACTTCTAATCATCAAAAAAATGAAGATGTTGACTTTTTATTTCATTTTGCAGCTAATCCACCCCCACCTCAGTATAACCCTGCTCCACCTCAGTATAACCCTGCTCCACCTCAGCCATACCCTCAACAACCTTATCCTCCACCTCCACAACAACCTTATCCCCCACCTCCACAGCCTCAACAACCTTATCCTCAACAACCTTATCCTCCACCACCCCAGCCATACCCTCAACAACCTTATTCTGCTCCTGGCCAGGCGTACCCTCCTCCTACTTACCCACCTCGGCCTTATCCCTGACTTAGAGCTCTTATAACTGTACAGAATGATACTGCATAACAGAATAATAGTTATTTTAGAGTGTAACGATTCTTAATATTTTGGTTTTTTTGATTGATGCTATAATGTAAGTGACAAGATTTGACATAACAGCAGATCATTTTCAACACATTTACCTTCAAATGCAACACAACTATCTACTGGTTTTTCCATAAAGAAAGTTAACTATTGCTCCACTCCATCCATCAGTTAGTTAGTTACTAGCTAAATATACAGTGTTGCCAGGTTGCTGTCTAAAAAAATCCACAGAGTAAACAAGGACTCAATGATAGTGTAGCCAATGGCCACTGCAAGGGGAAGGGTACAGGAGGGGAATGTGCTCCCTTCCACATCAAGCTATGGAAACCAAAATATCCTTTAAACCATTATTATTTGAGTGTTATGTGTATGAGATGGACACTATTTTGAGAGAAATTTCATAAAAGACAAAATCAACAATAAGCAGAAAAATCCTTTTGATCCATCAACAGACAATTTTCTGCCCCAAATAGAGGTTGCCCAATTATGCTAATTTTTTGGCCTATTATTCTATTCTCCTATGCCACAAAGTTTGCCTATTATTCTCACAGTTTCCACCTATTATTCTTGACTATTATTCTTTATCTATTGGTCTTATCATAGGCTATAATTAGCAAGAAATCATCATGTGAACATTAATTTATCTAGAGTTATATTGTAACATAATTGAGTTTTCATCGTCTTCTAAAGATCTACAGTTAATTGTTCTTCAAATGAGTTAGCAAGGAGTGAAAAAACACGTTCTGCAGCTGCAGAAGGTTGTAGCAATAGATTTACAAGCGCTAGACCAGAATGGAAGTTCATGTTACTGTACTCAGTAAATTTTGTAGACCTCACCCACTTCCTCCTGAAATTTACCTATTATTCTGGCATTATTCCCTGTGCTAGGGCATCCCTATTATTCTCAAAATTATGCTAGCATATTTGGGCAATCCCTAGCCCAAAACCCACAAATTGTGAATTAATCCATGAACCTGACAACACAGAATATAACATTTGCTGTTTTTTTTTTTTTTTAATTTTATGTAAGAAACAGGAAAATTCAACAATTCATGTCCACCATTAATAATCATGCTACCAGTACACAAGCACCTCCCACTTCCTTTATCTTCTGTTCTGCTTTACGGCTGAAGAATTTAGCTTTAACAATGAGAGGTTGCTTTGGGAGATGACCTTTACCAAGTACCTTGTAATAGCCCTACAGAAAATAAATGAACACTTGATAAGGATAATTCAGCAAAGAAAATGTTTCATAGATAGTCCAATAGATACACTACATTATTATGGCATATTAGGAGTACATCAAGATGAATCTTAGAATTCATCAGATGAAGTACCACATAATCTTGTGATAACAATTTTTATACCAGTCAACAATGAGACAACACTCACTATTTGAGGTGATCAAAACCAATAGATTTATTTACTTAGATGAGTATCCACCCATGAGTTCTAAGCTCATTAAAATTTCTACTTTTAGGAGCCAAATATTTCCTTCCACTTTCCATGGTCTAGCTACAGCTTCTCAATTGTTCGACCATCTTGCAACACAAGGATCAGAATAAAAAAGTTGGGGGAAATATTTTTGGAATAGAAGATAATTCTCAATACTTCAAAAATGAAAAAGTAGTCTATCTCTTCATAAGCCTAACTTATTTAAACAGTATGCAATACACATGCTTGAACTGAAGTATAATTGGTTAATTTCTATGCTATAGCCACGTCCTGATACCACATCCTAATATCACACATTCTGATACCACGCCCTGATACCCCATTCTGATACCACGTCCTGATACCATGCCCTGATGCCACATCCTGATACCACGCCCTGATGCCCCATTCTGATACCACGTCCTAATACCACACCCTGATACCCCATCCTGATACCATGTCCTGATACCCCATCCTGATGCCACATCCTGATGCAACATCCTGATATCCCATCCTGATACCACATCCTGATGCCACATCCTTGTTCAGTAAACCAACAGGACTTACTGCTCTCACAACATCAATGATAGGCGCTTTGTCCGTCTTCTTCTTGTATTCTTGACGAGTTTGATCTGAAACCAAAGTCCATATTTTATCCAGGTTCACTGTCGGGCAAAAGTACTTGTTCCTTTTCAAGTGAAAGTGGCGCATTCCAACTTTTCCAAAATAACCTGGATGACTACACAATACACAATTTCACATAAAACCCATTTACATATGGAATTTTCCAAACACTTTTGGAAACTTCTCTATAGCAAAGGTTGAATCTTAATCAGTGGAGTGGGCGCACATAGTCTCATTTTAAACTATCATTACACCATTAACTGCTAGAAACTAACTCATAACCACCTGCATACAATGATTCCCAAAGAGAATATTTTGAGTCTGACTATGAATAAAGACCCTACTATTTTCACTAGCTCAGAGTTCAAAGAGCTTAGTCTCACACACTACTAGATCTATATAACATAGTAAATCACAGCATACCAACGATTGCTGTAAGCCAACACTTGCATTCCCTAACCTACTTCAATATGACAAGTGATATAAATGAACAGGCAAGATTAGAAGCTACACACCCTCTCTCTTCAAATGATACTTATATCATGAAACCAGTTATCGATAACTCAAGAGACTTTCTAATATTGAAAAAAAAAAATATATATATATATAAATAGTGACTTACTATTTATCAAAATTGATCCTGTGGTGATGCTGACCACCAGCATTGCCACGCCCTCCAGGATGTTTACGATGTTTCCCTGCATAAAAATTCATTATAATCAATCTACTCTCATCATATTGTTACATCACTGTAGGGCTAGAGGACTAGGTCTCACTGTAACACACAAAAGTTCAGAGTTATCACACATCAAGGACTAGAGGACTAGGTCTCACTGTAACACACACAAGTTCAGAGTTGTCACACATCAAGGGCTAGGGGACTAGGTCTCACTGTAACACACAAAAGTACAGAGTTGTCACACATCAAGGGCTAGGGGACTAGGTCTCACTGTAACACACAAAAGTTCAGAGTTGTCACACATCAAGGGCTAGGGGACTAGGTCTCACTGTAACACACAAAAGTACAGAGTTGTCACACATCAAGGGCTAGGGGACTAGGTCTCACTGTAACACACAAAAGTACAGAGTTGTCACACATCAAGGGCTAGGGGACTAGGTCTCACTGTAACACACACAAGTTCAGAGTTGTCACACATCAAGGGCTAGGGGACTAGGTCTCACTGTAACACACAAAAGTTCAGAGTTGTCACACATCAAGGGCTAGGGGACTAGGTCTCACTGTAACACACAAAAGTTCAGAGTTGTCACACATCAAGGGCTAGGGGACTAGGTCTCACTGTAACACACAAAAGTTCAGAGTTGTCACACATCAAGGGCTAGGGGACTAGGTCTCACTGTAACACACACAAGTTCAGAGTTGTCACACATCAAGGGCTAGGGGACTAGGTCTCACTGTAACACACAAAAGTACAGAGTTGTCACATATCAGGGGCTAGGGGACTAGGTCTCACTGTAACACACAAGTTCAAGGTTGTCACACATCAAGGGCTAGGGGACTAGGTCTCACTGTAACACACACAAGTTCAAGGTTGTCACACATCAAGGGCTAGGGCTAGGTCTCACTGTAACACAAGTACTTCAACTTCAAAGTTGTCACAAATCTTTACAATCTTTATCTTAGCCTCTTTAGTAGATCCAATTCTTGAAAAATTGTGGAGATAGAGAACTAGTTAGCTACCATTATAACTCTCAAACGCAAGAAATACACTAATCGAGCATAATCCATAAACAGAAGTGTAGCTTACAAAGGATTAAAGGGATATCAAAAAGAAATTGCACCAATTGGATTAGAAGGGTCTATTCAAATATGATCTAAGACCTGTCTACCATTATGTTCAGCATTTTATTGTGTATTGTACAAAGAGGTCAAATACCCTCTTGACCCTACCCTCAAATTATGATCTAAAATATTATTACCACTAAAGAACCATTTTTTCACACCACTGTTGGCATTAAAACGTAACAAGAATTTCATGGAAGAGGAGAGCACAAGTACAGAATACAATATGCAGACCTAATATCACCAAGGTAACATGAATAAACTGAACTCCCTGAAGCTTTATAATAGTACTCCAGTTGCATTTTTATTGTTCAAAAATTTTAAATTTTGGATTAATTTCTGGTAATTTAATTTCAAAAGGATTTTGACTTATTTTTCCTGAATTATTGTATAATTCTGCCTGCATATATCAGACATAACTTTAAGTAAGACTCAAAAGTGCTGCCACACAGGAAGATAAAATCTCCTTCCTGCACACTTCAGCAAGACAGAGAATGTGGATTGAAGCTACTACTCTTTGATTTTAAGGACCTGAACACCCCCTGTTCATGAAAACAATCTCGTGAAGTTTTACAGCTACGACCACATTAAACTCCAGAAATAACATAGAAGGCCATTTCAGGGGTTGCCGACAGAAAATAAAAATACTGTAGTAGCCGAAATGGCTAATTTATTAATTTTTCTTTAGCCATTTTAGCCATTGGTAAAGTAGTAGGATTATAGCCATTTTGGCTAATTGTGCTTGTCCAACTGTAGCCAAAAGCTACTAGAATTAGCCAATGGCTAATTTGGCTAATTCGTGGGGAACCCCTGCATTTGATAGCTACAACATGTGTGCATATAAAAGGAAATGACGATCACCATCAAAGAAAATACCGAAGAGGTTTACCAACAGTCAATTAATTATTATAACATTAAACATTCACAGATATGTACCCAGTTACTTGTACCATAAAATTAGATTGCTATATATATGGCCACACAGTAAGTACCATAAAATTAGACTGCTATATACAGTGACACACTACTATATATAAACCAGGTCAATTTCGCCAGCTATTGCTTCCAACTCTTCATTAGCAGAGGACTTAGTGCCAGTTTTGAACAGGCTATTCAATACCAGATTAAACCATTAAACTCATTAAACTGTGCAAAGACAAAATTACAACCAATTATAAACGCTACACAGTAACCCCCTATAGCTCTACATTAAATTACACATCAGATTATTAATCTGTAAGGACTGTTTCAATAATATACTCTCAGCATAGTGTTGCATAATTAGAATGGCTAATATTGCAAGGAGGTCACATGTAGTGAGATACTATGCCAAATATATTAAGCTTGAAACAACAGTTTTAGTGTGGGTCCCTGTAAAACTTAACCACAACCCCTGACAAGAGGTTGGAAGTGAGAGTACACCACTACCAAGATACTAACCTACTCTTCCATGTCCATGGCTGACATGCCCACGAAGTTTTCGCGTTTTTTTTAATCTTGCTACCTAAGAATTGTCAAAAACATGATTTTCGCCCTACGCTAAGAAAAGCAACTCACCATCTCCACCTGCAGTCCTACCACGAGGAGCACTCCAAACTTTGAACTCTTGTAAGAAAGGCGTGTCTAACACGTGTCAGTAATGTCCTTGCAATTGCCTTGCCTTCCTGAACTAGTTTCGGTGCGTGTACAAGACCCCAACAAATCTGCTGAATCCTCTTGTTTTCGGAGGTTAGATGTAAGAGAACACCTCACACTCCTACCTTGTTATGTGGGAAATCTCTCTGAGGGGATTGTGGAACACCTCAATGCAAAGATATTGAGATACTCATCACTTCTTGATGGGGTTTTGTTATCATACTCCAGACCCAGGGTTATGCAGAAGGAAGGAAAGATTCATGATGAACAACCACACATTCACTTTGATTTGAGTTATAGTGCATATATCTTCAGACCCACATTGGGCAGTGTTCTTTGTGGTACTGTAAATAAAGTGGGTACTGACCATATTGGATGTCTGTTGTATGACTGTTTCAATGTTACTGTTGTTTCTAAATCCGAAAAAACTGAAAATGGATTGTGTAGTAATTTTCCGTCAGGTTTTGAGAATGGATCAGATATATGCTTCAGGGTTATGTCATTAGACTCTGTGGGTAATTTTTTGTCACTAACTGGAGAATACTGTGATTTGGGTGAGGTGTCTTCATGTAAACATAAAGAGAAGAAAAGGAAACAGAATTCTGTGACTGGTAAAGAGACATTAACTGGATCAAAGGCAAAAAAGAGAAAGAAGAAGTCGTGACTAGATTAAACTTGTGTGCTTCTGTATTGTGTAATTAGTTAAGGTGGTAGGTTACACTGTCCTGTCAATCCTATGCACAGTTATAGACACGTTCCGTAAACGAAGTCCATAAAATGAACGATAGTGATGCACTCTGCCTAGAGGTTTCCGCTTATAGAGGATATCATGTATAGGGCAGGATGTAGAGAGTTATTAAAAAGTCTGCTGACGTAGCAAACCAGATGTGTTACGACCGAGGACAAAGTAACTTGACTGTTTATTTATGTGTGATTTGAGAGGTGAGGGCCATGTACGTTAGATGTTAGCTAACTATTATGGTAAAATTGAATCTAGCTAGTTAGCTAGCCATTAGAGATGTAGTATACTGTGATCCTTGTGTTCAGAGAATGAGAAGCAGTTCAGTATAATAATAGATATTTCAATTCACATAACTAACATGAGTTCTACTCTCATCTTCCTGTTCATTTCCATGGCTAGTAAAACAGCTGAAAGTCACTTTTCACCTCACATCTAACAGCTGTGTATTGGATATACCATTCTAACTGTTATCGTGGTATTGAAGGTAGTGAGTAAGGGTATACTAGAAGAGTCATGAAGAACAGATGGCTAGGACTTGGTTATAGCAGTCAGTGTAATCTAGCAGATCATAATCCTCTAGTTCTCAAACATTAGACCTCAAAATTGAAGATATAATTTCCCAAGGAGATTGTAGGGTACTTCATTAAATCCAAGCCCAAAATTTTACATGGAACTCTGGTAAGGTAAGTTGGGGAGGTCAAGGTAGACTCTATTGGTAAGATAAACTGTCAGTGAGGTAGACTTTTGGTAAGGTAGACTGTCGGTAAAGTAGACTGTCAGTAAGGTAGGCTGGCGGTAAGGTATACTGCCAGTGAGCCTGTGAGGTATACTGTCAGTAAGGTAGATTGTTGGTATGGTGGATTGATGGTAAGGTGAACTGTAAGGTAGACTACCAGTAAAGTAGGCTGTCAATGAGGTATACTGTTATTATAGTGGTGAAATGAAGTGATTCCGGTTTTGCTGAGTGATTTCACTAGTTATACCAATTAGCACAGCATTCTCTCTATGGTATTTATATATTTTTTTTATGGTAGGCAGTTTTAGCCAAAGTAGTTGATTATTAACCTGGCACAGTTAAAAGTGGTACCAATCAGAGAGTCCAATAGTATCGTCTTCTAGGAGTTAATTTGAAGTACTTGCATATAGCATGATGTATTATGGTATTAATGGTCTGGAATTAAAGACAGTGCCAAGTTGATATGAAGAAAAGGTACTTATTTATGACCGTCAGGGTACAATCTAGAATCCACTAGATCTGGGCTCCACTCATTACATCATTCTCCCCAGACGTTATTACAGAATATTTTGTGAAGGATAATTTAGTTACAGTTTCATTATGAGCCATTACATCATACTTCCTCTGTCACTCTGATCAGAGTAGACACTAGTTACTGTGTATATATACAGGTGGTTTCAGACTGTTTCAGTAGTAATAACATGTATGGCCGATGAGAACATGCACAAGGTGGAGTTGTGATGGAAAGACATCAAGTATTTAGAGCAGTTTTGTCTTGAGAGCCTTCTATAAGTACAATGTCACTATAAGCAAGATGTTATGTTTCATTTGATAAAAGCTCTGTATTTGTAATCTTCCAGGCTGATCTCAACTACGATATCCATCAGAACTTACTTACTGGTATAGATGAATCTATCCAATTTGCTATCATCAGAAAGTGGTCACTTATTCTCTAGCCAGTCTTTTCAAGGCACTTCATCCATGGCTAGGTTTGTGATATCTCAAGGCTCTGTTCCTGGAATGAATCAACAACATCCTGGTCTTCCAAGGCTCCCTGCAGTCATTCAACAACCAATGTTAAGTAGTTCTTCACCAAATCCATCACAAATGACGATGGGGGCTACTTCATCTACGATGAGTATGCCAGAGATGGACAGAACAAGGAAGTCTGAAGGACCTGCAACAAAAAGACCAAAATTGTAAGCAAAAAATACTGAAAGTCCATTACATGGTGTGGATTTTGTCTAGCTGTTAATATTGATTGGGCCACAGTTGCTTAAATTACACTACAAAACCAACTCTAAATTTCACCATCATTACCTTATCCAACTGATTTTCTTGTATTTAGGCAGTAATGCAGTATACTAATAGTATGATAGTGTGTAGTATACTAATAGTATGTTGATAATAGTGTATAGTATACTAATATTATTAGAAAGTTATGTTCGTAATAGTGTGTAGTATACTAATATTATCAGTATTATACTGATAGTATGTTTATTAGTAGAGAGATAATATTAATTTTCCCTCTGTTTTAGGGATAAGCCTGCTTTTTCTACTATGTCATTTGAGGATATTGGGTCAGATGATGAAGATGGGAAGTCTAGAGCTGGGAATAAACAAAGTACAGAGGCGAAGTAAGTATTGTTTATATTTTGTATCACACTCCTTGTATATATATAGGATGGATGTACACTACATACATAAGTAGTGTTGAAACTTTGCCTGATATTTGACCCACTATTAAACTATCATATTTACATTTATGGAAACATCAATATTTTATACACTGTGTTTACATGTTTGAGTATTTGCGTATTAATAATATTAGTTTGGTGACGTCTCATAGTTGTGAGGTCAGCATTTTAATGGAGCCACTAGTTTTTCCCTAGAATATTGAGTGCTGCCACACTGTTACTGTGGAAAAGAAAGCAACAGTGTGGAAGATTACTGTTAGCTAAGCATCTGTTAATCACTTGTAACAGTTGTTACTGTAATAGGGACTGTTATCCTTCAGGTGTGGAGAATAACTTTAAGTAGATCAACATCAACTTTGTAACTTCACTTGACCTTCAAAGGGCTAGGCTAGGGTTTGGACTAGGCTCTAGTTGTATTGTTTTCACTAACCTCAGTAATAATATAATATGTTGTCAATTTTCACAATGGCCAACAGTGAAATAAGTGACAGAGTACAGTTGCCATCTCTCTCTCTTACGTACATACTTTTGTGAGATAAAGGTGTCCTCCTGCTATTTACTTCTATACAATTCGTGGAAGTTACCAGCAACTATTTGTGAGAATCTACAACGTCATTAAAGTTATTAGTGTTAGATGGTGGATTATAAAAAGGCTTACATTCTCACAAATAGTTGCTGGTAACTTCTCGAATTGTATATAAATAAATAGCAGGAGGACACACATAGCTGTTTAATACACAGGATATTGTGTGTCAGTGGGGTCAGATGTGCACATTGTTATATATCCTGTCTTGCAGACGGTCCCAGCACTGTGAAGTGGAGAAAAGGAGGAGAGAAAGAATGAATCGTTATATGGCCGAGTTGGCCCAGATGATTCCAGCTTGTACTGCTGTTCCTCGTCGATTAGACAAACTCTCTATCTTAAAGATGGCTGTGGATCATATGAAAAGTTTGAGAGGTGATCCTCATGCTTCATCAGATTACAAACCTGGTTTTTTAACTGGAGAAGAATTGAAGCAACTGGTTGTTGAGGTATGTATATACAGAACTCTCTGAAGCAACTGCATCTCCTCTTTACTATTGTTAGACCTGATACACTGCCCTCATTTAGGGTTGGTTGTTTAGCATGTGTGGGTATAATATGTTTTAAAAGGGTGTCTACACACATTAATTATTGTTTACATAGGTTTTCAGGCTGTTATTTTGTTCTATTAAAACCTAATGTGTGTATCTATATGTTCTTTCCAACAAAAACATTTAGTGTAATGTGATATATAATGTATAAAGTGTTTAATGTAATCTAAAGAATGTTAATATAATGTTAATGAATATTGTTTAATATTGTAATGTTAATGTAATGTTACTGTAATGTAGTGTTAATGTAATGTTAATGTAATGTTAATGTAATGTTAATGTAATGTTAATGTAATGTTAATGTAATGTTAAGGTTAATGTAAAGTGTTTAATGTGATGATTGTAAAGTATTTAATATTGTAATGTTAATATAATGTAAAGTATGTAATGTAGAGCATTCTTGTAGTAAATTCTCATAGCAGCTTGAGCATATATTATAGCTATTATATACTATTCTACTGTGTACACAGGCAGCCAATGGATTCATGATAATTATTGAGTGCACACAAGCGAAGATTCTCTTTGTATCTGACACAGTCACAGATGTCCTCAATGAAGAACCAGAGAATTGGGTTGGGTCATGTCTCTATGACCTCTTACATCCTAAGGTTAATAAAACACATTTTTGTAAGCTATATTTAATTGAGATAATGGTGTAGCTCTGCTAGCTGTAGCTCTGCTAGCTGTTTCTTGTGCTGCAGTTATATTATTTGAGAGTTTGTGTAGCTTCCAACTTATTTAGGATCTGCTGTTTGTAGTGGAAACTAATAGTATATGTGAGGAATTGAAAAACAATGTTGTGTATTAATGATCAGAGCAATGGATTATTATTGCTCCATGACCTGTCATTATAATAACACACTGTTATTGGTTGGTATGTAGGATGGTGAAGGCTGATGTTAGTTATGTGCTTCTCCCCTAAATTTTTTTCCCTAAAGTCGTCTCCCCCAATTCTTACAGTGCCAAAAAAAGATTCGTAGATAATTCTGACTTATCCCCTTACATGTTCCGTATGTTCAAAAGTTAAGAGAAGGGGCATATTTACATATCCTTATATAACAGGAGATCTTTACCTATTCTCTTCATCAATGCACCATTTTTATTTAGGATATTCAAAAGGTCAAAGAGCAATTGACTTGTTTCAATATTGACGAAGCTAAAAAATCCAGTACACTAAAGCAGAGTGTGGCTAATTGTAAGTCTATCTATTAATAAGTCATTACTCTATAGTATGTGTTTATCTATTAATAAGTCATTACTCTATAGTATGTGTTTATCTATTAATAAGTCATTACTCTATAGTATGTGTTTATCTATTAATAAGTCATTACTCTATAGTATGTGTTTATCTATTAATAAGTCATTACTCTATAGTATGTGTTTATCTATTAATAAGTCATTACTCTATAGTATGTGTTTATCTATTAATAAGTCATTACTCTATAGTATGTGTTTATCTATTAATAAGTCATTACTCTATAGTATGTGTTTATCTATTAATAAGTCATTACTCTATAGTATGTGTTTATCTATTAATAAGTCATTACTCTATAGTATGTGTTTATCTATTAATAAGTCATTACTCTATAGTATGTGTTTATCTATTAATAAGTCATTACTCTATAGTATGTGTTTATCTATTAATAAGTCATTACTCTATAGTATGTGTTTATCTATTAATAAGTCATTACTCTATAGTATGTGTTTATCTATTAATAAGTCATTACTCTATAGTATGTGTTTATCTATTAATAAGTCATTACTCTATAGTATGTGTTTATCTATTATTAAATCATTACTCTATAGTATGTGTTTATCTATTATTAAATCATTGCTCTATAGTATGTGTTTATCTATTATTAAGTCATTACTCTATAGTATGTGTTTATCTATTATTAAGTCATTGCTCTATAGTATGTGTTTATCTATTATTAAATCATTACTCTATAGTATGTGTTTATCTATTGTTTACTCTGGTTTCCTTTAGCACCACTTATTTCACACGGTCAATCTATGAATGGCCTTAGAAGGTCTTTCTTATGTCGAGTTAAGAAGATTAATGCACAAAAATCCAGTCAAGATTCTTCCATACCTCATACTACAGATGTTAAATGCAATAATTCTGAGAATATGATAAAACTCTTGCAATCCACTCAACAGTGTGTTCTCTATCAATATGCAGTGCTTCACTGTACTGGATTTATCAGGTAACATTCTAGGAGCTACAAGAATTATGTTTCATTTAATTTTTTTTTCCCCAGAAATTTGACTACTGCCGAAAAACAAGCCTTGCATGTAGAAGAGACCTCTATGGGAGCATGTCTAGTTGCTGTTGCCAGATTGCAGCATTTTGGAGATAATGTACAGAAAAATAAGCCAGATATTAAGGAAAATGAGTTTGTGGCTCGAATTGGAGTTGATGGAAGATTTACATATGTTGATCCAAGGTACATATGAAATTAGTGGAATCTGACTAGTGCTATAATACCACATTGAAATAATGCTATTGTGCATTTGATAAAGAACCTCCAAGAACAATATTTACTGTGATACTTTACCATGCACTAGATACTGCATTGTAGATAAGCCACCACTCTAAGGAAGACCTTCATTCTCTTCTTCAATGAAGAAGCAAAAATAATTGAAGTTATATTCATATAAAAATGTACCGTAATGATACTAGACATGTACAGACATGTGTGATCATCTTTAATATTTTATTTTCCCCGTTGAATCACTACCAATATCCAGCACTATACAGTCAGTACATGTAATCTCTTTACCAGTGGTTGGGTCTGTGATAACAAATGTAGCTATCACATTGAACTGTGTAGCTGTAGGCTATGGGGTGGTGTAATAAGTGATTGAACTGTGTAGCTGTAGGTTATGGGGTGGTGTAATAAGTGATTGAACTGTGTAGCTGTAGGCTATGGGGTGGTGTAACAAGTGATTTAACTGTGTAGCTGTAGGTTATGGGGTGGTGTAATAAGTGATTGAACTGTAGGCTATGGGGTGGTGTAACAAGTGATTGAACTGTGTAGCTGTAGGCTATGGGGTGGTGTAATAAGTGATTGAACTGTGTAGCTGTGGGGTGGTGTAATAAGTGATTGAACTGTGTAGCTGTGGGGTGGTGTAATAAGTGATTGAACTGTGTAGCTGTGGGCCATGGGGTGGTGTAACAAGTGAGTGAACTGTGTAGCTGTAGGCTATGGGGTGGTGTAATAAGTGATTGAACTGTGTAGCTGTAGGCTATGGGGTGGTGTAATAAGTGACTGAACTGTGTAGCTGTGGGCTGTGGGGTGGTGTAATAAGTGATTGAACTGTGTAGCTGTGGGCTGTGGGGTGGTGTAACAAGTGAGTGAACTGTGTAGCTGTAGGCTATGGGGTGGTGTAATAAGTGATTGAACTGTGTAGCTGTAGGCTATGGGGTGGTGTAATAAGTGACTGAACTGTGTAGCTGTGGGCTGTGGGGTGGTGTAATAAGTGATTGAACTGTGTAGCTGTGGGCTGTGGGGTGGTGTAACAAGTGAGTGAACTGTGTAGCTGTAGGCTATAGGGTGGTGTAATAAGTGATTGAACTGTGTAGCTATAGGCTATGGGGTGGTGTAATAAGTGATTGAACTGTGTAGCTGTAGGCTATGGGGTGGTGTAATAAGTGACTGAACTGTGTAGCTGTGGGCTGTGGGGTGGTGTAATAAGTGATTGAACTGTGTAGCTGTGGGCTGTGGGGTGGTGTAACAAGTGAGTGAACTGTGTAGCTGTAGGCTATAGGGTGGTGTAATAAGTGATTGAACTGTGTAGCTATAGGCTATGGGGTGGTGTAATAAGTGATTGAACTGTGTAGCTGTGGGCTATGGGGTGGTGTAATAAGTGATTGAACTGTGTAGCTGTGGGCTGTGGGGTGGTGTAACAAGTGATTGAACTGTGTAGCTGTAGGCTATAGGGTGGTGTAACAAGTGATTTAACTGTGTAGCTGTAGGCTATGGGGTGGTGTAATAAGTGATTGAACTGTGTAGCTGTGGGGTGGTGTAATAAGTGATTGAACTGTGTAGCTGTGGGGTGGTGTAATAAGTGATTGAACTGTGTAGCTGTGGGGTGGTGTAATAAGTGATTGAACTGTAGCTGTGGGGTGGTGTAATAAGTGATTGAACTGTGTAGCTGTGGGCCGTGGGGTGGTGTAACAAGTGAGTGAACTGTGTAGCTGTAGGCTATGGGGTGGTGTAACAAGTGAGTGAACTGTGTAGCTGTAGGCTATGGGGTGGTGTAACAAGTGATTTAACTGTGTAGCTGTAGGCTATGGGGTGGTGTAATAACTGATTGAACTGTGTAGCTGTGGGCTATGGGGTGATGTAACAAGTGATTGAACTGTGTAGCTGTGGGCTGTGGGGTGGTGTAATAAGTGATTGAACTGTGTAGCTGTAGGCTGTGGGGTGGTGTAATAAGTGATTGAACTGTGTAGCTGTATTTTGTGTATGAGGTTGTACAATGGCTAAAAAGTATCTGTGTCTTCACCACAGCAATTGTGACCTCTATACTCTTGTTCTTTGGAAACAAGAGAAGCAGAACCCCCTATTCAGATGAATGACAATTTATACTCTCTCTCTCATGTCTTAATGTATGCTCATGTCCAAGAAGTCCTGGATACATCCATCCTTTATACTGCCCAGAATGGCCCTTGCTGTACTAACTAGTGATAGTCTGTGTTTCCTTGACTACCATAAACTTCCTGTCTTCTGTGTTGAAGTATTATATAATCTTCAGACTTTGAAATAGTATCTTTTCCTGGAAGTAGTTGTTAGAGTGTAGTTGTTAAAGTGGTAGTAACCAATAGTTACAAATAAAGCCAACATACTTAAATAAGAAACCTTTTTTAAGTGTTACATGTCCAGTTTTGACTACATGCTATGTATTAAGTTCATTAAGAACAGTGCAGTGCAGGTTAGTATGAGTCAGCTAAGCTATTCAAGTGCAGAGAACCTAATCAGATTTCAACAGACACTGGAAATGGTCAAAAAAAATTGTAAACTTGAAGTATGAAGTCCTATATGTATAATTATATTAATGTAGCCATATAGAGAGTATTAAAGTCCTATATATTTTATATGTATATTTCATAGGGTTGAATGTAGAGTATTAATGTTCTATTATATATAATATTATAGTTGAATGTAGCCATAATATTAATATCATATATATTATATATGTATATGTTATTACATAGGGTTGAATATAGAGAGTATTAATGTCATATATATTATATATGTATATGTTATTATATAGGGTTGAATATAGAGAGTATTAATGTCATATATATTATATATGTATATGTTATTACATAAGGTTGAATATAGAGAGTATTAATGTGATCTATAATATGTTATTACATAGGGTTGTGGGTGTTCTTGGATATCTCCCACAAGATTTAATAGGACAAGTTTCTTATGAATACTATCACCCTGAGGATATTCAGAAGATGGTTCATCTTCATCAGGATGGTAAGTAAGGAATTTCAGGAAACCTGCCCGTAGCTAGTACCGCAGTGTTATAATAATAGTATTTACCATACTGCAGACTTGTAGCATGATTTATGTGACGGCTTAGCATAAAATTTTGATTTTGCCATGAGGTGGTGTAACATAATCTTATGTTGTAATCCAGGTTAATTTAAAACAGACTCTGTGTAGTTTAATGTGGGTTAATATGAAACAGACTCAGTGTAGTTTAATGTGGGTTAATATGAAACAGACTCTGTGTAGTTTAATGTGTGTTAATATGAAACAGACCCCTTGTAGTTTAATGTGTAGTTTAATGTGTTGTAATCCAAGTTAATTTAAAACAGTTTAATATGTTATATTTCAGGTCAGACTCAGTGTAGTTTAATGTGTGTTAATATGAAACAGACTCTGTGTAGTTTAATGTGTGTTAATATGAAACAGACGTTTGTTTTCATATAAATCTTTTAAATCTTTTTAGTGGATATAACATTCAATGAGCATAGGCTATTCAACTATAAACATGAAATTGCATATATCACTTCTTAAGAGTTCTCACTCACTCCCACAAGAAGTAATTATGTTGTGGTTAAGGATAAATAACTCCAAGAGTGTTTGGAGTTGCAACAAGCATCAGCCTATAGTCTTAAAACATTACTGCACACTAAAAAATTGACAGATAAATTCTACATATTCTATAGCCAATCACACTTGAGATAAGCATCTGTTTATTTCTGTGACCTTTAAACTTGCCTTGATTTATTTTAGAGTATATACATTCTGAACAGTTCTTGCATATTAACTGACGAGTAACTGCATTCTTCTGAAACGTGCAGTAGTAGTGTACCCACACCACACACTTATCACAATTTACCCAAAATACAGTGCCACTGGATACACCCACAGGTTCAGTACTTTTGCACATAGAGCAATATCATCATCATTATCATTTCAAAAACGAGCTGGGAATCGTACACTGTGTTATGAATGAGCTGGGAGTCGTACACTGTGTTATGAATGAGCTGGGAGTCGTACACTGTGTTATGAATGAGCTGGGAATCGTACACTGTGTTATGAATGAGCTGGGAGTCATGCACTGTGTTATGAATGACTTGGAGGAGGATTGCTTTGTCATGGTTTCTTACCACACTCCATATCAGACTCCTCACATTCATCATCTGATTCAGGATCAGCATTTTTTTCCAGGGGGTGGGGAGATAGATCAGAAGTTTCACTTTCAGAACTGCTCACTCATATTCTATGACGGAGAGTGGTTCACTTCACACTCTTGCCTTATTTTCCCCCTCTTTTCCATTTCTCCTTTTCTCTTTCCTCCTTTTTTTCATTGGTTCAATTTCTTCATCAATCTTCTTCCTCTCACACTCATTAAGCATCTCAATGTATTCATCAGATGTCAAATTTCTTGCTCCACTTCGAAACAGCAGCATCTTCCTGAGGGATGAGGAACAAGTCTTCTGGTACCACTCCTGCCATAAACAGTGGGTTCGGAGGTGAATAAAATGTGGGTGGAGTTACTTGGTGAGGTGAAAATGTTTGAAGGAGAAACCACAAGGGTTTGTGAAGCGCTTGTCAGCACAGTACTGAATAGAGGTTGAAGTCCAGACAAAGAACCAGCAATCCTGAAACTATCTGGAGACTACTGAGACAGTTTAGAAGGACTTTGTGAAGGTGATGGAGATGATGGAATGGAAGACTCTGGAGATATGCTAAATGAGATGATGGATTGGGAGACTGTAACACAGAGGATGGGCACAGAACAGATGATTCTGAAGAGGAATCTGTTGAGGAAAGAAGCTCATGATGCAGAGAAGCAGGGCCCATCTTGTGCTTTGATACAGCATTCTAGATTAAATGGGAAAACCTCACACTTGGAAAGCCCTGGTTTATTACCTTTATATATAACTTTAGAGAACTCTGTCCTTGACACAACAAAGTTTTTCTTTACGAAAGAGAGAGCTTGAACCACTTTGCTGTAATAATCTTTGAGAGGTTTGAAGACAGCCACATGCAATGTATGTGTTGTGTGTGGCAGAAATTAATCACATCTATGTGGACATGTGATTTATGCCCATCAATGAGGAGGAGAACTGAGTGCTGAGGAACAGCAAAAATTTTCTTTAACCGAACCATAAACAGCTCTGCATCTATCCAGCCTGACTCACTTTTAGGATATGGCGTATCAGGCCTTATCATAAATGATCATCAGTGGATGAGGTATCCCCACTGCCAATGCACAACAATCTGTTCCTTTGTTCAATGTGTCTGACAATACATCCTTCAAGGTCACTGCAAATGACTCATCACAATTATATAACTGTCGTGGATTTATTTTTTCCAGCCATAATCGTCTAGGGTCTTGACAAGGTGCTCAAAATACTCTGCAACACTATCTGGATTCAGGGCTTTAGTTCATGTTGTATATTTTGGTATATCAGTTCTCCAAAGAGTTACTTTGGGATGGTGTCATTTAAAATTAAGCCACAAATGTTTTCTAGGTCCATATTTCACACTGAAATGTTAACTTCTCCCTGACCACTCAGCTACTGCCCATGCAAATGCCTTTACCATTGTTCTTGTTAATGGAAAACCACAATACAACAAGAGATGCTTCTTCAGCAGCTGAGAGAACAGTTGATGGCTTAGCGTTTGTTCCATGCTTCACTCTACCCTTGATTCTATCATCTAAAGTCTTTCCAGGGAGCTGCAGCTTTGTACTCCTTGCTTCTCACAGTACTCGTTGCTGATTTCATGTCTTTATCTCCCCACTGGCTCCAAACCTTTTTCCCAGCATTCCTGTGACATAGAAAACAGGTTTGTTGATGGCTAAGCAATAGTTAAGTTATAACTGCAGAACAGAGGCATTAAATACTACTAAATAATGATCCTACCTTTACTGACAGCTCATAATCCTACCTTTACTGACAGCTCATGATCCTACCTTTACTGACAGCTCATAATCCTACCTTTACTGACAGCTCATGATCCTACCTTTACTGACAGCTCATGATCCTACCTTTACTGACAGCTCATGATCCTACCTTTACTGACAGCTCATGATCCTACCTTTACTGACAGCTCATAATCCTACCTTTACTGACAGCTCATTTTCAAAGTGTTATCGCACAGACTGGATAGAAACATTACTTCCAGCTAGAAGACTCTACACAATCACCTTTTCTACTGAAATATAGCTCATGATGGAACACGTGATCCAGTCTCTCTACTGAGCATGCTCAGAGAATGGTAAGGTGAATTGCTGAGGAATTATTCAGGATTGGCGATACTAGGGGCTGTACTTTGACTGGTGATGATAAGGGAGTTTATGCTAGCCATTTACAAGTGAAACTCCAGACCTGCTTGAGCTACCGGGCTGATTTTCATTCCACAAGCTCCTTTCTTCATGCTCTACATTTTACTTTTCCCATGACTAGCTGTTTTGGAAATTCCAGAATGCCTATTAAATAAAACTAAATGTAATTTCCTTCACCTTACCAGATGCTAACTGTATGCAAGGAATGGGACATTTCTGGTAATTGGTTCCTGAGATGTCTGAATTTTGGTTGCATGCTATTAGTTTAGCTAAAGTGCCCCACCCCTAATAATAGAGGGTGTGCGTTTACATCATCAAATCTTAGTAACGGTTGCTAACCGCCATGTTGAGAGGCACGCATAGCAAATCAGCTGTTAATGGTGGTTGGGCTCAGCTGTTTGCGGGTAATGTTGTGTCCGATATCTGAGTACTTCATTGGTCTTTCTGGTGAAGCTAAGGCTAGATACACTGCTAAGGTCTAGTTGGCCTGAAGAGTGACCCATATGCAATTCCAAATGAGTTGTGGGTGGATGACCAGATAAAGTTCCAAATGCTTCATGGAGCAATGTTTATTTACAGGATTGCAACTCCTAGTGCGTACACCAAGGAGGAGATTAAGATAATGATATATCATGCTAAGCTACATGCATAGTGCTACAGTGGAACCCCTTAACGGCCACCCCTGATGGGCGGCCACCTTGTCTATTACGGCCACTCACCTTGGTCCCAACTGCACCACCATTCAGGATTGTACTTTACAAACCCCTGCTTCACGGCCACCTTCCTACTCCGTATTACGGCCACTATCTCACCACCAGTCAGAAAATTGACCTTTGTATTATGGCCAGATGCCCCGCCCACAATATTATAATGGCACAAAAATGAGTCAGTGAATGCAGTGACATGTACAATACTATATTATACTATATAGCTATAACAATTCTTCTGAGCGCTGCCTGTCCACTATAGTTTTCACTATGTACAGGGTAGATCCAAAGAAGTGATACTTGCATGGAATCTCTAATCCATAGCCAGCTCCACAATTGACTTTAGTGCTATTCATCGTGCAGAGTTGGAAGGGGGTGTTAGGTGGGGGTAGTTTTGTAAAGGCTGGTTGGGTGCACAGTACACTCCTTTAAACATCCTGATGGTGATCACTGGCTTGTGATGGGAAAGGTACCTTCATGAAAAACATCACAACTATTTCAAAGGTCGATAGTTTACTGTTGGGCATTTTGAGTAGAGATGGAGATATGAGAGTCATTACAGCACTAAAAATAGTCCAGTTTGAGAAACCTGTATAATATTTTAACATTTCCTTCATTGTCCTTGAAACATTCAGGTGTTATAACACATTTGTCATTTTTAAGTTCATTCATTTCTGACTTTAAAGAAAAATTATCTTAAAATCTTCCAGAGATTTTGAAATCTCTTTCATATCCTCTCCTGTTACTTCAGTCTGACAAGATTCATCAGTGAGACATAGTTGATTAGGTGCCAAAGGGGGACTAGGTGAAGGGGGAGGGGGACTGGGTGAAGGGGGGCTAGGTGAAGGAGGATCAGGTGAAGTGAGACAGTGCCTTGATGAAGGGGGGTGAGAATCCTGCAAAAAAGTACTTACACACATCCTTCTTCTCTTGCTACGATAGTATCGATCAAAATTTACACTCCTCACTTCGTATCCCATGTTCTGAGTGGGAACCCAATCTTGATTGTGCTGATCAAAAAGATCTGCAGGAGGTCTACCAGAAATAAAATGAATAGAGCACACTCTTGCGCCAGAACCTGGATTCCAGTAAGCTTTTCTGTTGATAGCCTTTATCCATGCAGAATGGCGTTCTGAGGAGAGTTCCTGTGCTGTTGCTCCATGATGCTTAATAAGCTAATAACCAGGATGGACCTGACACCCAGAAAAATAACTAGGCTAGTTACAGTTGTAATGATAATATATTTAATCTGGCACTCCCTACCACCTCTCTTTCCAGCTCTATTCATCACTTACCTTGGGTATTAAGTAAAAAGAGAAGGCCTTGTCCTTACCCTGTCTGTTGGAGCACCCTACGATGCAGCAAGAATGCACCATTTCTATGCACAACCATTATTACAGCAATGTGTTTGCCTCTCAAGATGGCCAACGTGCATTACGTCATGCATTAATGACGTCAAACGCACCCCCTCTATAATAAATTTTTGTACGCAGATGAAATCTTTCTTTTTCATCTACATAGGAGCTATTAGCCAAAATTTGTCATGCCAAAATTTGAACATGATTGATGCTAATTTTAACAAGAGATTGTAACTTAATATTCTTGTGTGAATTGGCAACTATCCATCAGTTGGAGCACCCTTTAAGCAACAAACCAGTATTGTTGTCATTACGTGTGTTCCATTGCCCATACAAGATACATCACTTGGAAGTGAATGCATAAGTAATGGTAGATTTAGAAATACATCATTACTTTATCTTCTCTAAATTTAATTAAGTATCTTCAAAAACAACTAAAGAAAGTTGAGTTGAGGTTCACTCTAGACAGCAGTCCATGGAGCATGGCCTTGTTAGCACCTGCATGTTGCATTTGAATGGTTTAAGTGTAGTCTAGGGAGTGTGACACCCGAGTATAGACCCATTGCATGTGACATCATCTTGTGTCATATACTTCTTGTCACCATGTTGGAGGACAACTTCTGTACTTCCGATGGTGGATAATTACTTGGACTAAGATTATATAGCAAGTTAAAACCACAGCACATGTATACTCTCATTGGTCATATAAAAAGACTCATTCTCATTGGTTAAGTATATTATGCCTGTACTCATTTAGTAAACAAGTATAAAAGTCATTGTTTATTTATTTTAGTCAGTGTGGTTTAAAAAATATTTTATTCTTCCTCTTGAGAAACTGCGCTCCTTCTGCAAAAGATAAACTTATTTAGAACCTTGTACAACGGACCTGGTCCTTCACAACCTGCAACAGACCTGGTC
Source organism: Diacarnus erythraeanus (assembly GCA_964016965.1). Classification (NCBI taxonomy): domain Eukaryota; kingdom Metazoa; phylum Porifera; class Demospongiae; order Poecilosclerida; family Podospongiidae; genus Diacarnus; species Diacarnus erythraeanus. The sequence continues at coordinate 5,865,551 of OZ024682.1, read as the reverse complement.
CTTCACAACCTGCAATAAAATTATTATTCTTCAGGTGAAATTAGTATTGGCTTGGATAAAAAATAAATTCCAACATGACTGCTGTTACAACACAATGATAGCATAGTTAGGAGTGATATATTGAAAGTAAGGCCATCTTTTTTTCTTTTTGGCATGGGGAATATTTTGGTACATCAGGAAATGGCTAATCTCACTCAAATGGCACTTTCACTGAGATTTAGGCTTATATTATGATAATTTTTCTAATCTTTACTTTTCTGGTAGTGAAACAAAGTAATTGATAAGCTGTGTTCACTCTTACTTGGCTAAACCCTTTACCTAATAATGTTTGAAGTGATTTATCACACTGGTCTATCTTTAATTGAGACTAGTGCATCAAGCATGTACTGAGGAGTTTGGCTTGTTACCATAAATACTCCATCTAGTCAACCTACCCTTTTGACTTCTGTGTTTCAAAGGGAAAAGATTGATGTCATCGGCAATAACTGCACTCATTGAAAGATATTATATATGTATATATGTCATTTAGATTAATGTTAGATATGCAACTGAACAAATGTAATTTGGCACGTAGAATTCAGTCTGCTGTGACCTGTGGCTTGTTTGAGGAAAAGTTTGGGTTTACATAGACACTGTTATTTTGTGGTGGCCTAGTTGTGGTACTGGTGTTGGACCTATTTGGCCTATTGATAGTCTTGGCTACATTCTGGGTTGGGGCTCTCTTATTTAGTCTATTCATACCCCTCCTTTTTGGTGGCCTCGTCTTGGGTGGTGGTGGCTCCCTCAGGATGTCCAGTTTGCATCTCTTCTTCTCCTCCATCGTCTTTTCTTTGGCACTAATGTTAGTCTCCATCTTTAGGAGCATCTCCTTGTGTTTTTCAATCACCTCCTTGTTCCTGGAGAACATATCTCAGTCGTCTAAGCTGTAGTGCTGTGCAACTAAGTAACACTGTTCAATAAATATATAGATGATGGAACTCTATCCTCAACTGTTCTATATGTAGCTAGCTAGCTACTCTATTGCCACTGGCTACTTAGATAATAATAAATAATAACAGAACAACAAATAAAACTGGGCCACACCCACTGAGTCTACCCCAGACACTCTCTGAGGAGGAGATATAAATCAATTTTAGCAGCTAGTTATAGGAATAACTGTCAACAAAACCTTTCCTTGGGACAATTTATTAACTTTGGAACAGAATCCACACACTTCCAGAGTCAGTCATCCCCCCCCCCCCCCCCCCCCACATGCTTGCATGTGTTCTATTAATGATCATCCAAAGCAATGATGCCACATGACAACAATCCCTCCATGCACTCACAATGTGCTGCAAGGATTTTCCCATCTGTCATGCATATCCATTGAGTTAATCGTTTATTCTTCAGTTTTTGTGAGTGGCTAACATATTGACAAGACTAGGACTTGGTATCAAGATTAAGTACATACCAGCAAGTGGAATATGTTATCTGCACCAATGTCACTATGCTGAGGTAGATGTTGAGTTTGTTTTGATAGCTGGCCATTTATCAATGTCGTCCTGCCATTCTTTCTTGGCCCGGGAATCTCATACAGATCAACTCTTTTAACTTACTGGTGTAGCATTTTTTACTCTCTTCATGAGTTAGGGTTCCACAGTAACTGGATGACAACATAACTTCAACTGTACAGGTCGGGTCAATGCACTTGTCCTCCAACATGGTGGAAAACAATGGTTACTAACCCTTACGAGCGGCTGTGGGTGGAGCTGCAATGGGTCTGTTGCATTAAGTGTAGTCCAGGGAGCATGGCCTTGCTAGCACCTGACTGTTGTATTTGAATTGCTTAAATATAGAACGGAGTTTAGTGACAATGCCCTGTAATCAGAGAAAACTAGCCTAGAGGGCATCTGACTCCATGAGTTGCATGCAGAACACAATCAACATCTTTATTAGTTGGTCACATGACTGCCAAATACTAGTATGAAAAATAATGACATTGTGTGGGTGGTTTATACTCAGGATAGTAATAATCTACCTTGTGTAGTTAGCCCGGAAATGGGACTGGCTTCTTTGGATAACAGAAAATAAACTATTTAGCCTTTTCTGAGAAATTAAAATACAGACAACTAGTAGACGTTATTCTTCCATTTAAGTTCACTTTAACCCCAGAAGCTAGCAGTTGGGCCTACAAATGACATACATGTTTCATATTGATGTTGCTTTAGCTATGCACTCATGGCTAGAAGGTTCATTTTCTCTCTCAGTCTGCTGAACCGCTCGCTTAATTCTGTGTTGTTAATGGCATGCTGTGTACTTGCGAAACATACAGCTAACTTTAGTGTAAATTCATCAGGGGTGGGTATTATGTCTGGTGTGTTGAATGCAGCAGTGAGTCACATTAAGTATTCTGTCTGGTGTGTTGAATGCAGCAGACTTTAAAATAACAGGCTTAAGTCACATAAAGTATTCAGTCTGATGTGTTGAATGCAGCAGACTTTAGAATAACTGGCTTGAGTCACGTAAAGTAGTCAGTCTGGTGCGTTTTTATTAGTGAAAATACAGAGGGAAGTTCAGTAGTCTTGTCTCGACATGAACTGTCAGGGTCAGTGAGGAAGTTGGAAAAAAATGATGAAACCTGTCTTTTCTCTTTCTTTGTCTTTTAACAAAATGCCATTAAATTTTTATCAGTTTTTTTTACTTTGGAGTGTTCTGGGTTTGAATATACATTGTATGTCTGGATCCAGCCTTGCCCAAATATTCTAGCGTATGTCCGGATCCAGCCTTGCCCAAATATTCTAGCGTAATTTCAAGACGAATAGGTATCACTGAGCATCGAAAATACTACCAGACAATTAATAGGCACAATTTTCTCCAAAATTCAATAACTGACCTTTGCACCTCAGCACATGTGTTGGCAAAACTGACAATAGTGGTGTTATTTTACAAGTTTGTGCATACATATGAGTATGCAACAATGACTAAAAGGCAGCTTAACAATTCTCTGATCCTTCATGTACACAAATACATAACTTATAATGAGTGGGAGCCTACTGAAGTAGCTAAAGAGTTGGTTATGGTAAATGATGAAAGATGAAACTTTGGCAAATTTTAAAAATCACTGTTGGTAGTGTGAATAGACATTTTTATCGAATATGATTTCTGCATTAGTTGTGGGTGCATTCGTGTCATCATATCATTTTGTGCGGCTCCTCCCTTCTAAATTTAAGAGTGTGTAATAAATATAGGAATGTGTACCTGTACTTACAAGGGTCATCATATTAACACATATCTGTATCTAGTGTGGCACTATTTGTAAATTATTACAGCCGAGAAGTAAAGGATCTAATAGTTCCTCAAGTTCCTTTCTTGTATTCATACTGTGTGAGCTTAGGTCCTTTTCTCTAGTTATATAAAGAAAGAAAGAATAATTTTCAGGCCTCAACATACACATAACATGTTCGCGCGTGCACACGCATGCGCGCACACACACACGCACACACGCACACACACACACACACACACAGTCGCTATTATTCTAATGTATATTCTTTAATGTTTATTTTCCAGCAATGAAACGTAGAACTCCTATGCCAACAGTTCAGTATCGATTCTTGACAAAGAACCAGAAGTGGTTGTGGCTTGCCATGAAGGCATTCTCTTTCATCAATCCTTTCTCTCAGCAAGTGGAATATGTCGTCTGCACCAATGTCACTATGCTGAGGTAGATCTTTACTTCATTTTTCTTTAGTTCAGAAATAGTTTATGTGAATTTGTGGAGCACTAATGAAATTCTAGAAAGTACTGTAAATAAGAAAAGTAGAATATTTTCTAATTACCTATTATTAATGGTACTGGTTACAAAATTAATTATTAATCTAATTAACCGTACTGTTTTCAAAATTACATTTGTAGAAAAATAAATTATTTTGTATGAGAGAATGCAAAGCCAATTAATAATGGTTCCTTTGAGATAAATGTCACCACAAAGATGAGGTGGAGGTATATACATGTAATCTACATTTATTTTTAGTTCTGGAATTGAGGGTCCTGAGGAGGAGACGACTGAAACACCTACTGCCACCAACTCTGTGCCTGTCACTAACCAAGGGCAGACCCCAAATGATGTGGACAAACAAGAAAGAATTGAGAGATATGTGAGAATGACTATTCAAAACCAGGCTGAAGCCTTGCTAGCTAGAGATGCTGCAGTAAGTGCTAAGAATAATTTTTATAATGAGTGGGCTAATTTTTATTGATTGGAAATAATCATATTGAATTTTCAGTGATTGGATAATTATTAAAATGATGTTGAAGAAAGTATTGCAAATTATGACATAGCCTTCTTCTTTGTTTTCATGGCACTTGTGGTCTGAGGATATTTCTGGGCACTATTTTTTACATGATACACAGAAAAAATAAGCTTTAAATTTTTGTGAGATTGCAGTCATGTGACTAGCTATCTTGCTAACACACACACACACACATACCATGCAGTGTAATGATTATAGCTAGTGACAAAATACTTGATCTTACTATTCTCCTAGTGAAGTTACTGCTTTGAACTAAAACCAAAAAGCTAACATGCTAAAATAAAGTATGTGCACATAGTTTATTCCCGAGGTTGTCGGCCACCTTGTCACAGTATTAGGTATAGTGACACAGTACCTGTATGGTTTGTATCTGAGGAAGGAGAGTTCAGGGTTCTTAATGTTGGGTTCAGTATTGTTTTGACAGTGGTCCATTATAATGTGATCCAGAATAGGAACTTGTTCCTCTCTCAAAATTCCTATCATTCCTGTTGTTGTTGTTCTTCTTCTTCTTCTTCTTGCCTGACATGTTTGCAGCCTCATCATAAGCTAGTCCTCTACAGAGTGAAAAAGGCATGTCGCATCAATATTTTATCATGGAGGGTTTGAAAGCATGAAAAGGCCAATAAATTATTCACTAACTACATATACTCATCACCTATACACCTCAAGGGCACATTCAGCTGCTCTCTGTTAGCTATATCAATAGCCCAATCACCAATTATTGTATACCAGCTCGGAGTAGTCTTTTTAATTTTGTTGAGCGGTGTCCTCAACACTGACTGGCTATTTGTTGAGCAGAGTACTCAACACTGACTGTCTCAAGATGGCTATTTGTTCATTATTTACATCAGGAGACATGTACTTTTTTTCTTGGAGTCAACCAACAGTTGATGAATTTGTTTCATTGGACATCATCAATATAACCTTACTTTGCTGAGTGATGCCCAATAACAAGACCTTCTCGTAGTAAGAATTTACTTCTTTCTTTGCTGTTGACAGTAAAATGTTGAGGTAGAAGTCAAATCGACTATATTGACAAGGACAATTCTAACTGGAATAACCAGTGGTCCAGTCCTTCACATAAATTACATAAGGATTAGGCTGTGATATCCTGCTTCGCTTTACTGGATTCTTGCTACTTTATGCAATTGAAAAAGTGAAGTATACCCGATTTCCCAGTTTATAAACACCTGTATCTCCATTTAGGTGCACTAAACTCAGCAAACCGAACTTCCTTAAAATCGGGCCAATGGAGTGGTTCTGAAAGTCCATTTAACTCAGCAGTTGCCTTCAAATCATGTGTTTGGACACTAAAAACATGAAAATATCTTCCAACACTCACTACATCAGACACTGTGATCTTTACTTCACTGATAGACCTTGCAACATCTTTGTATGCAAGATTTGACCTATGAGCAACACACCATACTTTAAGGAGTGGTCCATGATCTGACCCATTAGCAAATTTCTCTTCCTCAAGTTTCTTCCACAGGCCATTTCGATCACCAGAATTCAAGCCCTCTCCCATCAGTGACAATAAAAGATGTGATTTTAATCATATCATTCCATGCTAATATTACTTTTGATGCCTCTTTAATGCACTGTAGATATCCAGCTATTCCATGCTGAATGGGCTCACTAAAGCCTAGAAACCGATAAATTAAATCTCCTTGAGATGTGACAATCTGAACACAAGCATGTTTGTTATCAATTTGTTGTCTATCAACTGAGCCATCCACCCATAAGGTCACTGCCAGTGCATGTGAGTTCTTCAGCTGTACTTTTTCTTCCAACATTAGCTATACACCTGAGAAACTCCCTGTGTTGTACTGGATAGAGATACTGAATTTGATTAGCTGTAGGATTAAATGTACTAAAACTATCAATGTTCACTTCATCTGGCATGAACCTCGTTAAAACCCTTGATAGCCAACTCCCGGCAGAGTGTTCCTCTTTTAGCATCATTGTAAACAGTGTGCACCAACCATTTTAAACAGCTCCTCCTCCATGTGTCTCATAGCAGAAAAAAGTTGCAAAGATAAGGGTCAGTTTTTTGTATTTGAGACCTACGTTTTGCTCTAACTGCTGCATCGTGACAGTGATGCTTTTCATGATCAGATACTACTTGTTCCCTGAACTTAGTTCCACTTACTGTAGCAATAGGAGGGATTCGTTGGTGATGGGAATGTAAGGCAACTACTGAGGGGTAGTTCATACAGACTTTACATCTTATGTATCTTCTACTCAGTTTTCCTTCTCTCTTATGAAAAAATTCACACCATTATCGTCCAGTTATTTTTCCTCTGTGCTTGAGTTTAAATCAGTGCCACTACTGCTGCCACTGGCATCTAAATGCTCACTACATTCTCTAGTCACACCTCAGTTCTTCTGATTCATCTATGGATGGTCCCTGACAGACCCTTTTGACAGTCAATCCTGAAGAGGAAGAAGAAGCCTGGCGTTTCATAGCTACTGCTATCGCACACAGCCAACATGTCACTAGTCATAACTTTGTGCATTAATTAGAATGTCATATGGGAGGAGCATTAACAGAATGTTGAGTTTGTGGTAACTGAAAGATAGAGCTAGAGCTTGTGTCAAACCATGGTTTATCACTGCCCAATTGCAATTTATCATTGCCCAATTGGGTAGTGATAGTACTATATTTTAGGCACTGATTTACACCAAGAATCTGTACCAACAGGACAAAGGTGATACCAAGGAGTGTCATCTATTGAACTGCAGTGAAGAAGCGGTGCTTGTACAGCCTGCATCATTCTGTGAAGGTCATCTTTACAATCTCGGATGGCCATCCCATAATAATTCTGGAGTGTATCGATCAATGTTTTTGTTAGTCAGCCAGCTCCTCCAATTGTCTTGCCGTCAGAAAGTTTTCCCCCTCTATTAAATTTCTAAGGGCAGTTCTCATTCTTTTTTGTACATGTCCTACACAATCGACCTTTTCTACCTCATTATTCTTCCCACTACCATATGGCTCCTTCTCCAGTAAAAGAGAGTGTGTTTTGCAGTCTCCATCACATATCAGTTGCTTGTACCTCAATTTGTAGTCCAATGAATGGCTATACATCACAATTATCTCTTCTGGCTCCATAGAGGCAGCTGAACCTTCATAGTTTGCTTTGCATCTCGATTCATGTGATTTCTTCCATTCCTTATACTTTTTGCTTTCATGATCACGTTTCTCCCAGTACTTACACCCAGAACAAAAACGAGATAATCTACTACTTTGCCAGACTTGTGTTCGATTGCAAAAACAGCACCAAACAAAGAAGAAAAGCCCCATCTCTGCCAAGTACTATCTGAACTGATGGTAGCATCCACCACTTGGTCACCTGTAGCATCATAAAATTCACGAACTTCATTATGAGCTTGAGACATGCTTTTTTTAGCCTGTTCAACACAGTGCGTGTTGATGGCAGCTCCATGATTCCGGTAAGATTGTTGAGCAACGGGTGAAGGTAAGTCAAGCATGGCACAGAAGGTTTCAAGGGAGGCTTAAGTTCCCCCAATACACTTGTTAGCAAATATACAGCCTTCCGATTGATTGATAAGCTTCAACAAAAGAGAAGGGGATCTTTGTAACCTTACCACAGGACTTACAGCGTAGGTATGGGCTTGTGTACAGGCCAACTGCCTTGGTTTAATCTTCTTGAAATGTAACAGGGCCACACAAACAGTGCTTACACAAGACAGCACTCTCCAGAATATGAGACACATTCTCCTTTTCTAGAAAGACTGTTTTTGTACCCTTCTGCCATGAGCCCTTGCTGGCTTTCTTCTTTTTGGAGAACAAACCACTAGGGGAGTTTACTAGCTTCTTTCTAGATACAGATACCTTCTGAGTAGGTTTAAAAGGATCCTTTCTCTCATGTGGAATGCATATTTTCCTTCTTCTTACTGTCCTTTGCTTGATTCCTGGCATCTTCAAACTTGAAAACACAACTCCATAAAGCACCATATAAATTCATACATTAACTTAATTTTGTGGTTTTTAGAAAAGCCATACTAGCTCCCCTCCTGTAAGGGTCGGAGTATTTTTGATTACATCATCTTAAAAAGCAGTGTTTTCTGATTCCAGGAAAGTAAAGTTTGAAAGTTAGAAGCTTACCATAGGGAAGTTATGGGTTGCGGAAAATGACCAAGAAAAGGGCAGATGCTTCTTCCTGGGAAGCACAATGATGGTAAGGTGGTAGGTGTGTATTTCTGCCTCCAAGTACATTCTCATGTAAATTTAGACTTTTGAAAGCAGTGTATTGTAGTCAACTATGATATGATTTAGCTTCACAAAAATCAAAAAAAAAAAAAAAAAAAAAAAAAAAAAAAAGAAGATAAAAAGTTGATTTTTTGAAGAAAAATACCCCATGTACCCCCCTTAGCTTAAAACTTGGCAACTTGTTCAGAAAAATGTATTGGTAAGGTAAACAAAACACTTTCTTCTTTGGTAGATAAGTTGTCAACCATGAATAGTGTGTGAACCATTCAGGGCAGATATTACACTGGTTATTGGAAAGGCTTCCTAAAGCTTCTTTGTTGGTGGGTTGTTAAAATCCTTACAGCAAACTCTAGTGCAAGTGTTTATATCTACAGGCAAGCTTAATGCAATACATGATGAAAGTTCCAACTCGCTTTCAGACTCATGAGTGCTTGGAGTGATGTCTGACTTCTCTTCTGATGATTGCGAATTCCCATTTAAAGGTCCTTCACATAATATATTCAGCTAGTCTTAGCTGAGACTAATGCTTAATAGGCATGTAATCTTAGCAGCGCAAAGTTCAATTTTAATATTGCATGTCCTGAGTGAAATTCTTTTCTTCAAATAATTTTTATAAAAGATTGTAACAAAAATTTCTTTTGAAATAGTCGGGGTGAAATGCACCCCCAATAAAAAGCGAAGATGCACTTGCACCCCCTGCTCCTACCCCCCATGACTGATGCTGATGACATCTCCACTGATGTGTCTACATAAGCAACGTATGTCACAAGGGAAGATGCTTCTACACAAGTTGTAGGTAGTGTGATTGAGGACATCTCCACACAAACAGATCCAAACATCTTGAAGGATGTTTCTACTCAAACCTATTAAGATATAAGCATTTTTTACACCCCTTCTCAGAAGAAGCCTTGTTTAAAGATGAGTTATACAGGATTGCAGAATTGTAAGGTGCTTAAAGCCAGTTACAGCTCATAAGTATTGTAAGTTGATTCAATTTGAAGAAAAACTTCATTTAAATAATCAGATGTAAGATATAGCATGTCAACTTAACAACTCTTTACCTAGAAATGGATAAAGGTGATGAATGGACACACTAAAGCATTTAATTTTCTGACCAAATTTTGATGCACTAATGAAGACTATGCCAGAATGCTTTCAAGAATCGTTTGAGAAGAAAGTAACAATTATTATCGACTGTTTTGAAGTGTCTTTTAACAAATCATCAAACTTCATGCTCGTTCATGCACATAGTCAAAACTATGGTGAAAGTACTACTGGGAACTTCTCCACAAGAGTCATTTCATATTAGTTTGAAACTTGTGGGGTGATAACTGAACATTTATTTGATTTCTGGTTGTTTTGGAGTTTGACATTACCAATTCTGTGGGAATGATGCGAGCTTGCGTCAATATACCTACCTTCCTGCAGTCCAGGCAGTACCATTTTTGGGGGGAACAAACAAACCACTTGACTGGGTTTGTCACGAGTAATTATTTTGCCCTCTTCTGGGCCTTTGCAGTAGCATTAGATTAGCTCAGAGTTCAGCTCACTGTAAGCTGTGCTTGAACTTGAGACATCGAATGATATAGCATAAACTTTAATCCCATTTCCCAAGCAATTCTTGGAGAATGTATGTTTTGATAAAATTGATCAACTTTATAAACACTACTCTCCCATAAATCTGGGTCTTTGACAATGCATTCGTGTATAGATAATGCTGTTCATCCTGCAATGCGTTTAGATTACACTTTTCATCCTATTAAAATGTGCACACAGAGGAGTTGTTGCGGTAGTCATTAAATGTAGTCAGCAGTTGGACAAGTGTTTAATGTTAGAGTCTGTCACTAATAATTTAATATTTAACTACAGCTTTTTCAATAAAAAATGCATTACTGTATATCATGGTATGACAAAAATAATGAAAGTGTATATTAAAATCGATGAGTTAAAAAAAAAAAAGATACTCTGATACTTAGTTCTGCACGAATTACTATAGGAAAACAGATTAGTAATTATTTGTGCTATTCAGTTTGGTTTTTATTATTGTTTTTAAGACAATGTTGTGATTAAATAAGGGATCCATTGCTCTGTACTGTGAACTGAATTTATCTGTAGGCTTCAACTTCTACCTCGTCATGGTCTCAGAATCAACCAAGAGTCAATTCATCTGCTGACTCAATAACTCCAGATGGTATGGACTACTAATATACAATTTTAAGACAGTAATGGTTTGGGTTTGTGTGGACTACTAATATACAATTTTAAGACAGTAATGGTTTGTTTTGTGTGGACTAGTAGTCCACAATTTTAAGACAGTAATGGTTTTAGTTTGTGTGGACTTCTAGTACACAGTAATGGTTTGGGTTTGTGTGGACTACTAATACAATTTTAAGACAGTAATGGTTTGAGTTTGTGTGGACTACTAATACAATTTTAAGACAGTAATGGTTTTGGTTGTGTGGACTTCTAGTACACAATTTTAAGACAGTAATGGTTTTGGTTTGTGTGGACTTCTAATACACAATTTTAAGACAGTAATGGTTTGAGTTTGTGTGGACTATTAATATACAATTTTAAGACAGTAATGGTTTGGGTTTGTGTGGACTACTAATATACAATTTTAAGACAGTAATGGTTTGAGTTTGTGTGGACTACTAATACAATTTTAAGACAGTAATGGTTTGTTTTGTGTGGACTAGTAGTCCACAATTTTAAGACAGTAATGGTTTTAGTTTGTGTGGACTTCTAGTACACAGTAATGGTTTGGGTTTGTGTGGACTACTAATACAATTTTAAGACAGTAATGGTTTGAGTTTGTGTGGACTACTAATACAATTTTAAGACAGTAATGGTTTTGGTTGTGTGGACTTCTAGTACACAATTTTAAGACAGTAATGGTTTTGGTTTGTGTGGACTTCTAATACACAATTTTAAGACAGTAATGGTTTGAGTTTGTGTATACTACTAATATAATTTTAAGACAGTAATGGTTTGGGTTTGTGTGGACTACTAATACAATTTTAAGACAGTAATGGTTTTAGTTTGTGTGGACTTCTAGTACACAGTAATGGTTTGGGTTTGTGTGGACTACTAATATACAATTTTAAGACAGTAATGGTTTGAGTTTGTGTGGACTACTAGTACACAATTTTAAGACAGTAATGGTTTTGCTTTGTGTGGACTACTAGTACACAATTTTAAGACAGTAATGGTTTGGGTTTGTGTGGACTTCTAGCACACAATTTTAAGACAGTAATGGTTTGAGCTTGTGTGGACTTCTAGTACACAATTTTAAGACAGTAATGGTTTTGGTTGTGTGGACTTCTAGTACACAATTTTAAGACAGTAATGGTTTGGGTTTGTGTGGACTTCTAGTACACAATTTTAAGACAGTAATGGTTTGAGTTTGTGTAGACTACTAATACAATTTTAAGACAGTAATGGTTTGGGTTTGTGTGGACTAATACACAATTTTAAGACAGTAATGGTTTGGGTTTGTGTGGACTTCTAGTACACAATTTTAAGACAGTAATGGTTTGAGCTTGTGTGGACTTCTAGTACACAATTTTAAGACAGTAATGGTTTTGGTTTGTGTGGATTTCTAGTACACAATTTTAAGACAGTAATGGTTTTAGTTTGTGTGGACTTCTAGTACACAATTTTAAGACAGTAATGGTTTTGGTTTGTGTGGACTTCTAGTACACAATTTTAAGACAGTAATGGTTTGGGTTTGTGTGGACTTCTAGTACACAATTTTAAGACAGTAATGGTTTTGGTTGTGTGGACTTCTAGTACACAATTTTAAGACAGTAATGGTTTTGGTTTGTGTGGACTTCTAGTACACAATTTTAAGACAGTAATAGTTTGAGTTTGTTTGGACTACTAATACAATTTTTAGATTTATGTGGAATTTTAAGACAGTAATGGTTTGAGTTTGTGTGGACTTCTAGTACACAATTTTAAGACAGTAATGGTTTTGGTTTGTGTGGACTTCTAGTACACAATTTTAAGACAGTAATGGTTTTGGTTTGTGTGGACTTCTAGTACACAATTTTAAGACAGTAATGGTTTGAGTTTGTTTGGACTACTAATACAATTTTTAGATTTGTGTGGAATTTTAAGACAGTAATGGTTTGAGTTTGTGTGGACTTCTAGTACACAATTTTAAGACAGTAATGGTTTGAGTTTGTGTGGACTTCTAGTACACAATTTTAAGACAGTAATGGTTTTGGTTTGTGTGGACTTCTAGTACACAATTTTAAGACAGTAATGGTTTGGGTTTGTGTGGACTTCTAGTACACAATTTTAAGACAGTAATGGTTTTGGTTGTGTGGACTTCTAGTACACAATTTTAAGACAGTAATGGTTTTGGTTTGTGTGGACTTCTAGTACACAATTTTAAGACAGTAATAGTTTGAGTTTGTTTGGACTACTAATACAATTTTTAGATTTATGTGGAATTTTAAGACAGTAATGGTTTGAGTTTGTGTGGACTTCTAGTACACAATTTTAAGACAGTAATGGTTTTGGTTTGTGTGGACTTCTAGTACACAATTTTAAGACAGTAATGGTTTTGGTTTGTGTGGACTTCTAGTACACAATTTTAAGACAGTAATGGTTTGAGTTTGTTTGGACTACTAATACAATTTTTAGATTTGTGTGGAATTTTAAGACAGTAATGGTTTGAGTTTGTGTGGACTTCTAGTACACAATTTTAAGACAGTAATGGTTTGAGTTTGTGTGGACTTCTAGTACACAATTTTAAGACAGTAATGGTTTTGGTTTGTGTGGACTTCTAGTACACAATTTTAAGACAGTAATGGTTTGAGTTTGTTTGGACTACTAATACAATTTTTAGATTTGTGTGGAATTTTAAGACAGTAATGGTTTGGGTTTGTGTGGACTTCTAGTACACAATTTTAAGACAGTAATGGTTTGAGTTTGTTTGGACTACTAATACAATTTTTAGATTTGTGTGGAATTTTAAGACAGTAATGGTTTGAGTTTGTGTGGACTTCTAGTACACAATTTTAAGACAGTACTGGTTTTGGTTGTGTGGACTTCTAGTACACAATTTTAAGACAGTAATGGTTTGAGTTTGTGTGGACTTCTAGTACACAATTTTAAGACAGTAATGGTTTTGGTTTGTGTGGACTTCTAGTACACAATTTTAAGACAGTAATGGTTTGAGTTTGTTTGGACTACTAATACAATTTTTAGATTTGTGTGGAATTTTAAGACAGTAATGGTTTGGGTTTGTGTGGACTTCTAGTACACAATTTTAAGACAGTAATGGTTTGAGTTTGTGTGGACTTCTAGTACACAATTTTAAGACAGTACTGGTTTTGGTTGTGTGGACTTCTAGTACACAATTTTAAGACAGTAATGGTTTGAGTTTGTGTAGACTACTAATACAATTTTAAGACAGTAATGGTTTGGGTTTGTGTGGACTATTTTTAAGACAGTAATGGTTTGGGTTTGTGTGGACTAATACACAATTTTAAGACAGTAATGGTTTTAGTTTGTGTGGACTTCTAGTACACAGTAATGGTTTGGGTTTGTGTGGACTTCTAGTACACAATTTTAAGACAGTAATGGTTTGGGTTTGTGTGGACTTCTAGTACACAATTTTAAGACAGTAATGGTTTGAGCTTGTGTGGACTTCTAGTACACAATTTTAAGACAGTAATGGTTTTGGTTGTGTGGACTTCTAGTACACAATTTTAAGACAGTAATGGTTTTGGTTTGTGTGGACTTCTAGTACACAATTTTAAGACAGTAATGGTTTGAGTTTGTTTGGACTACTAATACAATTTTTAGATTTGTGTGGAATTTTAAGACAGTAATGGTTTGGGTTTGTGTGGACTTCTAGTACACAATTTTAAGACAGTAATGGTTTGGGTTTGTGTGGACTTCTAGTACACAATTTTAAGACAGTAATGGTTTGAGTTTGTGTAGACTACTAATACAATTTTAAGACAGTAATGGTTTGGGTTTGTGTGGACTATTTTTAAGACAGTAATGGTTTGGGTTTGTGTGGACTAATACACAATTTTAAGACAGTAATGGTTTTAGTTTGTGTGGACTTCTAGTACACAGTAATGGTTTGGGTTTGTGTGGACTTCTAGTACACAATTTTAAGACAGTAATGGTTTTGGTTGTGTGGACTTCTAGTACACAATTTTAAGACAGTAAT